>JAEMWC010000083.1:1007500-1082500 GCA_016490735.1 Pachyseris speciosa | reverse complement strand
GACCCCACCAAGCGTATTCTTTTGGAAGAAGCTCAAAATGACCTTGAATTGGGTGAACTTCCTTACGAAGACCTGTTTAAAGACATGGGGGACTGTGGACTGAAGGTCAATGAATGTGTCCCCAAGCACGTAAATAGTGCCTGTGCCAAGAGGCCTGCCAAAGAGCAGTTTTCTTCAATTCAGAAGAAGTACCTTTGTCCAGAAAATTGCGAATTTTTCAAAGCTCCTTGGGTGAATCCTGAGTTATCGGACGACTTGCAAGACAAGACGAAAAGCTGTGAGTGTTCCTTCCAGTCATTCCAGACGAATTTGATCAAAGGAGTCATGCCAGTGGTGCAATTAGGAAGTAAAGTAGTCGATGCCAAGAAACGTAAGGAAGACTCCATTTCCTTAAATGATGTTTACGATCTTACTGTCGATGCTCTTACCTTGCTGGGAAATTCTGTTACGGATTCTCTATGAAGCGAAGGGAAATGTTGAAGTCTGAGGTTGTTCCAGCATACAAGTCGTTGTGTCATGAGTCAGAGCAATTACCACGATGTTATTCGGTGATGAGTTGCCTCCAAGTATTCACAACAGCTCACAAGTTAAGCGAATGGCGGCTAAAAGTATATGCCATGAACGGTGTAAAGCAAGCTCTTCGTCGTCTGCATAGACCTTTTTCATAATGGCGGACGATTTTAATTATTCTTTTGTATATGTGTTAATTAGCCCTACTAACCTCACTTTAATGTAAAAATTCTATTGAATTTTGCACATGCTGACGAGGCTAGTAGGGCTTATTATCATAAGAATAAAAGAATAATTTGTCGGGCGCCATTATGAAAAGGGTCTATACACTAACTTCAAGAAACCTCGTATCAATACGAGTATTTATTGCCGATTTGGTAGTTATGACAGGAGTAATTTAAACTTCAAGTGCCATTATGAGTACCGCAAGCCTCCTTTTCAGAGAAACCAGTCACTGACACGTCTGTCTCCGAAGAGCTCCAGTACAACGACGAAACAGAAATGAATTTGCAAGTTCCAAACGCCTATCCTCAGGTAGGTGGCCATTTGGCACAATTTTATTGTTCTTGGAGTAATTTTACTTCTTATAGTTGGGTTCTGCAAGCTGTGAGTGGCTATAAGATTGAATTTTTTTATGAACCTTTCAAGTTAGGAAATCTCATGGGATTGTTTTTTTCTGACAAGGAAAATAATCTAATTCAACTTGAAGTTCAGAAGATGTTACAAAAAGGTGCTCTTAGACACGCCTCGTTTAACCCTCGACAATTTGTTTCTAAGTTGTTTTTTTATTACGCTCAGGAGCCTGCTTTGAATTATGCAATCTGAATCCCACAGGGCAGAGCGTTATATGAAAGAGAATATAAAATTAGCCAAAGGTGACTTACCTGTAGGATACTTATGATTCTCTGAGTATAATGCATAGCATTAGGGATTTAGATCCCTCCCATTTATTTATAGCCCACCCTTTGGGGGGGGGGGCCCTCGCACATCCTTTGTTTCAGGTATTGCCCACTCAAAAGGACGATTTGTGAAGACCGCATGGTGCCTCGTTTTTCACGTATTGTTTGCTGATCTTAAGAGCTGCTTTCAGGCGCTCTGCTTCAGCAGGCAATATGGCAGAAAAGGAGAGTAGACGATCTGTTACTACCTGGAGGTTGTCGAACGCTTTCCCACCTTCAGCCACATAGTAATCAATTCCCTGGAGGCACTTGCGAATGGAGGCTAAACAGGCTTCTGATAGAACCTTCATCAGAGTGCTCCTTTGTAGCAGAAGCCAATATCCCGTCTCCTCATGATAATGATAATACTGCTGCACTTAATGAGTCAGGGCCATGAGACGGTTCACATTTGGTATATCAAAAACCTCACCAGAAGACAGCTTGTTGCATCTCATGCCAAAGGGCAAATCTTGAATTACATGCAAACTGGTAGCAAAGTCCAAGAAATGGTCAAGTTTGTCTGCACAGACGCGGTCTCAAGTTACATGAGCATGGCTTTCTTCTCTCATTCCTCTTGCAAACTGTAGCTGATGCAAGCGTGCCATCCTAAACTTGTACTTGGTTAGGTTAGGGAGAAAAGACCTAAGCTCCTCAAATTTCAACTTATCTGTAATTATACTGAGCAACTGCCTCCTTGTTTGACGATCGTCAGACTGGTTGTAACTCTCTACCAGTGCTTGAAGAAATTCATTGGAAAAATGTGACCCTCCACGGAAACAGGTAAAAAGGTGAATGCACCGGCACGCCAAAATGACACGCTAAACAATAGGCAGTGAGCAAAATGACACACCAGTTTGCCAGGAGTGTGTCACACGACACGCTTAAATAAAAATGTCCTTTTGTGTTTACTGCACGGTAAAAACAAAGCACCGTGTCCAGTCTAACAATGAAATGTGCCGAGTTCGCTGCCGGGTGAAATGACACGCTGTTAGGCAAAATGGCACACAAGTGAGTGAAATGACACGCAAGCCATGTCCACTAGGTTAATTTTTTCGCAACTTACCGTAGCGTGTCCTTGCTCAAAGTACTGTCGATGGATTTCCACCCCTTTTCTGACTTAAGTATTTGCCCGCGGAAAATTCATTCAACAGAGTGTTTACGCAGAGTTCGTATCACTAGTTTTTGAAGGAAAGTTGGTATTTAATCGAACATAAAACTGACCTTTCTAAAACCTCTTAGCACTTGCTCACCATTCTTTAATGCGTTAGCAGGGTGATGACAAGAAAATAATGGAAACTCCCGGCTTCGTGAATCCGAAGAGTTCATGCACGCTTTCAAAGAATTCATTGCCTTCATTGATGCCCCGATTTATTCAGCACACACTTCCATAATTTTACAGGCGCTGTACAAAATTCAATCGCTTCTACCAAGAAGCAAACGGCAGATGTAGTTACGAACGTGTAAATATTCAGTGCGCTGTTGAAAGGCAAGTTCGCAAAGGATACACCATGTTGACAACGAAAACATTATTCCTGATTGGTCGAGCTGCGAAAATAGTCGCTCCTGATTGGCTGAGCATGCCATCTCTATGTTTAGTTGCTTTCCTCATTTTGCGCGCAACAAGAAAGAGTTTGGATTAAGCCGGGTTGTTTATGTCGAAAAATACAGGGAAATCAAGCACCATAACTATAAAGAGAATTCCTGAAGATTGATTTTCATGTCTTACAATCAAAACAGCGAAAGATTATTTGTGTCAAAAGCTAACACTGCGAGAAGAATGATAAATCATCTCCAGTGAAATGCGCTTTCGATGATTTTCATGGTCGAAAGATTTTGAATCTTCGACAGCCTCTGAAAAATAACGCTCATTTATTTCGTCTTCATTCTGAGCTGCTGCACTTCGACCAAAATATTAATTTCGAACAAACTTCGGCTGACAAGATGCCTGTTGCGTTACCGTATGCAAACAAGTGTTTTTTCCTGTTACGCAATTATTTCACGTCCGCTCACAGATTAATCCAGTTTGGACCAACAGATCATAGTTTCCTTTTTAATAAAGTGATGTGTAGCCATTTTAAATGTAAACATTTAGCGAGCAATTGCTTGTTTTTTGTGTTATTCAAATTTTGCAAACTATAGATTTTCATCTCACGCTACTTGTGCGAACTGCAGTCTTTCATCACGTTTCATTCCATTTCGTTTCGCGAGGTATAATAAGCCACTGACCGGCTTGGTCGGTGAGATTTTTTGCTTTATACTGTTTGTTTCCTGGTCTTCTTTGTGTAGTGAGTAAAAAAATGGCACAAGTTATATAGAGGATATTACATGACCGGACGGAGGTACGAAATGTTGAGAAATATTTCACGAGTGGCGTTTAATCTTTTTCCTCACTCATCGTCTTTCAAGCTTCAATGAGTGTATCGTGCAATATTGCTCGCGTGTCCTTTGGCACACGTGTCATATCGCACGCCTAGCGTGGCATTTTGCACAGTGCTTTAGATAAAGGCTTTTGCGTAGCAAACAATAGCACCGTGACACTCTTTGTTTTAGTCATTAAATATGCGCATATCTGTGCTATTGTGACACACTTAGTGTGCCGTGTCATCGCACGCGTGCCCGTGCAATCACCTTTATCCCTGTTTTCCCGTGGAGGGTCACAAATAGTCACTCTTGACTCAGATCCGATCGGATTCTTTTTCAATTACGCACAGCATTTCAGGCCTATCAGGACACAGAACTTTGGCAACTGTATCCAGAACCTCTTAAGCTTTCACAACATAAAATTGTTCCTTTTTTCACCAGCAGTCTCCCGAGGAATTCACATAACTCTGGTGATGGGTTCTTTTCCAGCCAACTTTAGATCATTAACAAGCAATAGTCTTATATTTTCATTGTCTTCATCGTCGCTGCCCTTTCGTTTACAGCTTCCTAGAATATAAAACGATTCCCTTTTTCTTGGCGTACACCAGGTTTCAGGTACAAGTATCTGTCAGGCAGTGTGCGCACTACGATTGTATTGCATTATGGTGACAAGATTACACAAGATGGCAGCAAATGTCCTGTTTTTACATCATAAATTGGAAGAGAGACTCCTTGTAAAAGTTTTCAAGTGTTCTTATTCATGGTTTAACATGAGACCATTGCTCTCGAGCCTCAATTTTTTTTTATTTCTGTCTGTTTGGAACTCAAAAAAGGTCTAAAATGTTTCTTTAACTTTTCATCTACAGGAAGAAACAAACGCTCCCCACGGCATGCTTGTGTTTTCGGTCGATGATTTAGAGTAATATGGCTGCCAAAAGGCCCATTGTTGCGGAGGGCAACACGCTGGGAAAGCCAGCAAACAGACGAATGAAGTCAAAGGGAACTTCAAGGAAAAGCCTTTTTCAGGAAGGGAACTTTGCTCCTAAACCTTCCTCAAGTTCCTGAGAATGGTCTGTAGAGGAAACCTCTGCGTTAGCGCAGCACATTTGTCTATTTTCGGAGGATGCATGGACAGATAAATGGCTCATGAGGAAAGATCCAGATTACAAATCCTCAAGGACAGGTTTGTTCCTCTAGATCAAAGCTATTAAATTGTGGTCATATTCATGGCTTGTGGTGTCCAACTAGATCTTGTATACTACCTGTGTCGGAATTTTCTTAGAATTTCTTAGTCATTTTGGTAATGGAAAACATAAGCAAGGTGTGTAGTTAGTTTGTGCATGTATACATGTACATGGAATAACCTGTCATATCTATTGTGAGATCTTGAAAGGAAGCTGTTGTAATATTACTGACTGGGGGTTCCAGAGGGGTCCCTAGGCCCCTGACTGTTTCCAAGGGCCACCCCTAACATGGAGATGTTCGCCATGCTTTGTTTTGTCTCAACAAAAGAACACATGAGGACATGTGTAGTTCAGTTTCTTTTAATTCTTCAGAAGCTCTTTCATTGTTGAGTTCAGGTAACCAGATTACAACCGAAGCTATTTCGGGTTTTCAGTATATTTAGACAGGTGATTTGTTTTTATCCTTCCTTATCTTTCCTGAATAGGTATTTACCATTGACTCACACTTTCACAATAACAACACCTATCAAAGTCCTTTGTTCCCTGCTAGATACTCCATTGTAAGCTAAATTCTGGATTGTTCCTTAATCTTAGAGGGCTTGTTAATTTTCGGTGTCAAAAGTGGGGTTGGTTGAATTATCATTATTCCACTGTAACCACAGCCAGTGTAGCCAGTGTGGTGATTTTCTGGTTATTCTATGTAGTTGTATGTTAGCATTCTCTATTTAGGAACTGAAGTGATGTATTTTGCTTCAACAATAGGTCAATCTTGTCACAGACGAGTGATCAAGCACCTGGCAAAGCAGTTCATAACCTTATCAGAAGCAGAGGAGGCACTCAACATTGATTACATTGTGAATCCTGTTAATTTTGAAGTTGGTGGGAGCACACCACACAGAGCTGTGATAGCCGGAGATGCCTCTTTGTCACCGATCTTCAATTGTTCCCAACCAAAAATACATTGACATGAAGTATCGCTATTGGCGATATGGTGAGGGAGTTCTTGACATGTTCTAAAAGCTCAATGTTGTCAAGATTGAGGATACAACTGCTTCACCATATCTTCAAGCTTACTGTTGTAGAAGACGAAGGCCTGGAATTTTTCAAATTTTGAACCCAGATTTCCTTTCTTTTCCTTATGAGTGCAATGAAGACATTGTTTCAAGAGGAAAAGCATAACCTATACTACCACTTGGCCCAAATGCTTTCAAGGCTCCAATCTAAGAATGCCCTATGGTTTGCTTGACTACAATATCCGGTTCTTTGCGAGTAACCGCACTCAGAAACGTGGCATAAAAGAACACTATTCTTCACGGGTCGAAACCATGTTTTCACCATTTGGGCATAAGTGGTTATGCCTCCACAGGGGACCAGCGTGGTAGTATGACCTGGAAAGTACAGCAGAGGGGACCTTACAGGGTACCCTTGATGATGAATCTACAGCTGTGGACAAGGCTGCAGCAGACATCACTCAGTATTGATTCAGAAGTGTGATGATACCCTGGACACTATCCTCAGTGAAATGAACATTTCTTCCAGTGGCCTACCCACATGTTCTTTCCCCGTTGCCAATGACTACCAGGATAATGTCACCTTGTTTGCCGATTTGGTTGAACATGGGGAAGTGGTACAGAAATCACACTTTTTGACAAGTGCGCCCAGTGATAACAGAAAGGAGTGGGACTTGGGGCTTGTCAATCCTCAGGAGATGGAGAAGTTCCATTCAGTACAGCCCAGAATGTCAACAAATGCAAGGCGGAGAATCCAAAGGGTTGATGGTGGATTAAGGCTGATGGATGCAATGTCTGAAGAGGTTTAACGGAGAACATGCAGGGAAAATTTGGACTGGTGATGAGGATCTTGGGGATGGTTCTTTGCAGGCTTTGTTTGAGGGGTACAAAGTTAGATTTATGTTTGTGAAAAGTATTGGTTTGACAGGAAGGTCCAGGGTGGTGTCTGAAGATATTCAAAAGTTGTTGTTGGAATTGGAGAGTGATTTGGAGTTTCTCACAGCGGGTGCTGAAGTTGCAAATGATGTTTACAGTAAGGCTCTTCAGGAAGGCACGGCCACAGAGCATAAAATGATGTAATTAGCATGGACTGCAGTAGGCTTTGAGGAAAGAAAGTAACGGGGTTACAAAGTGAGTTGAATGATTTTCTACAAGAGGGTGGTGAAGGTGCTAGTGTAAATTTGATTTCATTGAAATCAAGCCTTCTGTTCAAAGAAGCGCATTGCTGCAAGCCATCTTCTGATATTGATGATATCAGATGAACTGGGAAATCGTAAGCCATATGCCATCCCAATGAGGTTCATGCCATACAAGTCCCTTGGTGACTCTAAACTGAGGGAGCTGGAGGTCCAGTTGGAAGATGCCATGAGAAGTAGAGGAATGACTGATGTCGGTATGGGACAACTGCTTTGACCAGACACAACTTTGTTCATTTTAATCCTTTCTCATTCAGTCAGTGCCATAAATGTTACAATTTGTCCCTCCAAGGCTGTTACCTAACACAAGCCGAGGGAGCCCATGCAATTGCCCTGGACAACTTGTTTGCCATAGTTCCTGTAGACATTTTACAACTTGGGCACCTACCTTTCCAGAATTGGTTTTGTGGTCTCCTTCAAATTTTTCTCAGTCAACAGCCTTGATCACAATACTGGTTTAGGGAATTCATAGCTGCTTATCCATTTTTTTTTTTATGTTTAAGGTTTCGGTACCGATGACGAACTCAATTCACTATGTATTGTTGGAACTGTAAGGCCTATTTCTGTCATTGAATTGATCAAAAGGTGCAAGGAAGGATGCACGGCGAATGCATGCCAACACTATTGCTTCTTTTCTAAAACTGGACAGATTGGGTAGGTACACTAACATACAACTGCATTAATTGTATATTTAAGATTCCTAATACCTTTTAATCCTCAGTGGCAACGTACAATATCTCCTCACTGGTCTCCATACACTGCATTATTGTACTTGTGATTAATTGATGCTCACTCTTGGTGTTAAAGGATTAAGTACTATTTAAATCATTTTTTGGCTTACATTGTACATACAACATTAAATTTTTCCATACCGTCAGACATTTTTGTTTTACTTTATTACAGTATAATGTAGCCTGTGTCGCAGACGTAAACTAACCCCAGTTAGTAACATCTGAGAAGCAGCGCCGAATTCCTTCTTCTGTGTAGCAGAATTTGGGTACGCGATTGGCCAATCAACATAAGCCTTTTGTTGACAAGCCAGTCACAGTGCATACTCAAATTCTGGTACACAGAACAAGGAATTTTGCGCTGCTTTGCAGACATTACTAACCAAGGTAACATTAGGTCTGCAAAACAGGCTAAGTATAACATTATAATATTGTTATTCTGTAGGAAATCCAATAGGTCAACACCCTTCAGTTCCTTTACAGGATGTCATGTGGCTGAATACCTTAATGGCTAATGATGGCAAGGATGCAATCCCATTTGAACGTGTCATTTTGACCTTAAGAAGGAAACTCTTTCCATGCATGATCCCGACCTGTTGGAGGTACAGTAATTATATGATTGGTATATAATATGTGTACATTATTATGTGTATATTTGGTGCCTTGTGGAAGAAGCTTTGAAATCGATTATGGCCATTTATCTCTACCAGAAGAAAGTTGCAGACCTTAAACTTCATGCCAGTGACCCAGTGATCCTGCAAATTTTTCTGACTATCTTTATCAGCCTGAGAGGGATGCCAATGGGGAGTTGATCCACCACCAAGAAGATCACAACCATCTCCTAAAAACGATAGTCAGTCGGCTTCATGACACACATATTCCAGTTATTGATTTGCAGTACCTTTGAATGACCCTTCAACTGGCCTGACATATGAAGCACTCACAGGAAAGAACAAACAGTGGTGCCTGAGTGTGAGCGCCTCATTAGTCCAGGTGTAATCTCCGACCTGGAAAGGGAAGGTCACAAAAGTGGAGCACATGTTCTGAGGCTCATTCATAACTGGCACAAGGCAGTTGACGGAAGCGGGTTCTCAGAACAACAGAGATCATCGTTAATCGCCAATCAACAATGGAACAAAAGCTACTCAATGTCACTGGATTGCTGGAGCATGCCAAAAAGGGCAACAAGGTGGCACTAAAGGTACTACATCTTGATCAAGGCTTTGAATACGAAGCACCACATCAAGTCGTCATACAGGACAAAAACGTCATCAAGGACGACCTCTGCAGTGTCATGTACATGACTGCAGCAGCATCCTGCCTAGGCCTTAATTCCGTGAAAGGTATTGCAAGAAGAACCATCCAGTATACTATGTACGCATACAACTGTGTTTTTGACAAAAGGCCTCGCATGTCCAACATTATAAATGGGGCCGACTTGGCAGAAGAAGTCCAAAACGTTCTGCAAGACGAGCCAATAACACCAGAACACCAGTCTGAGGATGAGGAGTATGGGGTGTGATTACCGTCAAAATTAATACTTGGTGTTCTGCTATTGAGAGATGCAGTTCTGTCATTGAGTTGTGGTATTTTGCTATTGAGAGATGCAGTTCTGTCATTGAGTTCTGGTATTCTGCTATCGAGACATGGAGTTTTGTCATGGTGTCCTGGGATTTTGCAGTTCCAACAGCGAAACCTGCAGTATTGAAATTTCGTTATGCCATTTTGATGATGCGCATTTTATGTTGGTGTTTTGACATGGTAACATGCAGTTCGGCATGACACTCAGTAACACGTTTTCAACATAATCTATTTCCAGCCAAAATGTAAATATTTTACTTTATCCCATGAATCCAAGATGGCGGAGGAACAGGAAATGATATGACGTCTGTTAAGTAATTTGCTCAGGTAATAATAAGGGAATTGCCTTCAGAAACATTTAATTTTTATTGAATTGACAGCTTACACTATCGTGTTGATTGGCTGTATCACACAACGGTAAGGTACAAGCTCTAAGGGCGAATACTACCTATAATGGCCTATACGGGGAGGCTCCGCCTGAAAGGGGTACCTTTTTCACACTTAAGCCATATATGAGAGGCTAGGGATTTCACGAGTCGAAGTATATGAAAGGGTAGGGAAATCTGTCATTGAGGTATTTGAAAGGGCCTTTCATTAAAATATTTCAAACACACATACCGTATGACTGAACTGGTTTAATTTATTGAAAATGACAAGAAGACTTCCTGTTTTAGGTATACGAAAGGGGTACTATTTGTCAACCCAGACCGGGTCATTGAAAGTCACAAAAAAAAAGATCAGTTTCAGATGTAATCAAGAAAGCCAAGCACGCAATCGCGAAATCCGCAACTGCAAGAGCCAAATATTTTGTGGCCTATTTACAGGTATGTTTACTGCTACATTGTAAATCAAAGTGCTTCTCTGGAGTGAACTTGTGCGTCTGAGTTTGCTAAATGAGAAGCAAAGAAATGAATTTGTATATAAACTTTTCTCACCGTTCCAGGTTTTGCCAGTGCAGTCCGGTCCAATCCTATCCAATCCTGGTCTTGCTAGCGCCCGTAAGGTACCTCAATATACTGGAATTAGTAACTTGAGGATAGAATTTCTGTACGGATCGAGAACTGGAGTCTTGTCCACATTGTGCCAAGCACAACAAACATTTACTGGTGCAAGAGGAAGACCACTGTTTGACGTATTAAAAGAACGGCTAGAATTTCTGACAGAGAAAAAGTTTACTGCTGAAGAAATGGCTCAACGGTTTGGTGTCAGCTAACGTACAGCTGAAAGGCGTTTATGTGAGTTTGGGCTTACTCTAAGGGGAACTACACTCACTTTATCGATGCTGAATATAATTAGATTCAATAGTCAGAAACATCACAGCAGATTTTACATAAATTAAAATATTCTATTTTACATAAATTCAAACATTTTGGCGAGAAAAAAATTATTATGTCGAAAACGCGTTACTGAGTGTCATGCCGAACTACATGTTACCATGTCAAAACACCAAAATAAAATGCGCATCATCAAAATAGCATAAGGAAATTACAAAACTGCATGCTTCGCTGTTGGAACTGCAAAATACCAGGACACCAATAGCAGAACTCAATGACAGACCTGCACGTCTCAGTAGCAGAATACCAGAACTCAATGACAGAACTGCATGTCTCAATAGCAGAATACCTGAACTCAATGACAGAATACCAAGTATTAATTTTGACGGTAATCACACCCCATAGAGAAGGGCCAGGAATAGAAGAAAGAAGATAGTGAGCCTCAAGAGGAGGCGAAAAAGAAGAAAAATAATAAGGAGTGGACGCCAAGTGACGAGAGTCATCACTTGGACCGCAAGTGCATTGTAAAGGGCTGCAGGGGGTTTAAAGGCCCAAACCTGAAGCACCACCTGGAGAAAGTACACGCCGAGAAGGGCCATATAGACATTGCAGTGGTTGGCAAGTACATTGCCATGGGCCTTAACCCCAAGAGGAGGACGGGGCTGAGGCATCCTCTGGGAGATGGAAAAACCATCAAAGGACGATGGAGATGCTGGTGTGCTAAGAAGGACTGCAATAACCTGGGCTGCTACCTGCTCCACCATCTTCAGAATAAACACAGGATGAATTCCAAAAGTTCCATCTATAAATTAAGTCTGAAGGTCACAAAACGGTATCAGGGACTAAAGGAGATTGACGACATGCCTATAGAGGACATAATCCAGGCAGCTGACAGTGATCCTGAACAGGAAAACCCATTTCCAGCATCACAAATAATTCCACCCACACCAAAGAGTAAACACACAACTACTCTCCTACAAGAAGAACCATAAGAGGACAGTGAGGATGGTTCAGAAGGCTGCTAGTCCAACCAGGAAGATTACTTCACTGACAACATCCAATCGTCACATGTGGCTGGTGGGGTTTTACAAGTATCTAATAACTCCTGCAGCAGGTTTTCACCAAGAGCGCAACAGGCTACAGCATGCTGCGCAAGTGAGAACCATCCTCAACGGGATAGATCCAAATGGTAACGAAATCACTTTCTTTGGGCATGAGGATTGACCCAACTTGAAAACCAAAGCTGGAAGGACTGTCAAGTCGTACCTTGGTAGCCTTGAAAAATCCCCAGAGTTCGCATGCAAGAGGCTGAACAGACCAAACCTCCCTTTCTTGCCCGAAGACACCAGAGATGCCTTTGAAGACCTGGCAAAGGACTATAGATGGAGGAGCACAATCACCAAGGAGACCTCAAAGGACAGCTGAAAAAAACTAGCTGCAGGAATGCAACAACCTCTTGACATCGAGCGAGGTGGATGCCATCATGACCTCTCAACACACCATCAAAGGAAGGCAGGCATTCACCTCAGCACATGACGGCGAGGAGCTCAGCGGAACACAATATTGCGCAGCTCAAGACCTTCTAATCATGTATGTACCAAAGCATTTGATTCGAGATCAGGCGCCTTAGAAAATGCAAGTCCCAATACCTATTAGAGTGCTTAGTGGGGCTCTGAACACCAAAAGGTCATACTGGTAACCGCACACAAACACGAAGATGGGCCGCACCACTGGCATTAGAGCCTGAGACTGGATTCCTGATAAAGGTCTTCATCGAGAGGGTGAGGCAAACTGTCACAGATGACAAATCGCCATCCAGCTAAATCTTTCTCAAGGATGATGGGCAACAGTTCCCCTGTGGCACACTTGGCAAGCAGATCTCGTCCTTCACGGTCAACAGTGGCTCATCTGGGTGGTGGACTCTAACATCTGTTTCCTGAACATCATGTCCATCGCACGCCTTTATCCTCCGTCTGCCTACCAGAAGGCCATCTTCCAGGATATTGTCAGTAGCCTGGCCAGAAGATAACAGTTCCAGGACCGATCTTCCGACGCTGTCGATGTAGTAGACCCCAACTGGGCAAAATACCAAGTTCTCTGTGGCAAGCCTGGTACCGGCAAGTCACAAGTGCCAATAGGGGTAACTCATGATGCAGTGCAGGAGTTTACAGTCCTTGCCTGTGCCCCTCAAGGCTATCAGGCCATCTTTGCCACTGAAATAACAACTGCAACAATCCATGCTGTCTTCCACATCCCTGTGGAGGAAAACGTAACTCTTCACATGAACTTCAGCCTAAACGCCTTCAACATCGTGGTAGTAGACAAAGCTTTCATGGTCTCAGCCCAGACCTGCGGTACCATGGCCAGCACCTCCACCCGGTGGTAGTCATTGCTGGTCACAGATCATGGATGGAAGAGTGTCCTCCATTGCGTGAATATTGAATGATAACACCTTTTTGAGGAAAACTCTATAAAGCACTCTCTCTATCAGCAATTCCAAATCATCGATCCTGATCACGCCCGCTCTGTAGACCTATTACAGTACAACCAACCAAGCCAAGCAGCCAATTATTCTTTGTCGATCTGGAGTTCTGAGTGAGGAGAGATCTGGGAATCCTTCAGTAGCAGAGCTAATGCATCGATCATGACAGTCTCCAAGAGAGCTGCATAGAGGGTGAACGACATCGTGGTAGAGAAACAGTTCCCTGGACAATTGCCATAAAGCAACGTGCCCTGCACAGCAGTCTCTGACTCCCAAGACATCCTTCTGAACTGCGGTATGCAAATTATCATTACTGAAAACCAGGACAAGGCCAGCCAAATTGTCAATGGTCAAGATGCTATGCATTGCCAATGATCATGATGCTATGCTGGTATCAAACCACGATAACACTCAAGTTTTAGTCAAGAGGGCCATATTGTAGAATATGGCCCGCACAATTGACCAATCACAGCGCACATACTAAGGTAGAGATATAATAAAGCCTGATATCACACATATATACCTCTTGCCAATGTTATTATTATTATTATCGAACATAAGGCTGGTGTCGTTCTTGTTGTTTTTTGGCTTCTTTACTCATTTAGAGAAAGGGAGAATTGCCTAAAATAACTATATACAGTGCTATTTGTTTGTAGCATAGCTGTAGTCGGCAAAAATAAGCTTCAATTGAGTTGGATGAGCGTGTGAACAAACAATGCAATTAATATCAAAGAAATATTGCCATCTCAGCTGGCAGCAGCCACTAAACCTTTGAAACTGAAACTGAAAGCTTCCCTTTCTAAAGAAGAGTATCTTGACCCAGTTTATCAGCCATTCCGCTTTCTGTCTAAGTCAAACTTAACATGCTTATTTGTGTCCAACATAATTTATGGAATGAAATTTAATGCATGTTCTCGTGAGTCTGGGTTCACAAAGATTTTACAATAACTTGAAATTCGTTCTGACAACAGGCATCAAATAATGCCAGAATGGGGAATTTTCAATGCCTCACAGCTCCTAAATGAGCATGGGACCTTCTATTATTATTTCAAATTGAAGTTCTCCTATGATAAATATTCAGTGGACAATGCTTCAACAAAAATGCATTGTTACTTATTACCTTAATTTAGTCAACACTTTTATTGTAAGCATGTTTACTGGTCTTAGCCTTAATGTAAACTCTTGTTAAACTGTTGGTCTCAGCTGATTCTCACCATTGAAAACTGCGAGAGCAGAGTCTCTAGATTTAAGTCAACAGCAGATTACAGTGATTACAGTTTTGTGGTCTTGCGTTTGCCTAAGACATAGTGTTCCCAGGATAGTGATTTGTGAATAAATAGGTCCTGAGAATGAGGTATAAAACGGTTCCAAAAGTGGTACTTAACCATGGTTGAAAAGAATAAAGAGGACCAATAAGAGTATTGTTTTGACCACAAGCCCAAAGCTTATTGGTCTGATGGATGACTTTTACACGACATACTCACTGTGGTCGACCGTTGAAATTGGAATAGTCGCACTAGCTCGTTCTTTATTTGGTTTCGCTTCCACTGCTGTTCATTGCTCCTGCCTCCAAGGTGCCCAAGCGCCTTTACAGAAAAAAAGATTTCAGTAACTGTGAAAAATCGAAGCGAAGGAAAGGAGTACAAGAGGGAGACCAAGAGCAAATTACTCATGATTCGCAAACTACTATTGATGAAGAGCTGGTAGGATTTCTGTCATGTTACAAATTAAGCTTAAGCCAAGTCTTAAACTTCATACCACAAGTTTTTTTTCTGACGAAGATTTATGATTATTTGTGAGAAAAAGCCATGATACCGAAATTACCAGCGTAGAAAGGGCCGCGGAGCTACCAGTTTCCGTAATCAGTGATGGCTTTAATTTTATGCTCAAAGCAGATGACAGGTGCATCACAGTTGATCCGTTCACCTTGTTCCTACCAGTGTAAGACTTTGACTCATAAAGTAATAATTACATTCAATTGTTTGCTGTTGTTAAGCTTGAGTTAAATATTTTCTGATAGACAAGCGACCATATCTCCATCTTTTAGTTCTCCGAGAATGCCAAATATATCTGTTACAACTACAAATGTATGGTCAATAATTATCACACATTTCTCTGATTTCCTTTTAGGTGGGTTTCGCGCCCAGGGCATGCTCCATGGCACGCTCCTGGTGACAAACTGCTTTGATTTCAGAGGTATAACTTATCCTCAGGAACATAATTTTCACCCCACAAAATGGTTCAAAATAATTTTGAATTTGTTCAATCCGTGGCTGCTTTATTTGTCATGCTCAAAGCAATGACAGGGGCATCACAGTTGATGGGTTCACCTTGGTTCTGCAAGACTTTGGCTTTAGTGATGAATTCAATTGTATGCTGTTGTTAAGTCAAATATTTTCGGAAAGGCATGCAACAGTAACTGCACCTTTTACTATTCCAAGAATGCCAAATATATCTGTTACAACTACACATGTATGGTCAAAATTATTGCACCTTTCTCTGATTTCCTTTAAGACCCATACACATGGGGGGTTTTGCTAATTCTTCAGGGTACGCTCCTGGAGCAAAGCTCCCACGATTTCATGGGTATAGTTGATCCAAGTGGAGCACCACCTCACAAAGCAAGACTGGGGCAACTTGAGCAAACTCAAAAATGCTTCCTCGTGTATACTGGTCATGCAAAATGACCCTATGGCATGCTCTGGTTGCAAAACCCTTCTTGTGTTCCTGCCTATAAGACACTGAGTGCATTGTTGAGTCGTAAAAGCATTCTATATAAGCTTAATTTTTAAAAACACACCAGAGAAGTGTAGACTGCAAAACAGCCATATTTTTGCGTTGGTCGAATACGTCAAGCAAAAGGTCTTGAGAGAGGGTGAAAACATATAGGGGGAGAGATGCTAAAAGTACGGCTTCTTCAGTAGAACCACTGACAATCATTGTCACCTCTCTGCTGAAAAGCATCATGGAAAAGTAGTTAGCTTTGAACGAATTTAAACTCCCTGCTTGCAATCTTCATTTGACTGCAAGATGCTAACAGTTATTCAGGATGGGAATATTCAAGTTGTCTACACTGCTGCCAAACAATAATGGTCTAGTAAACTGTGGAACTAGGAAGAAGATTCCCTAAATTTTATACTGTTTATACATGTTAGGCTGCTGATTTGAACATGCTCTTAGCCAACCATTTTGTCAGTAAACTGGTTTTTTTTTTTTTGCATGTTTTAAAAGATTCAGTGATGGCTATTAAGTTAATAGCACGTAACAAGTTCGCAAAGAGGGTGTAGTTGTCAATAGATTTTTGTGACCCCCTTGGACAAAGGTGATGTTTCTCTCACCCTGAGGCTCACGCCTTCAGAAAACAAAACTAAAAACCAGCTGTTTTGCATTCTAAGATAAGTGCTTATTACACTGTATTTTGTAACTCGACCTCGCGAGACAAGGATTGTGGCCACAAGTTCCAAAATTCTGGACAGCATTCAAAATTCAGTTTGGAATTACACTGGAGTGGAGAGAATAGACCTTTTTACCTATACGGCCGCCATTTTGAATAACTTAAATTTATAGAATATTATGGGATTCCCAGGGGGCAAACAAACCCGCATCACTGTGCTTGACAGGTAAGTTATGCGATAAAGCTGTTTACTTTTTTAGTCCAACGGTAAGTCATGGCTGATCAACAAGATGAAAACACAAAAGCGCTCAGTACAGAGGAGCTGAATGTGTGGAATGTCGAGAAATTGCAAACATATATTTGAAAAATCATCGAATTCATCGCCGGTGATACTCGTAAACACAAGTTGGTAACAAAAGTTTTCTATGCTTCCCAGCTACATTTTCCTTTGTGTAGCACTAAACAACAAGAGGATGCCCAAATTGCTGCAAGAAGAAAGTAAGGAAAAACTTGTTAATCGACAGCATCGTGCTTACTTTCCTGGAGAACCTGGGAAATTGGGTAAAGAGAAGTTGCTATTTCTCTGATATGACTTTATGACAACCGATCTGAACACTTACCTGTCAAAAAACGACAGAAAATCTGCAAAAGAAGGGAAGAATCTCTATCAAAGCGGACACATCAGTGATGTTTAGTATAATAGCATATCAGACTGCCTGAAGTTTTGTTGCGTTCGTGGAAAAGTTGTTCCCCTTCTCACATTTACGAGTATCACTGGTGATGAATTCCACGATTTTTCAAATATATGTTCGCAACTTCTCGACGTTCCACGCATTCAACTCCTCTATACCGAACTCTCTTGTGTTTTCATCTTGTTGATCAGCCATGACTTACCGTTGGACTAAAAAAGTAAACGGCTTTATCGCACAACTTACCTGTCAAGCACAGCGATGCGAGTTTGTTTGCCCCCTGGGAATCCCATAATATTCTGTAAATTTATGTTCTTCAAAATGGCCGCCGTTTCGGTAAAAAGGTCTATTATCAAGGGCAGGAGGAGGGCTTAAAGATTCTTGTATTAACAAATGCTTCGTTGGTTGGTTTTAGGTGTCTGGTGTTCTTAGAGGGGATGATGTTTCCTTGTATCTCGAGGAACTTCAAGTGGCTACAAATGCTGTAATTATTCTTAATAAATCTGTAACAGAATTCTTTCTTCAAGACTTTAATTTAAAAAGAAAGGCACTCTGGGTATGTTCTTTTCTTTTCATTGACACTAGTCACACTTCTTGCTCTTCACACATTCTTTGGACTTGTTTAGTCTTAGTGCCTTGTGTTTACCTTCCCCCTCTCTTCCCAAACAGTTGATTTTTTGGCCATGTTTGCTTTCAAGTTCAACTGATAACTGTGTTTAATACATTATTTCTGCACTTAATTATGGAGAATTGTATTTCATAAAGTTTATTTTTGTATGTGTATACCCTTTTTGCTCTAGAACTCCAATGATCCCTTCAAACTGTACCCAGTTTTGAATCTGCATTACACTGAAGATAAAATGTTGAAGCATTGTTTACTTGCATGTAGCCTACTGAGTATCTTGCCATATCTGAGGAAGTATATGTTTTTGGTCAAAATAAAATCCCCTTTGTCTCCTAACGCTAATTATTCATGGATCATGAATAATAAATTTTGTTAGGGTTAAAGGACAAAAGAAATTGAGAATCAAACTAGGTTATTCATTTTGACCTACAACAATGACATTTATTATTTTGCCAAAAGTACAACAAGCCCTACAATTTTGAAATAAATTGTATTGAAGATTTTCACTGTACCTTCTTTTGACGCCAGGAAAAGCATTATGTTTCATTGTGGAGGAAAAGCTGCTGCTTTTCTCAAGAACGGTGTGCATGGGTTTATGGTTGTAACTGTACTGAGGGAGACAATGATCTTATTCAGGCAACAGGACCAATCATTAATATGGAATATGAAGGTACATGTATTAGTCAAGACTAAAGTACTTTGCTACATTAATGCTTTTTCAATTTTATGAATTCAAAGTGAAGAGGAAAATGTATGTTTGCACACATACATCATAGAGTAGGAATTCAGGGCATTTATATGCTAAACAATTCAGACAAACTTTAAAAAAATAATTATAACTTTGAGAAAAGCTGAAGCTTATGTTTCACAACTGTGGTTGTTAATACAAATTCCTTCTAAGCTTACTAACTGGCTGTTTGATTGGAAGAAAGAAAACGGTAAGTACTTGACATGACATATTAAGTGAAAGGCCACCAGCAACACTCGTAACAGCTTTGTGGCAGAATGGAGATCCTTGTCTTGTGATCTTCGGCTGTTCCAGAAAGGTGACTCTAACAACAACAATCTTTATTAATTTTGTACTCTCTTCTTTCAATCTCTTTCAATCTTTATTTGTACTCTCATGAGTTCTCAAATTTAGTGATTTAACTGCAGGATAAATTATTATAGAAATTGATATCATGCTCAACTTATCGCACAAGGAGGTTCAACTGTATTAAATTTAACAACAGAATTTTTTTGTTAGGCAATGGTTTTGCATACGTTTTTCTCCTTTTTTTTATCTCACAGAATGGTTACAACTGAACCCTGGGTGTCTTCATAGTAAAGTTCTTGGCATGGCCATGCAACGCTTTGATGCCTTGTTTTCTATGAGTCCTGCTATTGATCAAGGCTCAGAAGATGAAGGTTTGTTTAAGTCCAATTCCAGGTATATACACTTGGAAGCTGATAACTGAAAAAGCTAAATACTCAGTAATCCATAGTTTTTTTGTGATTGGTACAAGCCTTAAGTGACAGGACACAACTGGTCACTGTGCTACTGATGTACCATCATCTACATGCGTAAACAAACTAGACAGTTTTTCCTAGGTCCAAGTGTCATCCCAAAACATTTTTGGGGAGTAGGGTGTGGTGATGCTCCCTATTCTAATATGTTTTGGGTGCCTAATCTATTTTATGCTTTTACTGTTTCCTTTTATTCAGAAAGCTCTGAAGAAGATGAAGATGAGTCTTTCATTCAAATAAACAAGAGGAGTGTAAGCTGTAAACCCCCCCTCAGATTCTTGGGGAATTCTTTCACAAAGTGTGGAAGGTATTAAGTGCCTCACCTGCAAATTCTGCAGCCTTAACTACAGTCATGTAAATTATGCAGTAGAGTCATTGGAAAAGGATTGGTGTCCAGACTTCGTGGAAGAATTTGTTTCAAGTTGTACTGTTCCCTTGCACATGTCAAGTCCAGCAAATGGATTTCAGGGAAAGTGCCTTTCCTACAGGATGATTCCTTTGGAGGGATTTAGTCTAGCTAAATCCTAACTTTATGCCACACAAGATGAATTGACAGCTGTTTCAGGTGCTGGACCATTGGCCATTCACTCAGCATTCAAGGAATTAACCCTAAGGAAAGTTGTGAAAGGTAAGAGAAACATTTAACTGAACATCAAACTCATCAACAATAGATGAAGTTGTTTGTTGGTGCTGTGAAAGATGGTGGAACCGAGATGATAGGATCCCTGTGAGCGGCAACCACCATTCGGTACTGTCACACTGAATAAAAATTTCAGTGGAGAGAGAATGACACTGACTTAGAGGGAGGGAAAGGGCGGGGGCAGAACAGCACAAAGGGTTTGCACAAGAAAACACAAGGAATTGCACAATGAATCTCTGAAACCTGAGCCCTGTAAATACCATAACCCTGCAACTTACCGGGCTGCCTCGCATTGTCTCGATTTTAACTTCATCTAAATTAGATTTAGCCACATGAAAATTGTTCCATTAGTTGTTGTGAAGGACTGTTGAAAGTACTCGGAAATTCAGGGTCCCTAACCAGTCAAAGTTATGTACCCAGTAAGTCTTGCTTTCAGAAAGAAAAATAATGTCCTTTGTTCCTCTTTCAAGGCTGTGTGCTCCAAGAAAAATTTTTGGGAGCCCAAAACTCTGAACCTTTGAAATTCAGGGTGCCCAGCATAGTAATTTTGTGTAAAAACTGAGTCCTCCTTGTCGCCCAAAGCCAAAGTAAGTTACCGGGGGTTAGATGACCGATTTTATTATGTACAGGGATGGCACTAGGATTTTTCAATTTGGGTCCAGGAACCCATATGTCTGGCCAAAGTGGGGTCCCAAACATTTTGTAGGGGTCCCAAAATCTTGATGACCTTTTCTTACAAAAACCTAGTTCTTTTGGTATAAGAAAGGGTGACCAACAACTTATCTTCATTAAATAATGTTTACTTTATTGGTTTTCTTTCCACAACATTAACGTAAGACATACATTATTAAAGCATTATAACAGAATTTCCGGCCAATGCGCCATTAATTTTTGACAGATGCATATGAATAGTACTCAATGTCACGCATAAGTCGTCCCTATTATAATTCACTTTTAATTGCTTCTGTGCAAAAATACGTCCTGCTTGGGCCGGCCTGGGCCAGCCCAGGCTGGCCTTGGCTGGCCAGGTCAGGCCCTGGCCGGCCTACTCCAGTAAATGGATGAAACAATGCTTGGCCCAGCCTGGCAAAACTTGGGTTTATGGAGAATTCTGCTGGCCTGGGCCGGCCCTGGCTTTACTTGGCCAGCCGATATTACATTGTACTTGTTAAGAAAGCTTTTACTGGCCTCAGCTGGCCCTGACCAGCTTAAGTCAGTATATGCTGGACTTTTAACTAAGGGGGAAGCCTGTTCCAGGTGTTCATATTGAGGCGAGCAGCAAAGGTTATTGCAATAATGAAAGATGTTGCAGCAAGTGGGAAAGACGAGGACAGACTGGGGAGAGGGGGTCTCATGCAATTTCTTCACAATTTTTTATCCTTATTTAGCAAGTAGGAAGATATTGGTTGTTTACCATTTAGCAAAAAAATCCGGACATTTTGGTTGGAATGTAAATGGAAAGCTATTTGGTCTTCCCAAACGGAAAATTTCTGGGGAAAATGGAATTTCTTGAAAGGTAGTCAAAACTTCCTAAACGCAAATGTGAGTTCCAGTTGCTAATTTCTACCATTTCCAGGTCTTTCAGCTTGGATTGCTTTGTAAACCCGACCATTGGGAATGTTTGTGTAAATGGAACACGCACACCCCAAGGAAATTTCTATTTTGGTGTTTGATGCATACCGTTTACTGCAACAGTTGACGAACTGGCCTTCCCATGTTAAATATGATAAACAACTATTTTCTACATGGTGTGTTTTCCTCTTTTGTCTAACAGGTAAATGCTAATATTCTGAGAGCAAAGAGTTTCCAACAGTAAAAGCATGCACATAATTATGCCTTGTGTGTAAACATCTACTGGAGAAGCATTTGACGGCTGAATTTAACCTCAAGTTTCCATTCCAAAGTGCTAACTACATAATGCTTGATTTGTTCAGACTGAAATTTGTTCGATCTACTTAACCATGTCTTCATAAAACGTTAACAGGGTGCCTTTGTTTGTTTCCCTTTCAGGCAAGGATGGTAGAAAAATAGATAAGTTTACTTAGAATTAGGCAAGCCACTAGGGATACAAAAAATAAATATAACTTACTGCACTGTTTGAAAGATTCCAAGTCATAAAAGAATGTTGAGGACGGTGGTTTTGTAGATATTTTTGAGCATTTATTTGCACTGTAACCTTTTTGTTCACCTCACATAAGACACTCACTAAATGTTTGTAGCGCTTCCAGCAAACAATTCATCCACTGCTTCCACTGACAAACAAGAAACTTACACAGTTTGTTGGCTGATCCTGTTGTAAATGGTAACCCCTTGAAAAGTTCCTCTATAGACTGTTTTGTTTCCAAAGACGCAAGTTTGATGAAGTGACAGAGTGAAGTTAAGAAGCAACATGTGAAGTGATTTTTGCTCATTTTCGGATTTGACTGTTGCAGTAGTTTTTCTTTCACTTGGACCACTTTAAGTTGATAAAACCACACAAAAATATTTCCCCTCGTCTCTGAGTACTTATATAAGCCATGTGTTTCTTCAGGGAACCTCTTGTTTTCCCAATTAATCCATCACAAGATCGCCTTGAACTTCCCTCAAACACCTCAGTCCGCCAAGCTGAATTTGAAAAAGCTAGTTCCCAAGAAGGCCGTGAGGCCATTAACGCATGCGACACTCGACTTGAACGTCACATGGTGTGTGTAAACAATGCAAAAGTGTGATTTTACCTTCTCCCGCATGGGTTTGGACAAATACAGAGGAGTTTTATGGACTCGACTGCATTATACTGGTAAAAGGTTCGATTCCCCAGGATTTTACGACTAAAACATATCAGTTGAAGTGAAGAAAACGGACAGACATATAGCTCATAAGCCACAAAATGTTCCAGGGTGTCTAGAGAGAAAGGTTAGACGTTGAAATGCATTGTTTGGATCACAGGTAACTTGACCCAACATCGCTTGCCAGAAGTTCGAATTTTTCATTTCCGATTCTTTATCTTATGTTTTGTATCTTTGCCTCATTGTTCTTTTGTTCTGAACGGCTAAAGTTCTAAGCATATGTTCATTTGCGTGTGATTTGAAGGACTAGAAGTCAGAATTCCTGAATTGGTTGTTCATCACTTTCAAACTCGAAGGCATCGTTTGATTTCTTTAAATAAGATCTTTCGATTGCAACAAGTTTCTGTCAATGAAGTTAAATTATATCAACTGATCATTTGAGGATCACTGACACTAATAATAAACTTTGTGTGGAATTTATTTGAAAAATGGCAGTCACCTTTTCCACCATGCAAAGAGTGTTCCCTTTGACTTCACACTTTGAACCATTCTTTCACTTCTTTCGACTGAATCAAAACCTTGAGAATCCTTGTAAAGCTTTAGAAGATTGGTTTAAGCCGGTTCCCAGAATTGCTGCTCAGCACTTTAGCAATAAAAAGTACAATTGTTGTGACTGAGGCTAAATGTGTGTTTTCATTTCTAACCCAAGGGTTTTGGCCAGTAACGGTCCCTAGTTCACTGAGCTTCCTCCAGGAAGAGTAGCCCCCAAAATAGCTGAGGGTCGTAAAATGTCCAGTGGCCGGCCTCGGCCGGCCAGATATCAAGCCAGTTTTTCAGTGATGAGGGCTGGCCTCTAGTTCACTGAGCTTGCTCCGGGAAGAGTAGCCCCCAAAATAGCTGAAGGTCGTAAAATGTCCAGTGGCCGGCCTCAGCCAGGCCATTCCAGCCTGGGCTGGCCAGATATCAAGCCAGTTTTTCAGTGATGAGGGCTGGCCTGGGCTGGCCCAGGCCAGCCACTCATTAGCATTTTTGAAAAATGTTAATTTTGGGCCGGCCCGGGCCGGCTCAGGCAGGCCTCTTTTTTGCACGGGTAGTATTGTCAATTGCGGCTTTGAAATGTTGCTGAACTTCTGCTGCAGTTTTGTGATCCACCTGATTCCTACGACGTACAAGCGCCAATCGTTGGAAACTTTTTGCATCCTTTGTGAACAGAATCATCAAAAACCCACAGGCCGAATTGGCTAAAATCAGGGATATTTTGCAAGATTGAGCAGGATACACATTAATGACAAAGTACAATTTTTGCGTTTATTGTAAAAAAAGCCGAATATCTGACTGTTGAGTACACACGACAAATATTGAGCACGCTGTGACCATATTTGGACATTGTGACTCTGTAATACAGGAAAGTGGGCACTTGAATTTCTCAATCGATCAGAACAGGCAAAGAAATGGTGGTAGCTCATGCAGTTTCTCAGATATGTGGTCATCGCCAGTCTCCAATGTTAGTTCACTTTAATCTTCAAACAACCAAATCTACTGACGATGCAAAGCAAGTGGAGTGGCTTCTTTAAGTCAATGTC
This sequence comes from Pachyseris speciosa, assembly GCA_016490735.1. Taxonomy (NCBI): domain Eukaryota; kingdom Metazoa; phylum Cnidaria; class Anthozoa; order Scleractinia; family Pachyseridae; genus Pachyseris; species Pachyseris speciosa. The sequence goes on along the minus strand of JAEMWC010000083.1, from coordinate 1,058,034 downwards.
TTGCGCCCTGGGACACATTAAAAGTTTGAAGATAAATTGTTTCGAGTTTGTTTGAGTAAAAATGAATGATTTCTCCGTTAACATGATCCCTGATGTATATAGTTTGTATAATGTTAATTTTAATTTTTAGATGTTTGTGATTTCATTTGCACGACCCCGCAAGCTGTTTAGCTTTAATTTTTTATCGTGCTAAAATAAAGGCTGTCTGTCTGACCAGAATGTGATAAGTAGCAAAAGTTTGAAGTTTGACTGACAGTGTATGTTTTTTGGTTGTCCTTGTTATTAAATTAATGCATGATTGTGAACCTCATTAAGACTAACTCTGAGTCATACAGTAGTTATTTATAGAATTGAATTCTAGAATAATATTAAAGTTTTGTGTATTCAGGACTGCTATAAACTCTTTCAATTGAGTGTTACGTCATTTAAGAGCGACTCTCCCTAAGATTCTCACATTCAATTTTCATCCAGAAATAGATTTCGCTCATAATTCTTCCATCAACTTCACTTGGCAAGTAGGTAACAAATATGAAATAATATCGGAGAAATTGAACTTTTTCAAAATTTTCTGATCGAAACTTTGGGCACCCTGGGATGTGCTCAACACTCAGCGGTGAACTCGTGAATTTTACAAGACTTGCAACTGTTAGTTCTTGAGAATACGGATCATTCAAAACCTCTAGATTCACTAGTTATCAACAACGACCCTTTATCTTAATAATACAAGTAACTGCAATCATAAGCTTTAATTAGTGTAATAAATCTGACGGCACAAAGTTTATCTAGTTTGAGCTCTTATCGCAACATGTGATTTAAGCTAAGTTCAGAGGAATAAATTGCAAAAGTGACTTGTACTCATGGGCTCTTCTACAGATCAATGCAAAGTTCCATCCATCATCTGTAAAAATCAGTTAAAATATTTGGCCGCGATGTAATTCTAATTCCACACCTGTGACGTGAAAGTTGTCACATTCGGCTGTAACGTGGCCACACATTGAGCACGTCATAAATGAATGTTAGTACAGATCTCTCTCCCTTTGAAATTCCTCTGCGTGGTAAGATGAAATAATTTCTTACCAACTGAATCGCAATAGAAAAGCTAGAAGAGTTTCAGTCAAAGCTGTCTTGTAACGAGATATGTCTGTCACATTGACACAAATTCGCTGTCCACCATGTTGTTTTTTTAGCCACTGGCCAGTTTGGTTATGGGCTCAACAACCCTTAACTCTTCCCACAGGAACACTCAGCAATCATTGCTGCAAGTTTTTCGATCAACTGGTGTTTTCTATCCCTCGACTTAAAAGATATTTCAAAATGGAAGGAATGAATGAATCATAGTATATTGGATGCTGGAATGATTGTCTATCATACACCTCATCCACTTGTTGTAACCACTCTTCCTCTTCCACCACGTCATCGATGTCATCCTGTGCTACTTGTGGAGACGTTGGCGCACTGCCTTGCTTTCTCTTTAAAACAGATAGCCTTGAAAAGTATGCCTGGATTTGGTTTCTTGACAGCCGCTCTTCTCTTAAAACAATGGTGCGTTGTCTTTATTTCAAGCATTTCTCATGTCGATGGCGACTTGCTCAGGATCGGCTTTACATCGCGAGTCTGGCATCAAATCTTGCTTTTAAATAATCCTTCACTTGAGAGGAGTACCTTGTTCCACCAGCTCTTGGCTTTTGAAGGGCCCAGCCTATAGGAAGAGAGGATGGGGACACTGATGATGTGCCTCATTTAGCTTTTGGACAGTTTCCGGGAAGAGGAGTGGTGAACCTTGCAACCAACTCACGACGCAACTGATCATACACAGATTCCTGGCTTATTTTAGTTTCATGTTGACCATAGTTGAGATGGCGTTGTAGAGATTCAAAACTTTGAAAGGATGAGCTGCATCCCTCCTGGGGACACAGGAACAATGCAGAAGCTTCAGACACTTTCAGTGATTGTTTGCTCTTCAAACTTTTATTCACAGAAATATCGAAAAAATTCTGTTTATCCTTGACTACTATTGAAGTAGGACCCTGCGGTTTACGCACAACGTCAGTGTAATTCACAGCTTTAAGCCCTGGTCAAACAGCGCATGATAGTTGATGATAGTTGAAGCGCGCGCTTCCGTTTCACCACCAACTATCATGCACTATCATCGACTATCATCAACTACCATTCATTTTGAGCTTGTTCAAATTCTTCATGATAGTCGATGATAGTTTTTCCCGTTTGACCACGCGTATGATAGTTCATGAGTAGTATAGTACATGGGTGATCAAGCACATTTTTCACAACACATTTTTCAATTTTGTGTCGTAAAATTTTAACAGCACATTTTCCATAAAATGTGTTGGTTTTTGAAAAAACTAGCACACTTTTTGTCAAGGTCACCAAAATTCCCAAGGTCAAGGTCAAGGTTAAATTTTCCAAGTCTAAAATTAGGATGATGAATGAATGAAAGAATTGAGTAGTATCCGTCTAGAAACGGCTGATTTCAATATTCTAAGCGATAATTAGTATATTTGAGCAGTATCCGTCGAGAAAACATCTAATTTCAATATTCTAAGCGATTATTAGTATTCAGGTAGAACAGCATTTTCAAAGGTCAACTTTTTTCTTTTTAAGTACTTTATGATATAAAAAACACTTAAAGAAATGTCGCTTTAGGTTATTATGGAGAATGAAGAAAGAAATCTCCGGGCCTTGGAAAAGCCCTCTCAAATCAGGTCAGGTAGCCAGATGGTAAATGGCCTAAGTCAGAAAAATATTGGATCAGGTAGCCAGATGGTAAATGATTTTTGTAATACAGATATTCACGAATATTTTGCTGAAGTAGAAAAATATCTAATATGTCCTTTATGTGATCAGAAGATAGCAGAACATAGTGTCAAAAATGAACCATGTTGTGATAATCAGAAAATGATTAATGACAATGGTGAAAATGTTTGTACAAATTGTGGTTCAGTCCATGGTTATGATTATTGTAAGGAGTACGTTGACTTTAATAATAATATGTATAAAATAAAGCGGAAATCTATATATCATCGGAAGTACCATATTGAAAATGTGATAAATGGTGTATGTTGCAAGAATAGATTTCAAATTTCAGTAAAAGATAAGGGTAAAATATTAAGAATATTCAAGGAGATAGACACTATCATCCCTTCGGTGAATAAGAATCGTAAAAGAATGATAAACACCAAATTTATTCTGAAACAATTGTTTATGATGATGGATCTGCCTTATGAGTATATCATATTAACCAACTCAAAGAAAACACTGAAATTTTATAATCAATATTGGGTTGAGATTCTATTGTTAATATTTGATAAGATTATTCGTATTATCAAACAGTGAATTTTTCATCATATTTCAGTAGGTACTTATCAATAATTGGACTATTATCAACAACATAATCGTCTATGTTCTTCATTGTATTGTGTATGCTGGAATTATCAAAATTACCGCTTCTCATGGTTTCTTTTATTGTATTGAGAAGATGCTGGTAGCTTTGATAAGCATATGTACAATTCTGTATTTTCATGTCAAGGTTCTTGTGTTTCATCCAACCTTGTATTAAAAGTGATACTGTACTGATGGCAACTAAACTAACACCACCAGTCGAAATACTTGCGGCAAGACCGCCAGTTGCAAATATAATGGATGCTGAATTCCCCAATAATTTCCATTTTTTGAACCGTTTAACAGCCTGTTTATGAGCCCAACACTTTCTGTGATATGTGTGGTAATAGGCTTTTAATTCATTTACCTGATCTTCTGTTAATTCACCTGAAATATGGTTCCAGCTGAATATGCTTTTTCGCTCTTTCATACAATATGCTTATATAACGATTCTGTTCAACACACAGTACCACAAACCAGACAATTGCCCACTTAGAGGTGATAACTTACTAATTTTAGTCGTCAAGAAAGACGGTAGAGCATAAGAATATCCTCTATCAAGTGTATGTTTGACATAAAACCTACCGAAGGCATCGTGTAATATACCATGTGTCTGTAATGTATCAATCCAACCAAGAGTATGCTCCAAAAAATGTGTTAAGCAGCCTTCACCGGGACCGATTAATCCAATGCCTATATGCTCCTGGATAATGTCTCTCACTTCAATATATTTGTTAAAATGTTTGTGATGCAAATACTGGTAAATCAACGCTGATTTCAATATCCTCTTATCAACACCAGGGTTTTTTCGTTCAGCATCTCGAGTAAACCATTTCACATATCTAATTATTTTGTTCATTTATATTATATCGTTGGATTAAAATTTGATGATGATCTGAAATTGTTTTTTCGTCTAATATAGAATCCAAGTACACACAGAAAAAAATAACACTACCGTCAAGAGGTGCGATGGAGCTAGGATCCAAATCACCAAAAGTCATTTGCCGACTACCACTTCTGTTAGCCGCTGTAAAACTTCCAATATGTTTTTTATTCCAATAGATTTTACTTGTGTTTGTTTTTGGAGAAGATAAATTATCCCAGTGAACAGACAAGCAGTGCCAAACATTTATTTGACCCAAATCATTTACTGAATAATCTGCTATTTTTCTGAAACTTTGTATAGATGCTGCTGGACCGAAATACACACAATTTGATTGATCAACACCACTTATAACTAAATTTGAACCATTGTAATAGCTGACAAACTTATCATAACCTCCATTATCATGACCAAAAAGCCCATTTTTCCATGGACTTCCACCTGTATTTGAATTTAATTTATAAACAATGAAGATATTAACAGCATTATTATTTAAATTGATTTGACTTATCATTCTCTGTGATCCATTAAAGTCTAAATAATAACGTCCATTATGTTTCTCAGCCTTGGTACAAACAGTGGGTCTTATGTTCAAAGTCGGTTGCGTTGCATTATTTTCTTCATTCGATAGATCGTACAATGTTTCAACTTTTCTGTCTGCATTCATATCTAGAAAATTATTATTCGCTCTGTCGATTTGATAAGTACATTTAGAGTATAATCTGTTGAATTCAGAAACCCACAAATCCAAAAAACTATCTCTGACAATATCTGAAACTTGTGATTTGATTACAACATGATCAGAATCATTACCTGCTTTTACATTAGTCAAATGTTTGTTTCCAAGATCATAGTGACCATCTTGTGTTAATGTAAAACCATTTCCATTATCACCTTTAGGACCAATTGCACCAGTATCGCCTTTATCACCTTTATTATCTTGATTTTGTGGAGAATTAAAAACTCCCATTATAATATTAATTTAGATTAATTCATGACCACTTCAAGTGTGAATGTTGTATCAAATGCACCTGTATTAGGATGTGAATAATCAATGATTAAATAGCCTCTCGATAATGATTTGTTGATATTGACCGTTGTGATGTTTCTACTCATAGTATTATGTCTGTGTTCATAAATAGTTGCTGGTAATGGCAAAGGCCTACCACCTTCAGCTTTTGTCTTGAAGTAGAATATTCCGGGTTTTGTTCCTTGTAATACATACATTTTCTTAATATAAAAGTTATTGTTATGAATGACTAAAAAATCAGCGCCATTTATCAATACAGGCTTTAAAGCATTCTTATTATGTCCTTGTTTGGCTTTGACAGAGCAATTTAAATATTGTATTTGACCGATTATTCCATTCCCATTCAAATTTAGATCACCTCCTAATTTCGGACTGTAAAGAGCAAATCCACCCAAATCGAAAGCTGTTTCCATAATTACGCCTGTGACACTTGAACGAAATAGATTCAAACTATTATTATGAATTCTATAGCCATTCAGATTTAAATCACCGCCAAGTTTGGCCTCTTTTATCAGATAAGTGTTCATATTAATATTATTTAGCATTGTAAATTCACCATTGTCTCCACCAAACAACCAATTTTCATTTTCTTTCACATCAAAACCATTCAAATCTAAATCAGTTTGTAATTGGATTTCTTCATTCACGATTTTATAAGCTTCTGCGAAGTCGTAAACACTTGATGGAACGTCTACAGCTTCAAAATCAATACCATATGCAACACAATGAACTTTGTACTTATTTGGATAAGTTGGGTTAGCATTAATATGAATCGTACAATATAAATATTCAGGTGGTGAACTTGCTGATGGTTTTTCAATCCATAATAAATATCTCGAATGATCTTCATTTCTGTTATCAAATTTTCTCCCTACAGTTTTATGAATTGTAATTCCACCAGTTGCACTGAATGTTACACTACTAAGATTCATTCCTTCATAATCAGGAAATAGCCATTCAAGAATGAAAGTGTATTTTCCATCTTTTATTGTGTACATATTAAATCCAATTCTAGCTCTGTAAATATGATTAGCTTCTTTATTCAAGTCTATATCAATGACCTTTTTTGAAATCAAATGTGGTGAACGAGGTAAATTGACATATCCATTGACTTTCAAGCCATATTCAGTACTGACTTCATCAATATCATTCATCAAATATTTGAAAGCATTCTTTGGATGAGAAGCAGATGAAATATGACTTTTTTCTAATTGATCTAAATTTACGGCATCAGTTTTATTTGTTCCTTCTTTTAAGTCAATGATTTTATGCCCTCCAAGTTTCATATCTGCTGCCATCGCATTTGTTCCATTCAATAATAAAGTGTTTGCTCTGATGGTTTGTGAAGCTCGATTTAAAACTCTAAAGTTCACTGCATCAGTTTCATTCACCACGTCCGCTAAATTAGTCACTCTATTTCCACCCATCAACAAATCGCCATACATTGCAGTCGAACCGTCTCGTCGGAGAAAATATTCGTCAGTATAACGTTTTGTCGCCGCATCGTCTGCGTTGACGGGTGGAGCAAGATCAGTAATGGCATTGTTGTTCATATTTAGATTTTGTTGTGCAACCGTATCGAGTTTGGTTTGCAACCTCTGGTCCACATAACTTTTGTTTACAGCGTCTTGTGGGTTTGAGGGGTTATCCTGCAGGTTGAGGATTTTGTTTAGTTTCATGTCAATATTACTGCCAAATGCAACATGGCCGTTTTCAATTTCATAAGCCGGGTCATGAACAAAGTAAGACAAATTAGTATGATAGCCATAGGCCCCATAAACGATGAGATGTGTTTTGGTGTTAGACGCAGGAGCTGTGCTTGAAAGTAAAACATCAATTGACGCTTGACCGCCACCAGTTTTTTCTATCTGGAAAAGAATTTTAATATAACCATCAACGTGTGGAGTTCTAGTAAAAGCTTTTTGAAATGACAGTCCAGCGTCACGCATATTAATTGTTGGAAGGGTTAAACTGATTGCAGCACTTCTTGGATCTGATGGTGAGTAAAACTCAGTAACAAATGTGTACCGTCCATTACTCAATGATGAAACATCAAAACGAATTTTAGATGTAAAGTTGCCTCTTCGTTTGATGAAAAAACTCAATGACGACTTGTTTATGTGGTATGGTGATCTGTCAAAATTCTCAATTTGAAGGTTTGTTGCACCACTGACTGCAGAAGACTTGGATATGTCTTTTAACAGAAAAGCGAATGGGTTGCGTTGAGCTCCTGATGCTGATAAAACAAGGTCATCAACATACTTTTTGTTGGCAGAATCTTTATCAGAGTTTGGAGATCCAACATTTGTTATTTTATTGTCACCCATGTCAAAATCTCCAGTCATTGCAACACTTCCATCTTTTTTAAGAAATGGAGAAACATCAATGCCAGTAATTCCAGCAATTTCAGTATCAACATACCCCTTTGTGGCTGAATCATTGTTTGCTGTTGGCGCTGCTACATTAGTCAATTTGTTACCTCCAAGATTCAAATCAGAAGTCATTGCAACGCTTCCATCTTTTTTCACAAAGTTATTATTGACATATGTTTTATCCGCTTTACCTATTACACCATCATCAACGTATTTTCTAGTTGCGCAGTCTTGTGGAAGTATAGGGCGTCCAACATTGACTATTCTACGAAAACTCATTTTAAGCTCACGATTAAATACAATTCTTCCTTCTTCTATTTCAAAAGCTGGGTCGTGAATATGTGATAAAATGATATAGAAAATCCATAAACACCATAAACTATGACATGATGTTTGGCATTATTTTGTAAATATGGTGAAATCAACAATAACTCCATTGATGTCTGACCAACTCTCGTTTTTTCAAGGAAGAATATTCTCTTAAGATAACCATCAACAAGATGAGTCTTTGGAAATGCTCTTTTTATCGAATCTTTTCTTTCAATTAAATTTGATGACAAAACATCATCATCAACTGTTGCATTGTTAGGATTACCATCAGTATAAAACTCAACAACTAAAGTGTACTTTGAAACTTCCAATTGTGACAAATCAAAACGAAGAACAGTTGTAAGACCAGCAGAAGGAATAACAAAAGACAAGGCTTTTTTATTGAAATTGTATGGGCTTTTATCATAGTCTTCTAATCGCAGATTATTCGCATTTCTAAGAATAGTTGTTTTTGATATATCTTCAAGAAGAAATTTAAATGGATTAACACGTGTTCCTTCAATTGACAACACAGCATCATTAACATATCTCATATTGGTAGCATCTTTGTTAGAAGTTGGGTCTGCTACATTACTAATTTTTTTGTTTTCAATGTCATAATTACCATCTTGTGTTAATTTGAATCCATCACCTTTAGGACCAACAGCTCCAGTAGCTCCTTTTGGACCAATTGCACCTGTATTACCTTTTGGACCTCTATCACCTTTTTCACCTTTGGGACCAATTGGACCTGCAGGGCCTCTTTCACCAGTTCCAGTTTCTGTTTTATCTTGATTTATTTGAGCATTAAAAACTCCCATTATATCATCTTGTTAGATTAATCTTCCAATTGTTGATTGCCATATAATATTAGATTAGATTAAACAGCACCATAAAAATTTCTCTTGATTGTTTTCATCGGCTTGTCAACATAACAGAAGGAATATGGTTTTTTGGTGGCTTCAATGTATTTCTTCTTGTCTATTCCAAGTTCTTGTGCAATCAAGTTCCTTTCTCTTGAGGATGGGAAATCATAAAGGCAGAAGTGACTGCAATTGAGTCTGATTGATTTTGGACAGCCATAGAATGACTGTGTGAGATATATGACTGAACAGTTCTTGTGTCTCCCCTGAATGAAATAGCTTATGATTTGATCTTGTTTTTTATCAGTCACGAAATCATCAAAAACAACCAATCGCTGCAAATCTGTGTTTTTTATTTGTTCAACTGGCAATATCTCTTCTTGACTGCAAACCAAGGCAGGATATCCAATGTGACTGCTTATTTCATCCATTACTTTCCGAAGATATTGATATTTGTCTTGATCTAAATTTTTTGCATAAAGATGTATCTGATCATAATAAACCAATGGTTCCATAATCAGATGCATGAACAATGTTGTCTTTCCAGATCCAGAATTACCAGCCAATAACATTCTAAATGTATCTTTTGGCATATACGGATACAACTGTCTGAATGAATTCTTTAAACCCTGAATATCATAATTAGGGATTTCCATATGTAAATAGTTTAGATTAGTCTAACACAATTGTATATGGATATAGAACGAATGAAAAGGCTTCTAAAAAGTGGAATTGAAGCCGGAAACAAAACAAGAGAAGTTCGTGATGTTATCAAGACTTATGAATACAGAAAACAGGATGCTTATGATACAACATCAGAATTGCTGAAACCCTCTATTGATGTCCAGAAGAGTGTGAAAGAAAGTGTCGACGAAAAACAGGATGAAGTCATTAAACAGTTGAAAAAAAATCAACAGGCTTTAACACAAGGACTTGATGATGTTATTGAAGCTAATAGAAGAGCTATTACAATGGGAACGGAACTTCCTAGAGCCATTGAAGCATCTGAAAAAGAGGATCGGACACCCAACATATTATCGATCGATAACTATTTCGATAAAGATGACAGAATTATATTAAAAAATAACAGGCTTTTGAAACCAAGCGATTTGACTCAAGTCGCCCCACAAAAACTTGTCGAGGAAAGGGTGAAATCTGCAGAAATTGCCAAGGATATGGGAAGAAGAAAAAAAAAATCAATGAGTGCAGAAGAAAATGAATCTCATAAAAGAGAAATACAAACTTTGAAGAAATACAGAGAAACGATTGATGATGTATTAGCTTCTTACAAATACAAAACAGGGAAAGGAATGGGTTCAAGGGGCGCATTTTTGGGTGACATGCTTTCACGTTTACAGTTGCTTGGTGGATCTATTTCAGCCGGCAACAATAGCATGGGTGTAAGAAATGAATTCACAAATATATTGCATACATTGAACAGACTGGGAATCCTGAAAACTGGTGAGTTGAATAAAATAATGATGAAATATCTAATGTAAAAGTATATGACAGAAATTTCATTACGATTCAACAGTAAAAACAGAGACAAAATTGGTGTCAGCAAGAGTCATGATTTTGAAAAAAGATTCAATACACCTCTTAAATTAACGAATGATTTGAAATATGAAATGGCTGTGAATGTCATCAATATGACATACAGTTGGTACAATATCAGAGATATTTTTGGGAATAATCAAATGAAATACAGCTATGACAAAGGTGTAAACTGGGAAACAATAACATTCGTTAACGGGATGTATTCATACGACGATATCAATAGTTACATTCATGAGTATATGAGAAAAAATAGCCATGTACTGAATCCATCTGAAACAGACAAATCAAAATTCAAGTATGGTATTAACATGTATTTCGTTTTGTCAACATATCGCATTTTGATTGAACTCAATGAAAATTATCGTGTGGATCTTAGGAATCTTGATTTCAGAAAACTTATCGGTTTCGATTCAAAATTAGTTCCAGCCACAGAATATGGAACAAATCTACCTGATATTACAAGAGGAGTAGATGAAATTTATATCAATTGTGATTTGGTGACAGATAGCATTGTTGATGGAAATAGCACAAATACAATCGCTGTTATTCCTGTCACAGATCTCGTTAGAAGTTTACCTTTCACTTACAAACCTCGTTTTCTTTCATGGAATCCTGTCTCAACACATACAATCAGCTCAATACGTTTTTATGTCACTGATTCTTCTAGAGCTCCAGTCGATTTAAATGGGATAGATTGGTATATTGAGTTGTTCTTGAGAAGTGTGGAATTATAAAACCTAATAGTATATGAAACGGTTTGAGTTTAAAAAATATGAACAACATGGTGAAGGTATTGTGACTGATATGATCAAAACAGCTGGAAAAAAAGCAGCAACAACAATTGGTGAACATGCTGGCAAAAAAGCTGGCGACAAAATCATAGAACTTTTGAAAAAGAGAAAGAGTGGAACTGAGAGTGTGAGCCAGACTGGTGGTTTAATCAAAAGAAAGAGAGGTCGACCTCGTAAAATAAAATAACTTTTATCTAACACAATAATATATGTCAAACTATCGTGACTCAAAATATATCGAAAGATATGAAGATGTAGTGTTCGAACTAGAGACAGCACTTAATACTGTAGTAGCAAACGATGCTCATCAGAGTAAAACAGGTTACCGTTTCATTGTTGATAACAGTGGAGAGACTACACCATTTGACTGGTATAATGCCCGTTTTAATGTCGATTTCATTGTAAAGAAGCTTGCAGATGGAGCTGACATTGCTGCAGGAGATCGAAATGGTATTGTTAATTCAGTTCACGCTCTTATTAACACCATTAATGTGAAAATGAATGGTCTTGATGTTTATGAGTGCAGAGATGCCAACCAAGCCACAAATATTAAGTCATTGCTTGAGTATTCACAGGGTTATGCTGTAAGTCAGGGAACCAATGAGTTATTCTATCTTGACGACAAAAGACAAGCTGATGATAGAGTTGCCCAGGTGGCTACTTATAACAAAGGTTTCGCAGCTCGTAAAGCACTGTTGAATGGTGCAGCCGGTAAAGTAAATGCAGAGCTTGCATTGAACAGATACGGTTTTTTCAAGAGCTTTTGGGATGAACTTATGCCTAACTCAAAAGTAGAGATAAAATTGACACTTGAGAGTGATGCCAATTTGATTTGGCAAGCTGCCGATGATTGCCGTGTGGTACTAACTAAATTCCAGCTAATAGTTCCTCGCATTGTTTTTAATTCTGCGGGAAAGTCCTTATACATGAGCAAGTATCTTGACAACAGAAAGTGGACTTACATGAGAGAAATGGTTGAGAGAGGCAATTCAACAAGACAACAGACTGCCAATTTCCGTATTTCCACAGGAATAAACAAACCCAGGCATGTCTTTGTATTCATCATCAATGATGCAAGTGATGCATCTCAGACAGCCAATAAATTTCTCTATAACACCTTTTCAGTTGCAAATAACCAAACTTTGACTGATTGTTATCTTGAGGTTGGCAACGGTAATGATTATCCAGAGGTCCATTATAAACCATCAACAGAACCAACAAGAGTATTTAGAGATGTTTTGAAATATGTTCAAGCTGTAAACGATTTCAGTGAAAGTACCCTTCTCAACAGGGGCAATTTCGGTACAATATTCCCTTTTGTTTATTTCGATCTGACAAAACAGAAACAGGATATCAAAGATGGAATGACAAAACTGACTTTCAAATACACTTTGAGTGCTGCAACAAATGCTGATTACAGTGTGTATGCACTGGTCCTCTATGAGCAGGATATTGAGATGAGAAAGACTGATGGAAAATTAATTCTTAGATCAATGTAAATTAAATAATTAATTAAATTAAATAAATTAAATAAATTAAATTAAATAAATAAATAAATTAAATAATTAAATTAAATGATTGTTTGTATTAAATACAATTTAGTATAAACATATATTATATGACTACTTATCATCCTCATGGAGTAAGACTTTCAGGAAGTCAGAAGCAAAGGCTTGCAAAAGCTATACAAACAAATTCACCGGTAACATTGAGACTCGCACATGGAGATCTCACTGGAGGTGATCAAATGATGTTGACAAAAACACAGATAAAAAAATTAGCCAAATCACAGAGAAATGGAACAGGTGCTGATGTAAAGATATCCAAAGCACAGATCAGAAAATCAGTCCAAGAAGGAGGTTCTCTTTGGTCCAGTCTTTTTTCACTTGGAACAAGACTATTGCCTTATGCAGGTAAAGCAGTAGCTAAAGCGGCTCCAGCATTGGCTACAGGTGCTCTTTCTTCATTAGCAAGTCTCGGCATTGATAAACTATTTGGAAAGAAACAAAAAGGAGGATTTCTTATTCCTAATGCCAATTTATCCCAATTATTGAATGTAGGAAATTTATTGAATACGAGACAGATGGCTGATGTTATCCAAAAAATGCAGTATGGTGGAGACGTTGTTATAAAACCAACAAAAGCGCAGACTGGAAAGGGTATTGGAACAATACTCGCCAGTATTGGAATTCCTTTGGCTATAGAAGCAATCAGAAAATTAACTGGAAAAGGTTTGCATGTTGAAAGCAGCCGTCCAAGACGGTCAATACCTGTTCATGTTCCAGATGACATTGTACCCAGAAAGAAAGGTGGGAAACATGCTATGATTCCATGGCAATCTCCTCCTGTTTTTGGTACATGGAATAACCCAATCGGTTATGGAATGAAAAAAAAAAGAAAAGGAAAAGGACTTCTACTGGGCAAAAACAGTCCATTCAATTCAATCCCCATACTAGGAACCATTTTGTAAATAAACCATTATCCAACTTTGATTTAATCAATTGGGTTAAACAACTTGGAATAAAACATTTTAGAGGAGTATTTTCAAGAGACAATCTGCCGAGACAAATAAAAAACAATGAATGTGGGATAGTCAATCTTGATTCCAAAATTGGACCTGGTACTCATTGGGTTTGTTATAGGAATTTCAAAAATGATAAATACTGTGAATACTTCGACTCTTTCGGTTTAATGATGCCAACAGAAGTACAGAAATACATGGCTGCAAGCGGTAAACAACTTGAATACTCTGGTGATGAGATACAAGAAAGGGAATCAGTATTATGTGGATATTGGTGTTTGTACTATCTTCTTGAGAGACAAAAAGGCAGCTCCATTCTTAATACAATACATAATGCTGAATTTGATCCAACAGACACAAGAGTCAATCACAGATTCATAATCAATTATTTCAAAAATATGTAATGTATATGTATGTCTGTTAAGTTAAACAAAAACAGTGGGATAATAAAAGTCGGCAAATATTACGCGTGCTATAATGAGAAAGAATACTTTGATCCATCAGGACAGGAGATACCTGCTCAAATGGAGAAAAAGAATTGTTTCAATGAATCAATGCGTATTAGAGATCCGTTATTGAGTAAACAATGGTGTTTGTACTACCTTTTAGAACGTCAGGAAGGTACTATGATATTAACAATATTATTTGATGATAAAAGATTTAATAAATTTCTATCTAACATAAAAGTATGATAGAATTCGAAATAATTGATGATGTTAATATATTTGTTATAATAGTTGTCAATAGATTGATTGGTTTGCGAGTTGTAATCAAATGCACTTTGGATAATATAACAGTATTCTATGACAAACTTAGTGGAAATGTATGTCGATTTAACTACTAGACAAAGAAAATATCTAACCAATATGTATAATGGTAAAATCATATTGTGTTAAACAGAAGAAAGTCACTGAATGTGTACCAGGAAGTGAAAGATATCAGAAGACCAAAAATGGTCGAACTGTTATGAAATGTACTTGTGCTGAATGTGGAATCACAAAGACTAAATTTGTCAGAAATCGGGGAAACTAATTAGCCCGTCTGAAGGGGCGGGCATACTAGATTCAGCTGCAGATATGGCGCTAACAGGATTCTTAGAACATGGAGTCCCTTATTTAGCAAAGAAAGGTGTTGAAATGGGGAGATATTATGCTTCAGAAGCAATGAGAAATCCAAAGCTGCAAAAGAAATTAATTGACAAAGGACTTTCCCTCGCAAAGCCTGCAATCACAAAGGTTGGGTCAGAAGCTTTGAAACAACTCTCAACAAAAGTGAGACCAAATATTCGTTACAAAACAGATATTAAAGGATTAGATTATGGTGGTGCTATTGATATCCATAAGGTAATTGGCAAGCTTCCTAAACCAAAAGCAGGTTGGACACCAAGTAAATATAAATATATGGGACCATACAATCCATTGCATGAGCAGTTGGAATATGATCCAAATACTGGTGAGGTCTTGAAATGGAATGTACAACCTTACAATAAGGTGGATGAAATAGCAGCTTACCATGATATTTGTTATGATATGAAAAAAGACAAAGGTGAATGTGATAGAACAATGGTCGAGTCACTAGATCAAATACCATATGGTGAGATGCCAAAATGGGGTCAAACAGCTAGATTCTTAATCGACAAAAAACAGAAACTTGGTCTCGGTGTTTCAAAAAACGGAAAAAGCCGTCGAGTGAAGAAAACTGGCAAGAAAAACTAGCTGATGAATTACATGCACCCATAAAACGAAATTTCACTCGGCGGCGTGTGATTGTAAATAAAATTGATGAAATATGGGCAAGTGATCTAGTTGAAATGCAACAGTTCAGTAAATGGAATAAAGGTTATCGATATCTTCTTATGGTTATTGATGTCTTCAGCAAATATGGTTGGATTGTCCCATTGAAGGATAAGAAAGGTGAATCTGTCACTGAAGCATTCAAATCAATATTCAAGGAAGGTAGAAAACCACAGTATTTATGGGTCGACAAGGGAAAAGAGTTTTACAACAAACACTTGAAGGACTTGCTAGAGAAACATAGTGTACAGATGTACTCAACTGAGAATGAAGAGAAATCATCAGTAGTTGAAAGATGGAATAGGACAATTAAATCCAAAATGTGGAAGAAGTTCACTGTTCAAGGTAATACACAGTATTTAGACATGTTACCAAAATTAGTGAAACAGTATAATAATACCAAACATTCAAGCACAAAGATGACACCTGTTGAAGCATCTGATAAGAGGAATGAAGGAACTGTTTACTTCAATCTTTATGGTGATATGGAGCCATTAAAACAGAAACTAAAATTTAAAATAGGTGATAAGGTCCGAATATCCAAGTATAAACGGATTGTGTTCGACAAGGGCTATACACCAAATTGGACAGAAGAAGTGTTTATAGTTGATAAAATCCAATACACTAATCCAATCACTTACAAACTAAAAGATCACAACGATGAAGAAATTGAAGGGAGTTTTTATGAACCTGAGTTATTAAAGGCTAAACAGGATGTTTCCGTATTGATAAAGTCATTCGCAGAGATTACAAGAAGAAACAAGCTTTGGTGAAGTGGAAGGGATATAGTGATGACTTCAACAGTTGGATACCGTTCAAGGATTTAAAGAAAATTATCTAACATACATGTAGATGCAAAAATATTCCTACGATAATAAAGAATTAGACGTTTCAATAGATTGTTATCTCGATGATAAAAACGAAATATGGTTCAGAGGAAGAGATATAGCCATTATTCTCAACTATAAAAATCCGCAAAGAGCAATCAGAGATCATGTTGATTCTGAAGATAAAATCTTATTGGACTTTAAACTGTCCATAAATTCCAAAACAAAGTCAATTTTCGCTGATGCAATCGAAAAAACTTTCAAATGTTTTTTTATAAATGAAACAGGATTTCATTCACTTTTATTCTCATCCAAAAAACAAGAAGCCAAAGAAATTAAACATTGGGTTACTAAAAAGTCTTACCATTAGTCAGAAAACGAATATATCAAAAACAGTTCAATGACAGAAACAATAACATGCTATTGATTGAAAATGAAAATGATTTACACTGCAAGATTGTTTCATTCATCAGAAAGAAATATGAAGACGCATTAATGATAGCCGGCTTAGGTGAGAATCAAATAAGCTCAAACATGAGAATCAAAAGTTACAACAAAGGATATATGTCGGACAATGTGATTTAATGTTAATGAATCCAACAAAAGAATACAATGCTCTATGTCTTGAATTCAAAAGTCCAACTGGTGTGTACCAAGTGACTGATAAACAAAAAATATGAAGCAAATGTATGAGAAAAACAAGTGCAAATACATTATGAGCAATTGTTTTGAAGATTTAATTTTTGAAATAACCAAACACATGGAAGAAAGCAAATTGTATTTATCACGTATAAGAAAAGACTAACTTTTATCTAACCTATATATGTTAGAGAGGTCAGTATTATACTGTATTTTGCTATTTTGGTAGCCAAGAATATTTTTATTCCTGACTATTTATTTTGTGATGGCCATAAGCATAACTGTTGATTCCGTCTTTTGATAAATATCTTTTGTCATCGAAGCAGCTGAGTGATACTTTGTTGATTTCATAGCTTCCTAATTGATGGTTTTCACTTCTGATTGTTTTCATTTTATGATACATTTGTTTATCATTGAATAGAGTGTCTTTATAATTTTCATGCTTGATTTCATTTTTGATTGTGTTCTTTTTGATTCCTTTTGCTGTTTTTCCTCCTTTCTGATCATCTTTAATATAGCTATACATCTTTGATCTCAGCCCTACGAATTCACATATTGGGACTCCAGCAGCCTCATCTTTCATCTTACCAATCACTTTCTTATTGGTCTTATCGGAGAATGGCGAGCTTTCAGGATAGTCACTGTTATCGAATTTATCTTTATCATTCCAGAAATCCCTATAGACATCTTCTGCTTCAATTTCATATGTCAAACTGTCCGTGTCAGTGAAGAGCAGCTTAGCCTTATTACCGTACTTTTGTTTAATGTAGTTGTAATGGAAATCATACATAAGCGTCTTACTGAGATCAAGAATACACATTCCTACATATGCCGGCCTGTTTAGAGTTAGTGTTTCTTTTATCTTATGCACTGCTACTAGATTTTCATTGAATATCTTACTGCTAACATAAGTGGTTTACTGGCTAATTTCAATAGCTTCTTCTCATCAGTCACCAATCTGACATCTACTCTCTTTCTGAGATTTTCCATAGTTTTGCCGAATACTGAGTTATTCATCAACTTGAAGAAATCTTTCTCAAAAGCATTCTTGGCATTAGTTCTTTTCTGTGTATTGAAATCAATGTACTGTCTCAGCCAAGGTGATTGTTTGAACTCTAGCACTCTGTGGATTTTTGTTACCTTTAAACCTAAGTCTGTGTATAATTGGAGGTTCCTGTAATGCAGAACATACTTCTCTTTGTTGCTTAATGTTGGCATCAGTTTATGTACCAAACCAGTCGATATATTGTATTTCTCTGCTATGTCTTTACAGTAATCTGAAAGCATGTCTCCAGTTACTTTCACCTTCTCTGGTCCAAGCGGGTAATCATTATGCAGATCATGCAACTCCTGGGGATATTCCAGATCAACTTCCAGAATCAAACCCTTATTGCTGTCTTCTTTGTATTTAGCCAGGTTGAGATTATTTATTTTATTCTCAGTCATCCATCTGAATCCGCCTGTTGGAAGGTATTGACTCATTGCCCAACCGTATAGATTATTAGCATCAAGATACATAATGTACTTTGAGGGCGCCTTCTCATCATACTTCTTCATGTATTTATTATTAGCTTTACCGTAACGATTTGCAATATAGCTGATACCACCTCTCATACCCTTTTCAATGAACTGGAACATATCAATGTCAGTCATCAATTCCAGTTTGATATCAGTCATCTTTAACATTGCATCCCATGATAAACCAGGAGATGTGAAATAGTGACACGGATCCAGTTTGTAGTACTCGAGACATGTTCTTCTGAAGTTCTCAAATACATCAGCCAACAGGAGTACATCTGTTTTAAGGTACAGATCATGATACTCACCCATGTTGTTTAAGGAGAATATATTCCAAACAGTCTGAGCATGTGTGTAGTCTTCATCTGATATATGCGTATCACTCAGTATGCTATAGAATTCTTCTTTTGAGGGCAGCTTGTGATTGAATTTGTCGAAACTGTCCATGTAGTCGTAAGGATAAACACCTTTCTGTGCCATCAGATCAAGATCTTTTCCCTTGAACTCTTGTGAGGTGTATTTCAAGGCTTCTTTTGGTAGATTGCCTACAAGTTTTTCCAAACTAGAGCTCATGAACTGGAAACTATCAAGAAAGGTCAAGTGATTGCCAAGCATGAAAGCCATATACTTCTCCATGTTATTTGGGATAGCATTGATGTTCATTTGGCAGACTTCACCTTTTTTATTTGTGAAGGTGTATTTCTTGACAATGGCTCCAATCTCCTGCATAATAAAATGACTATCATAACCTCTTAGATTGTGAAATATAACAGGTATCTTCACTTCTTCTGGGTTAACTCTAAGTTTCAAGTTACATTCTTGATGAGCTGATCCTCTATACTGACCAGTAATGTGACAGTGATCTCGTACTCTGATATCCTTTTCAGTGTATTTTTTATCACAAATGTGACATTCTTTGGCTTTTTGGAATTTCTCTTCATCATCCTCAGTCATTTTCAATGGTTTGTTGAATTCTTTCACAATCTTCTTGCAATATTTAACTTCCTCTAACATAGCTTCCATGAATTTGTATACAGCCTTTTCACCCCTGTATATTTGTATTGGCTTGCTGTATTTATCATCATAACAACAAACAACCTTGTAACCATATCCACAATCAGTATGCTTCTGATAGGCTTCAGTGTATGATTTATCATTGTTGGGTTGGCAACCGTGTATTTTCTCAGTTAAAGCCTCAAAATCAGCATAGATCACAAATGGTACTTGCTGTTGTTTATGGAAGTTGATGAATTTTAGAATATTATTGTCTTTGTTTGGCATCTTTATTGCTTGTGTGCCATTAACCAGTATGCAGTTGTCCACATGATCATTCAAGACTCTTTCTGAGCTGAAACATTGTAGACAGTGCATGCAAAAGTGTTTTCTTTCATTATGCTTTGTTTTGTTGCGCATGAATCTGTTGAAATCTTTGATTAAAACGTAGTGTTTGTTTTCATTTTCTGTAATCAATAGAAGATTCAAACAGTCTTCATACTTTTCTTTTGAAACGTAAATTGGATATGGTTGTTTGTTTTCATAACCAAATACATTGATGTTGATCTCATTTTGTTTTTCTATCTTATTATACTGTTTAGTTGTGACTGGAAATTCAACCCCCGAATAATCTAACGTATTAATATGTTGTCTATCAGATTTTTTTATTCTCTGAGGGTTCTTCTCTTGTGGATTCAAGTGCCTGATATGACACCATCTGAAACATTCATTGTCATCATTCTTTATGTTAATCAATCCCTTCATTGCATTCATTAATTCTGGGGGTAGTTTAATATATGATGAGCCTTTCATTGGCTGATATATTACAACATTTAGAAAATGCTTGTCGACTGATTCCGCAACCCAGCCAGATCCTTCTGAAATCCAAACTGCAATCTTATTTAATATATTTTGTTTTGACGCTTGAAGTGATTCACTGATCTGGAGATTATTTATAATTGTTTGAGGTGGACTGTTGAAAAAGGCTGTTTTATGTATTATTTCACCATCAGACATTTTTCTGAATGTTACCTTTAGTGTTTCAACGAATTTCAGTCCTTTCATTGATTTTAGTAAACTTACAAGACGGTACGCTACAGCCTTTCTTGTGTTTTGCAGTTGTAATAGCGGGTCTTTGTAATTTTTGATATCTATTTGAAATGATTTGGTGTATCCTTTGAGAGCTTTATCTGTTTGCTCTATCTTAGTCCTTGGTTCTGGTATTGGGGCTAGTTTTTTAGTTCTTGGTGCTGGTACTGGTCTATCTCTAAATTGTGGTGGTGAAAGAATTATGTTGTCTTCATAATCTTTAACCATCTGCTTCACATTCTTGCGAGGTGCTGGAATTGGCTTCTGCTTTTTGATGTTATCAGCGAGACTAACTAATCGCCTCATCTCGCCAACATCCATACGGCCTAATCTTTTCAATAATTCTTTGAAAATACTATTTCTATTTTCCATGTCTATACTATTAGGATATATAATTTTTTGACTCGGATCATTTACCATCTGGCTACCTGATCCAATATTTTTCTGACTTAGGCCATTTACCATCTGGCTACCTGACCTGATTTGAGAGGGCTTTTCCAAGGCCCGGAGATTTCTTTCTTCATTCTCCATAATAACCTAAAGCGACATTTCTTTAAGTGTTTTTTATATCATAAAGTACTTAAAAAGAAAAAAGTTGACCTTTGAAAATGCTGTTCTACCTGAATACTAATAATCGCTTAGAATATTGAAATTAGATGTTTTCTCGACGGATACTGCTCAAATATACTAATTATCGCTTAGAATATTGAAATCAGCCGTTTCTAGACGGATACTACTCAATTCTTTCATTCATTCATCATCCTAATTTTAGACTTGGAAAATTTAACCTTGACCTTGACCTTGGGAATTTTGGTGACCTTGACAAAAAGTGTGCTAGTTTTTTCAAAAACCAACACATTTTATGGAAAATGTGCTGTTAAAATTTTACGACACAAAATTGAAAAATGTGTTGTGAAAAATGTGCTTGATCACCCATGTACTATACTACTTTCATGATAGTTTTTGGTCGGCTGTTTTCCCCGAAAATCGGCAGGCCGATTTGGCCGCCAAAAGTTCCTCGTGAGGCTCAGCTGCAGCTTCAGAAATACGTGTTTATATCCAAGATGATAATCATGACAACAAAAATATAGGAGATATCTTGTGAAGAAAGTGTCAACTCGCAAGAATTAGAAGAGACACCGCATCCCTCAGTTTCAGTTTCAGTTTATTGCTTTCTGCACTATTTACAAACATTTCTACATTAAATTACATTACATGGGTAGAGAAATAGGCTAGCAACTAAATTTCACAAGTGATAAAAAGCAAATGTGCGCAGTGACCAAAGTACCTTAGGCTTTCGAGTTGGTCACTGCCACGGACAATTAATTGGCACGAACATGTACATAGATATTTAAAGAACCAAGAAGGTAAAATAGGCTATATAAATGATATGTAGATTAAATAACAGAAAAAAAAAGACATTTATTAATATTACTTAATAATAAAAAACTAACAGGATATGAGCAGACTAACACTTAAGAAACAGATTGAGTATTTAGAAGATATAGTTTGTATTGTTTATAAAAATGGTTGTAAGATAGTTTTTTTTAATTCTAAGGGGATAGATTCCCAGATCTTTGAAGCTACAAAAGAAAACGTGGTTGCACCATAATTATTATTTATACTTGGTCTATAAATATTAAAATTTGTCGCAAATCTGGTATTATAGCTATGGATCTCAGAAGCTAGTGTAAGAGTTCCAGAGAATATTGCTGGAATGTTAGCGGGGTCACTATTAATTTTGTGTATAAAAAGAGCTAATTTGAATTTGTAAATGTTCTCGAGTGTGAGGATTTGCAACAAATCGATTACTATTAAGCAAGCTGCTGCCCTCTTTCGTCGCGATAAATTATTACTTCTACAAGTTTGTCTCTCGCGAAGCCATTTTAGTGCTCACATTTTACGGGGAAAGAGCCTGGAACTAGCTGCTAGCGTGACCTTTACTCGCGCGACTGCAGGTGAACTATCATCGACTATCATGCGCCATTTGACCATGTGAATGATAGTTGGTGATAGTTGATGATAGTTTGGAGAGAATCAACTATCATCAACTATCCTCAACTATCATGTGCCGTTTGACCAGGGCTTTACCCTGTCCCACAGAGTACGCTTTACATGAGCGGATTCCTCAACGCTCAAATTCGAAGTTGTGGTATCCACTGAAGTTTGGAATTTTCGTCACATCGATCAATTTCTGCTTGCTGTTCACTTTACAAACAGAGGCAGTGACACATTGGACAGGTCTCTCTAAGAGTGCTTCTCTCATGTCAGCCGCTGACTGAATGTCGTGTCCTTCGTCACAGTATCGTCGCACTGCTTCCTTCATGGGACAAATAATCCGGTCAAATGTCCTTTCCATGCTGCGGCTCTGAAAAGTCGTACCTTTGTATAACGACTCCGGTTCGTTGGCTGATGCCGTGAATGCTTGCCATAAGGAGGTTGTTATGGTAACAACCGGCTTTGTCCAATCTTATGAAGGCCTTTCTGAGTGATGGGTTTTCCATTTTTAGAGTCAAAAGGAGGTTTTCCAAAATGGAGGCAACAGCAAACCAGTCTTGCGTATAAGTTACAACCGTTGGCTCTTCTGCTTGCTTGAGAACAACACTGCTGACATGCCAGCTCAAAGCTCGCTTACCAAACCATTCGGACTGTTTCTCCCTATACTTATGGCACTGAAACTTCATCGTCCAGTCCATTGCTATTAGTGCTGATGTTGCATCAAATGATCTCAAGACATCTTGTTTGGCTAGATCTTAATTTTCAGAACGCAAAATATGGGCTTCCCAATCAAATATATGCTTCTTTGCTTGCAAGAAATCATAAACAGTATCTTCTTGATGTTCCTTGCTATAAAAGCATATACTCTGGCTTTCATTCTTTAAACAAGTTTCTATTTCCTCTAGGACTGATTTCAAGTTCTCACACGAGTCACACTGTAGACTTTGCAGGTGTTCACATTGTTGTTTAAAGTCGTCATTGTTCCCATCACTTGGGGCAAATACCCTACAATGATCTGCGCATTGACTGGAATCTTCTTTACAATGAACTTTATAATCTGTTTTCAGATATCTCTTCCCTTGATTTAACCTTTCTTTGACATTTACACTGCACTCTGGATTTGCGCCGGCCTTTTGAAGTTCTTCGACGACTCTGTCAAGTGTTTCGAAAGCTGCCGTTCCTCCTTCTGCTGCTACGTTATCAAGGCCTTTGAGAGCCTTCCTCTGAGATGCTTCATGTACTTCAAGGATGCGATAAAGGGTTGCGTGGCTTAAGGGCTCAAAGCTTTCTTCCTGGCTAAGCTCCAAATACTGTGCAATCATTGTAGACATTGTGACAGTTCGGATGACGTTAGGCATCATCAACTTTTCTCCACTGCTAATCTTTACAGTGCGTGTTCCATACGCAATGTCTTGATAGAAATATGGCCTGTTTATGAATTTCAAGAAGTGGTTAACTTTCACTGTGTCAAGCCTGAC
The DNA here is from genome assembly GCA_016490735.1 of Pachyseris speciosa. Classification (NCBI taxonomy): domain Eukaryota; kingdom Metazoa; phylum Cnidaria; class Anthozoa; order Scleractinia; family Pachyseridae; genus Pachyseris; species Pachyseris speciosa. The sequence continues at coordinate 1,033,977 of JAEMWC010000083.1, read as the reverse complement.
CCTGTGATAAATCGGCTTTTCCACTGGGAAACAGGAACCTTCATTATTAGCATGAAGTTTAGCTTTGCAAAGTTCCCATTCTGTTATGGGCTCGTACATTTTGTGCCATTCCATCAGCTTCCTAGCGGGATACTTGTTGACATAAATGCTTAAGATCTGAGTTTTCGTTTCCTTAGAGGGTGCATTCCTGTAGGCTTCAAGGAGAGGCTTTAGCTCATTCTCAACATTAGGGGCTTCAGGGTTGCAAACCGCTTTGAACAGCGTCTCCCCATCATACGGTGCAATGGCTGAACAAACTATCTTGCAAGCTGCTTTCCTTACAAAATACGTTTGCTCCTCTGGGCCTACTTTCGTAAACTTGGTTTCCATCAAGGACGTCACAGGGTTAGCTCTCCCTTCACCGGAACATTTTCATTTACTCTCAATAGTGCCTGATCAGTATGAAGGGGAGTAAAGATGCTTACGTCTTCTTGTGAGCTGTGATACCCTGCAGTACTTGGAGTCCAGTCTGTGTCAACCTTTTGCTGCAAGTGTTCCGTGGTGGGAGTTGGAAGCATTGAAGTCATCTGGTGAAGCGCTTTTACTCTGGAGGCCCTACGTGTCATACAATAATGAGCTTTGTTAGTGAAACAGACTGACAGTTCATCAGGCCTTATCGACTATCATGCGCGTTTCAAACTAACAGTAACAACAATTGAGGGAGTTTGGTTCATGTCAGTAGATAGTTTGAGGGAGGTCATCAGGGACAAGCCAGCATGTGCAAATTAAATACATGTGAAAATGGTGACATGTTAACAACAAACCATCTCAAGTGAGGATTTTTGCCAGCGACATATCACGGCAGTTCACGTTGGTTTTCTTGAGTTTTATTAGAGAAATGCATGAAAAATGAATCCGTGAACCTGTCTGAAAACGGTGACTTTTGATTTGTTTGTTCGATTTTCAGTTTCAACAACGTAACTAGTCAACACTTTGACATTCGTCTTCCTTTGATCCACCAATGAAGGGAAACTATCAAAAGCAGCCGTGAGGTCCTGATGGCTTGTTAAATCTGGCTTTCTAAGTAATTAGCTTGCAAATAGTTCTTTTTCAGATTCCTCTGAAGTAATCCCCACTGATGCCTTATTTTTCATGTGCTGTGCATGTTTTTTCCAGCATTGAGAGCAAACCGCTGTTGGAAGAAACGGCAAGAGCTGTCAAAGCTATACTTAGATAAATAATAATCATAATAATAATAATAATAATAATAAAACCCACGCTATTCTATCAGCCAATCATAATCTGCGTAAGTGCTAACATAAAATTTATGTTGCAGGGACTGCACAGCAACTTTGCAATTTGGGGAGCTCACTCAACTAGGGGGTTCCGGGGACATGCTTCTCCCCAGAAAAGTTTTAAATTAAAGTCTTCTGAAATGGCTGGAAATGCATTTAAAACTAACATGATGTGGTGAAACTTATATACTTTCACTTCGCAGCTGTTATTTTGGTTTGTCATGCAACACGCTCCCTCCCCCCAACATTGGGGGGAGGGAGTGCGTTGCGTGACGAGCCCAAACTATGGCTGCGAAGGAGACTAGCATTTAGTTGAAGTGGGGGGAAGTTTTCGGTTTCCAAGTACCAAACCCACATAGGTTGCTGGACATACATTAAGGCTTTGATCAGTCTTTATTTTGATGTTTGGAAAAGGTTTCGAAAACACACACACACACAAATGCGCAACGACATGCAAAAGTATGTTTTACACAGTAAACCAAACAGGAAATTTAAACAAACAGATCTCGTGCTGAAATTTCTATACCCTTTATAACTGAGTTAACACTGCAAATTGAATTAACCGAGAGAAAATAAATATTAATTATACCTTGGTTGAAATATTGATATTTTTGGAGAAATCCAGTAGCAAATATTCCGTGATGTGAGACACACTGAAATATTGCTAACGTATAGTTTTGTTTTGTTTGCTTTCCTGTACTTTGACTCAGCGTTGGTGAAATTTATTGAATGTGACAATATCATACTGAAAAATGAACAAAAAATAACTTACATGACCCAACTTGGACAGGTGTATTGAACATATCCTTTAGCTCCTGGGCCATCATCCAGTTGATGGGGTTTTTGCAATGAAGTGTCTTCCGTCCATTGTGTTGTGGATATTAGCAAGTCCTCAGTGGTTGGCAATATTTGCCTAAATTATGTCTGTGGTGGATCAATTTTACTATAGGTGGTGTCGGCTGTCAGTGGATAAAAATTTGCGTGGTGGTCGACATGTCGACCAACTCTCAACTGACAGATGGAGTGTCGCGTCTCGGTGGAATATCAGTCAAGTGTAGTAGCCTCTATGTGAAGTTACGCTGCACAAATTACACTGAACTGTTCTCTCTGCAGATGTCGCAGTCCTCGTCGTTCTCGTCCACTTCATCCTCTTCCAGCAAGTGTGGCTACAACAACCACTTTCCTCGCACTTTTCTTTTGAATTATGGCACCGCCATTCAAGACTTGAAGGAAGAAGCCATACTGAAGAGGGTGCACGATTTCACTTGCGACTGGCTTCAGAGGCCTAACATCGCCATATCGGAGCTGGCGCAGACTCTGAGAGAAAACCTGCCCCACTTGCAACAGTATAGCAGCACCATCTTCATGCCCGAATTCGAAGACCTTGCCAGTGACGTCCTCTCCAGGCTTGACAACAAAGATAAGAGCACAAGCCAATCGGCAAGCTGGGAAGACGTGATCTCGCTATTACGCACCATAGACGGCCAGGCTGAGGTCAAAGACTTGGTTATGCATGGCCTGAATGCAGCCAGCCCTCTCTTCATGATGTGCATCCATGTGCTCGTCCCCATGACCTTGATGAGGAATCCTGAAGAATTTGCTGAGAAAGCTTGGCGTACGCTGCAGAATGCAGGCTTCAAAGAAGATCCCAGTACTCGCAGAATGCAAGACTTCATATTAAATTCCATAACTAAGTGTCGCAGACCAGTCTCAACCGGGTCCATTTGGGATGCAGCCAATGACGAAGAGGAAGATGATGCTACACCTGGCCCGTCTTCCAGAAGGAGCTGGCATGGCAGAAGAAGGTCGGAGACCAGACCTTGTCTTCCCAGCGCATGGTAAGAAGAAGAGCCTGCCGCTGATGATGAAGAAGACGAAGAAGCCGCGCCAAGGTGGTCAAGGCCTGTCTCTAGAAAAAAGCGCAGAAGTGTAACTCCTCCCAGCAGTCAAGAGGTCTTGACGCAGAGGGATCCAGTTCCGGGCTCTTCTGGCAGCAAGTGGAAGAGGCCTGCACAGCCGCCAAGAGCATCCACGCCAATTAAGAAAGCCATGGCGTTAGGAAAAAAGCCTCTTAACAAAAAATCTGCAAACCCTTCTCCAGCTTCCTCCTCTTGTTCCTCTAGCTCTGAGGACGAAGCACCAGCAAAGCAGAAGCCAGGTAAGACCGCTGCCAAACCAACAACTACCAGTAAGGGAAAGAGCCCCGCGGAGTCTGTCAAGTCATCGAGGCCAGCTCAAGAAAGCAAGGTGTCAGGAGAAAAGCCTGCAGCCAGGAAACCTGTCAGCAGTTGCAGTTCGTCTTCGTCTGACAGCTCTGTGGATCAAGCGCCCGCTGGCCAAAAGGCGGTAAAGAAGAAGGTAACACCAACCAGCAGCGGCACTGGTAAGCCTACCACAGTTTCCCCTAGCAGCAAGCCGGCAACAGCAAAAGCCGAGAAAAGCAGTTCATCTCCAAAAGGAAAAAAACAAAGGCAAAGACAAAGCCAAAGACAAGGACAAAGACAAAGACGTATGGGCCCAGTTGAGCGCTGTTAAAACAAGCTGATTGCGGCCCTCAGCGTCTCGTCCACAAAACACAAGACAAAGTTGCATTCCTTCATTAAACTGTCTTAGACAGCTTCTAGCAAGTTTGTAAAGTTGTGTGGTTCGAAATGGCTGTTGGAAGTCAAGAAAGAACTGAAAGTCACGTCGAACTTAATGACACTGAACACTACGGATTGTGATCAATTTACACAACACAAAAGACAAAGTTGCGTTCCTTCATTAAACTGTCTTATACACCTTCTAGCAAGTTATAAAGTTGCGTGCTTCAAAATGCTGTTAGAAGTCAAGAAAGAACTGAAAGTCACGTTGAACTTAATGACACTGAGTGGATTGTGATCAATTTACACAAACAATGTTCGGGACGTTGATGCAAGGCTTTCTTTGCAGACTCTGATATCTTAGGAACACTCTATCCAATTTTGCTAGATTAGATCTGCTCTGTGTCGTCGCTATTTCAATCTCGTTGGGTTTTATTATTACAGACTGAAAAAAAAAAGGGCTGTGTTTTGTAAAACTTGCACGGTTCTCATATGCCTTTTCTCACTCCGCGAGGCTTGTTTCTTGCCTTTCATCTACATTCAAAGAATTCGTTCCAGTCGGCAATACATGGGCGCATTAGGACTGCTGTTTTTGCCCTTCGCCTTTCCCATTGGTTGTGACCAAAAGCTATTTCGCCTAACACAAACCCAGTAGTTCTGCAGACTTTGCTTGATGACCATCAAGTCACAGGCGTAACGCGTTTTCCAGGTTGCGTGACAAAGGTGACAATCACGCAAGTCACTAAGATAGTCGCTCGCACCTCGTCACAAAAAGAGGTCTTCATGTCGGTTGCTTTGGTAGAAAGGGTTATGCCACTAAGTTGTGTTCTTCGTGTCTCTCCCTCTGACTGTGACTTGATGGCCAGTCATTTGCCTTATGTCATGTTCTAGGCTAAGATAGGCTCAGCAGACTTCCCAGAATTGTCAGACTTTTTACTTTTAGGAGGGCAATAAAGTACAAGAAAAGACATTTCCAGAGTCTGGTCATCTTAATATATGTTTGGCTGCACACCGAGTCAGAATTCTTTATCCCCTGTAGAGCCACTTCTTTGAGACATTTGGCGTCTCCCGACCCAGTCTTCTATCCAAGGTCGTGTTAAGATGGGTGGTTCAGGGGTGGGTTGATTACTAGGTTTATTTCTCCATTAGAGCCTGAGTTCATCCCTGTGGTAACTTTTCTGACACCTCTAGCTTAAAACTCCTAAAGACTAAAGGATCGATAGGCCATGCTTTCACAGTTTGTATTCGAACTGAAAATAAAAATCAAGTGAGCTTTTACCCTTTTGTTCTACGAGATTTCTGTTCTCATTGAGCTCACCTTAGGACACCTGCATTATCATTTGACAGATGTGCCGCCCCAGCCAAACTCCAAACCTGACGGTGTCTTGGACGAGGATCCGCCCGAAGAGAATCGGGCGTTAAGTCCAAAACGTGGACCTTGCGGTCCACCTCTGCTCCATCCAATAAGTAAAAAAACGATAAGAGTAGTGGTATTTCATCGGCGCATTGTTGCTCCCACTTATTCTACACCTCTCATGTCTTTTCACAAGGTCAGACTAGAGTTGACTGAGAGTTATATATATTTATCCGTGTTGCTCTTGGGGTCGATATCATGGAGTGTGGGAAAGTGGCATGTCTCCAAGAAAATTTCTTCTGTCTCAAATTCTCACATTAAAAAAGTGTAAAAGTTGCACGGTTCAATTACTTGCACACTCTTCAAAGGACTTATCTCCCGCGCTAATTACTTTTTTGCCACAAACTTGGGTGTTGGATTTTGTGAACAAAGAACAGATGCAAAACCTATATCAATTTCAGTTTGCGTTTCCAGGCCGTAGTCAATTTTTCTTGTTAGCACTTTTTCCTTTGGGCCTGCAATACTGGGCTTATTTCATTGTACCTGATTGATTATGAAAATACGTTTTGATCATTGGCCTCGGTCATTATCCATTGAATAATACGCAAAAGAGTTGCCGCATTGCGTCGCCTTACTAGCTGTAGGTATGGTCGGGCTGGAGCATACTGTGTGTCAAACAACCCCAGTACCCATCTCTCTCTTTGAGGCTGACGCCCCCTGTGAAACTGCAAAGGAATAACAATTACAGCTCCATGAATTAAAATATTATGAAAAGAATCATTGGAAATACGATACATTAAAGATGGGAGGGGGCGGAGGTGATACGACACGCTCCCAAAAATCTTTAGCATCAGGTTAAATCCCTTAGTTTGGTTCTGTAATGAGAGGATGGAAACAGCTGAGGTCATCTATTGCGTACATTTAACATTTTCCTGCACTCTGACAAATGTTCCAGTTGTGAGTTCATGTACTGTAAGTGTATGTACTCGCAACGCTTGCCTTCTCTTAGAACCTACGACCATTGTACAGTGGAATCCAGATTTCTCGAATACTCATTTTTCAGAAAATCCCCTTTTTTGGAACCAAATTCGTTTCCCTTCGCTTTACTGCACTGTAATTTTACTCCTGCTTTCTCAAAGCTCCCCATTTTTGGAACAAATTGCATTTTCTGTTTATGGTTCGAAATTCGGTATTCCACTGTACGTGTTTTAGTTCGTACCCTTCACTGACAAGTGATGTCAGCCAGATGTCAACAGAAAAAGTTAAACATAATTATGTCAACATAATTTGTTGGAGTTAACTTTAAAAATACAGATACCATTTCTCGCCGAAGGACACCCTCTTGGGTCTGAACCCACCTAAATCATGACTACTTAAAGGCCTGTACTTCTTATTTTCTTACCTTGGACTTGTCATTAAACTTTGATTTGTGGATCTGCACAATCACACCTGGTCTGCCTAATTGTGGGATCAGGTGATGCAGCAATGCTTCCCATGCAACTTGCATACACTTCCGTGTGAACTTGACTAAAACTTTCTGTGAGGCCGTTCCTTCAATTTCCATCATTCATAACGAACTCTTGTGCGCCCATTTCCAGAGAAATTGCAACTGCCATGCGATTGAAATTTTGCTTCCAAAGAAATACGAATGTACTCTCACTGACGAAGAGTGTCGACAACGGTGACGTCTCCTGTTGAAAAGTCAAGTTTAAGCTATATAGGTATGTCCGGTTCCAAGGGTATAGATTTTGACCATTTTGGTCTGAAATAGGGTGTTGATTTTGAATTTGAAGCCCTTCTTAAGAGTTTACGAAAACCGTTTACAAACCGTTATCGCAAATCCCGGGTCCACTCCAAATGGTCTGAAATAGTTGAAAGCTATCGAATTTTAGCTCAGGTTGGCAGGGAAAATCTGTAGTTAGATTAATTGAAATTGGAATTGAAATTACTTACCAATTGTAACTGTCCCCATTGTGCAGGAATGCAATGAAGCACATTCCATTCCTACAATTACCGCAGTTGACATTTCTTTTCAGTAGTCTGTTCCTTTGCAACCAATTTATAAGGCGGAGTTTTCCTCTACTGCTTTTTGCAAAAATAAGGGGACAAAGAACTTCTCGAAAAAAGTTGGGCATTTTAGGAACCTTGGCTTTTGATATACAATGTAAATCGAATCCCTTTGAATGAATGTGCTGAGAACAAAACTCCAAGCGGGAAAAGCATGACAGCCCTTCACCTACGTGTGCAGGACTTTGATTAACCACAAACAGCGAGAGGCACTGTGTTGCCAAACCCCCCATTGCTCGTGTACTTCATGACCGAGGCCAATGATCAAAACGTATTTTCATAATCAATCAGGTACAATGAAATAAGCCCAGTATTGCAGGCCCAAAGCAAAAAGTGCTAACAAGAAAAATTGACTACGGCCTGGAAACGCAAACTGAAATTGATATAAGTTTTGCATCTGTTCTTTGTTCACAAAATCCAACACCAACGTTTCCGGCAAAAAAGTAATTAGCGCGGGAGATAAGTCCTTTGAAGAGTGTGCAAGTAATTGAACCGTGCAACTTTTACACTTTTTTAATGTGAGAATTTCAGACATTCTAACAGCCTTGTAGCTGGGGAGGGGGGAGCGATACAAACTAAAGCTTTTTTAGTCTTTTTCTTCTCCGTTTCTTTGGTTAATTCTAGACAAACCAGACGTTGATTGTTTCTGCTTTTGTGTCGCACACGTCCGTTGGTTAATAAAAACTGCAAAAGTCTAAAACGTATTTTTGTTGCAGGAGGAGTAAGACAAGACAGAAGCTTCGGCAGAAGAAGATAACAGATGGCGTTAATAAAATGATTGAAAAGGATATTATGTGTTCTATTTTGTTGAAAAGTATTCAAGTAATACTCACTAGAAGCTGATTTCAAAAAGCCTTCTAATTCCATTCAAGTGGGGCAGTCTGAATTAAATATCTGGGAAACTTTCTTGTGGTGGTGGATTTTCTGGCGTGGTCTACATAATTATTCACTTTTAATTTTCATTTTAAACCACCGACAAGAAAATTAAGTTTTCCTTCATTTTTTACATTACACCGCCCTCCCAAACTTTTCTCTCTCTAAAATAAAAAAATAACACAAACTAACAAAATTCAGTAGAAAAACTCCAAACTCCAAACTGAATAGATGAGCCATGTTTCGATTGAATGTAATCTGGGGTGAGATTATCAAGGAAAAGTGCTGAAATATAGAAAAAAAAAAGGCATTTCAGCGGACTAGACTTTTTTAAGCTAAGCACCCATTTAATCCCGGGAGGAGATAGATAACCGTATCTTCCGTTTAGTGATCTACATCAATTTTAAGTGTTTTGTAGCGCATCCAACCCTCCAACGTTTTTATGATTCCACTAACGTCCCATTAAAGCAAACATGTCTATCGCCTTGCCCTTATTTCACCATCTTAAGCTATACTTTAAATTAAAAATGGCAATGGCCGATTCCAACGACCATGGAGACGGAACCAATCACATCAATCGATCTGGCCTACGATTCAGTTCGTATATCATTTTTTTGTTATAGAATCATCGAGGCAAAGACTGATTTTAAAGGAAAAATGAAACAAAACCTTGTGACGAAAAAATCCATCACAATAACAGAAACTTACTTCTTAACCTCATCAATGATTTCCCTCTAGTGCATGCCAGCTGAAATGCTTCACTGAGTCTATCATTCTTCTCGGCAGCTTTTGATAGCTAGCTCATTAACATTACCATTTCAAGAAACAATTTCTCTATACATAGCGGATGCTAATACCATGGTTGATGACACACAGATTTTAACCTCACTTCACCATAGGTAAATTCGTTCAGATTGTGAATGCGAGGAACTTGGTTTAATACCGACGACAGTTGCAAGGAAGTAATATATGAAAGTAATCGGAATTGGCACTATAAACTTCAACTGCTGAATTTAGAGGAAAATATGGTTGTCTTGCTTATGCAGAACAACTGGATGTAAAACTCAACTGGGTAACATCGCAAATTGCATCAGGCGTTTCCATTAAACCTTTCCCACGCAATCATATTCATAGTCTTAGCTCCAGTTTGTTTGTTTAAACTTCGATCCATATTACATGTTACTTAATTAAAAGTCTTCGATACAGAGGAATTTTCAAAACGGTGCTGTTATAACAGTTTGAAGTGTGAAATTCCACCAAACAAGCAAAAGTAAAGTTTCCGCATGGATCTCATTTCTGACAGGATACATGTAAATATCCGCACACATGTTTCTATCAGCACCTCTATTAAGGCGGGATTTCACCTGAACATCGTTTTGAGGGAAATAGGAAATATTGAAGATTTAATGACTAAGATTTAAAATCAGCATTTGAAGTTGGAAATTAGTAGACGGACACCAAAGCGCAGTCCTCAAAGACAAAAGCAGTTCCTATGAAGAACTTCTAATCAAAGCTAAGCTTGTGACTTAAAATAATCAAAGACTTCAAAACAAAGCTATTCTTATGTTTAAAGTTAAACATGGCATCTGCCCCACATACATATCAGATCTTTTTAATCTACAAACCACCCAATATAGCTTTAGGAACTCAGAATTCGTCATACCACACTTTAATACTGTAACGTATGGAAAGCATTCCATTAAGTATCTTGGACCGACGCTATGGCGCCGTCTACCTCAGGACATAAGAAATGCAAGCACCCTGAGTCAGTTTAAGAAATTAGTAAGACAAATGGATATCTCGAACTTAATTAGCAACAAATGTGGACCTGACTGTTTTCTCTGCGGCTCATAGAGACAGGGAGTATTTTTAATACAATAGTATCGGTGGATTTCTATATCTTTCTTCATAGAATAACAAAGGTATTTTTGCACAAGTAACTTAGAATGTCATTATTAGAATGTCATTATGTTTAATATTTATTTAGTATTTACTTATTTAGTATTTGCTTTGTTACTGTGTCTCCAATTAGCAGGTATGCTAATAACGTACCTTGACACACAAAAAAAGGTCTTGTTGTTGTTGTAATTGTTTCAATTAAAACAGTTCCCCAACAACATGCAGTGTTCTTGTGAGGTGTCAACTGTCTGGTGGTGTTTTAAAACATTTTTTTAACATTTCAATCCCTTCTTTAACCTCCTTCAAATTTCACTCCAGTTTACGTCAAGTTCCTCCTTAAGCTTTTGAGCGCATCCAACGTATTCTCCAAGCCGATTCACAGCGTGGTTTACAGCCCGTGGTTAGCAAAAGACAATTTCTGACACTGAGGAAACTCACTTACTTACAACGGTAGAAGCAATCACATTAGAATCAATCAGACATTATTGGCATATTCAGTGGAATGGAACTGGTTTCAGGTGGAAACAACTTTTCCAGATGGAGTCCAATAATAAAAACTCGGCTTGAATATTTAGAAATCCGGTTCTGCCTCTGAAAAGATATTCGTGGTTTTCCATGCATAACAATTTTCTCTTCTAGCTAACATCCTGAATAATTCTAGCTTATGCATGACAGATGGCCAGCTACAGGAGTCTATTCGCTGCTAGCTATAGTTCTCCTTTGAAACACTACATGTTTCTCTTAGCTAGTGGAAGTTAAACCAACCTTAGTTTTCCTCCTTATTTTACCATCATAAATCAATTCGTTCTCACTGGGAACGCAGGAAACTTTTGGATCCAAATATTCCGTCTACTGATCTACATCAGTTTTACGTCAGTTTAAGCATATCAAACCTTTCAACGCTTTTATGTTTCCCTTAACCTCCTTTCAATGTAAACATGTCTATCGCTATGTAGTTTTAAAGCCTGTGGTCATTGAAATATGATTTTTGACCTCGTTAGACCACCTTAAGTTCTAGTTTAGAATTAAAAACGGGATTCGGATTCAAGTAACAATACATGGTCAGGAGCAATCATGTCACAATCAATGCGGCGTATGGTTCATTTGGTATGACATTTCCTTTCAGGGAAAACTGGAATGTAAAGGAAAAACGAAACAAAACCTTATGACGAAACGGCCACTTTTTAGACAAGAGTTGCTTACAGACTGTCCCGCCGCCTGGCTCAGTACTGTGTACTGCGAAACGCCGATTTGTTGCAGGAGTCAACTTAAATCTCTTCGCGTTTGGCAAGAACACAGAAACCCCACTCCAGGCCTTCTGTTTCAGAACGGACGACAGTCAATCCAGACGGAATATAATCTTTTATGGCAAGCGTCTAACAGCGCAGGCCAATGGGTCCACACTTCGGCCTGGCTTAAGAGGTGTGGGCCCACTAGCCCCAACACCACGTTGGTGCTTAAGAAAGACGGACCACCTCTTGGGGAGACAACAAGGTGTACCTTCTTAAAGATGTAAGTATCAATTATCTTTGACCTGATATGTAAATTTAAAAGTTATCCAAATATTCCGTCTACTGATCTACATCAGTTTTACGTCAGTTTAAGCATATCAAACCTTTCAACGCTTTTATGTTTCCCTTAACCTCCTTTCAATGTAAACATGTCTATCGCTATGTAGTTTTAAAGCCTGTGGTCATTGAAATACGATTTTTGACCTCATTAGACCACCTTAAGTTTTACTTTAGAATTAAAAACGGGATTCGGATTCAAGTAACAATACATGGTCGGGAGCAATCACGTCACAATCAATGCGGCGTACGGTTCATTTGGTATGACATTTCCTTTCAGGGAAAACTGGAATGTAAAGGAAAAACGAAACAAAACCTTATGACGAAACGGCCACTTTTAAGACAAGAGTTGCTTACAGACTGTCCCGCCTGGCTCAGTACTGTGTACTGCGAAACGCCGATTTGTTGCAGGAGTCAACTTAAATCTCTTTTCGTTTGGCAAGAACACAGAAACACCACTCCAGGCCTTCTGTTTCAGAACGGACAACAGTCAATCCAGACGGAATATAATCTTTTATGGCAAGCGTCTAACAGCGCAGGCCAATGGGTCCACACTTCGGCCTGGCTTAAGAGGTGTGGGCCCACTAGCCCCAACACCACGTTGGTGCTTAAGAAAGACGGACCACCTCTTGGGGAGACAACAAGGTGTACCTTGTTAAAGATGTAAGTATCAATTATCTTTGACCTGATATGTAAATTTAAAAGTTAGCGAAATATGTAAAATTACCTACCAACAAATTCCCAATGCTTCCACCACCAGATAGGCCTGACTTTCATTAACTGAAACAAACGAAAAAAAGTTGACATTCTAACAGCCTTGTAGCTGGGGAGGGGGGGGGGGGGGCGATACAAACTACAGGATTTTTTGTCTTTTCCTTCTCCATTTCTTTGGTTAATTCTAGACAAACCAGACGTTGATTGTTTCTGCTTTTGTGTGTCGCACACGTCCGTTGGTTAATAAAACCTGCAAAAGTCTAAAACGTATTTTTGTTTCAGGAGGAGTAAGACAAGACAGAAGCTTCGGCAGAAGAAGATAACAGATGGCGTTAATAAAATGATGGAAAAGGATATTATGTGTTCTCTTTTGTTGAAAAGTATTCAAGTAATACTCACTAGAAGCTAATATCACAAAGCCTTCTAATTCCATTCAAGGGGGCCAGTCTGAATAAGCAATCTGGGACACTTTCTTGTGGTGGTGGATTTTCTGGCGTGGTCTATATATTCACTTTTCATTTTCATTTTCAACCACCGACAAGAAATTATTACACCGACAAGAAAATTAAGTTTTCCTTAATTTTCCACATTACCCCGCCCTCCCAAACTTTTCTCTCTCTAAAATAAAAAAAACACAAACTAACAAAATGCAGTAGAAAAACTCCAAACTCCAAACTGAATAGAAGAGCCATTTTTCGATTGAATGTAATCTGGGGTGAGATTATCAAGGAAAAGCGCTGAAATATAGACAACAAAAAAAGGCATTTCAGCGGACTAGACTTTTTAAACCTAAGCACCCATTTAATCCCGGGAGGAGATAGATAACCGTATCTTCCGTTTAGTGATCTACATCAGTCTTAATACAATAGTATCGGTGGATTTCTATATCTTTCTTAATAGAATAACAAAGGTATTTTTGCACAAGTAACTTAGAATGTCATTATTAGAATGTCATTATGTTTAATATTTATTTAGTATTTATTACTTATTTAGTATTTGCTCTGTTACTGTGTCTCCAATTAGCAGGTATGCTAATAACGTACCTTGACACACAAAAAAAAGGTCTTGTTGTTGTTGTAATTGTTTCAATTAAAACAGTTCCCCAACAACATGCAGTGTTCTTGTGAGGTGTCAACTGTCTGGTGGTGTTTTAAAACATTTTTTTAACATTTCAATCCCTTCTTTAACCTCCTTCAAATTTCACTCCAGTTTACGTCAAGTTCCTCCTTAAGCTTTTGAGCGCATCCAACGTATTCTCCAAGCCGATTCACAGCGTGGTTTACAGCCCGTGGTTAGCAAAAGACAATTTCTGACACTGAGGAAACTCACTTACTTACAATGGTAGAAGCAATCACATTAGAATCAATCAGACATTATTGGCATATTCAGTGGAATGGAACTGGTTTCAGGTGGAAACAACTTTTCCAGATGGAGTCCAATAATAAAAACTCGGCTTGAATATTTAGAAATCCGGTTCTGCCTCTGAAAAGATATTCGTGGTTTTCCATGCATAACAATTTTCTCTTCTAGCTAACATCCTGAATAATTCTAGCTTATGCATGACAGATGGCCAGCTACAGGATTCTATTCCCTGCTAGCTATAGTTCTCCTTTGAAACACTACAGGTTTCTCTTAGCTAGTGGAAGTTAAACCAACCTTAGTTTTCCTCCTTATTTTACCATCATAAATCAATTCGTTCTCACTGGGAACGCAGGAAACTTTTGGTCAATAGCGAGGACTGCTATGAAGGTAAACCTTCCCTCGGCTTGGTTTCTTTTTATGTCAATCAGGAACCGAGTGTCACTGCGACTTTAAAAGGTCTTGTAGAAAGTGGGATCTTACAAACTTTCGTGTAACCCCAAACTAAACTTATGATGAAAACATATCCTGGGCTGCCAAGGAAGGTTGTGCACCCATTTAATCGCGGCCCGGGTTAGGAGATAGAGATCCAAATATTCCGTCTACTGATCTACATCAGTTTTACGTCAGTTTAAGCATATCAAACCTTTCAACGCTTTTATGTTTCCCTTAACCTCCTTTCAATGTAAACATGCCTATCGCTATGTAGTTTTAAAGCCTGTGGTCATTGAAATACGATTTTTGACCTCGTTAGACCACCTTAAGTTTTACTTTAGAATTAAAAACGGGATTCGGATTCAAGTAACAATACATGGTCGGGAGCAATCACGTCACAATCAATGCGGCGTACGGTTCATTTGGTATGACATTTCCTTTCAGGGAAAACTGGAATGTAAAGGAAAAACGAAACAAAACCTTATGACGAAACGGCCACTTTTAAGACAAGAGTTGCTTACAGACTGTCCCGCCTGGCTCAGTACTGTGTACTGCGAAACGCCGATTTGTTGCAGGAGTCAACTTAAATCTCTTTGCGTTTGGCAAGAACACAGAAACACCACTCCAGGCCTTCTGTTTCAGAACGGACAACAGTCAATCCAGACGGAATATAATCTTTTATGGCAAGCGTCTAACAGCGCAGGCCAATGGGTCCACACTTCAGCCTGGCTTAAGAGGTGTGGGCCCACTAGCCCCAACACCACGTACGTGCTTAAGAAAGACGGACCACCTCTTGGGGAGACAACAAGGTGTACCTTGTTAAAGATGTAAGTATCAATTATCTTTGACCTGATATTAGTCTCAATTTCAGCCGTTTCCTCCCCCTAACCCACGGGGGCGCGCAGGGGAGAGAAACGTCTGAATTCTGAGTGTTATAATGTCGTCCGGTGACGTCACGTGTAATGTATGCAATTTTGCATGAATTTTAATTTCTGAACAAGATGGCGGCCACGAGTCATGGACTCGTGGTCGATGGTATGCATATGCATGAGGTAGTCTGTGTTTTGTGTGCCGTAAATCTTGATGATAAAGCTTCCAGGGTGAATGTACGAGGTCGTACCTCTTTTCCAATCGAAGTCGAGCTAAGGAAGCTGCCGTTAAAGCTTGTAATCGACGACTCCACGCGTGTGTGTTTTCCCTGCTTTCGCAAGTTAAAAAAGAAAAAGTCCCTGGAGGAAAATTTCGCGACTATAGCGGAGGAGTTAGTGCGAAAATTTAAAAACGATAGTGAATCGATGGTTTTTGTGCCTTCCTTCGCTAGCACCCCTACGAAAGTGGTGCAACCATTCAGAGAACCTACCACTTGTACTTCTTCGACTCCTCGCACGTTCTGGCCACCGCAGCCAACACCTCCACAGAGAGATAAACTTACTGAACCTGGAGTCACGGTAGGTTGTTCGTTTGTTTGCTATTTACTTGTTATTTCTCTTATTTTAACATATTTTTCTGCTTGATGTAACACCCAAAATCTTTCTCATTATTTCAACGTATTTTACTGCTTGATGTAATATCCAAAATCTGGCTTTTGTTGTGTCAACTCAAACTGGTTTACATGTATCATCCTGAATTTACTTTGCGTTGAGTTTTACGCTTAAGCTTGAGTGAAAAGTCGTGAAATATAGCGATTATTCAACCGTTTTTGTTTATTTCCATATAGCGTAGTTTCCAACTACGTCACTCACTAAGTTCTTTTCAATAGCTCAGTAGAAGCTAACTTTTGATTTAAGGGTTAATGATAATTGACTTTCATTCAGTTTTCTAGCTACAAAAGAACTTACTGTAGCTTGTAAATTATGAATTACATGTAAACTGTAATCTCGGTCACATTTATTATCAGATTGAAGTTGTTTGGCCAAGTGAAACAAGAAGAAGAAAGTTGTCTGGGGAGATGGCACCTATTGGCAAAGCAATGCTACGTGGGACTTACCAGCAGATGGCCCATAAAATGTGGCAACATAAGGTTCTCAGAGTGGAACTCATGAAATATGTTCTTCGTGCAGTTGCAGCTGAATGCTCAGAGCTTTGTTCCACAAAAAAAGCCCTCCATACCACGACGGTGTAGCAGCGATGATATGTTGAAGTTTCACCCAGAGTCCCTTTGTGAAGAGTGGAAGGAGAAAGCCCCTCTTTTCTATTCTTTTTTTATGACTTCTGCCTTGTCAGGGAGAAGAAAGGATGTTAACACTGTGACCTGGCTTCCAAGTATTGCTATGGCCGGTTCAGTTCTCTTGAGGGAAAGATCAAGGGCTATGGATGCATTGCAGTTGTTGGTCACTACAATCATTAAATCAAGTGGTAGTCAGGTACATACTTTTTTGTTGTTGTAAGGTTACGTCAGGATAACCTTACATGAACCACTTGCATGTGTTTTAGATTTTGTGGTGACTTGTCGTCGTTCTTACATCCATTCTGTAAGCAGCCTGCTCTTGGGGTTCTGTGAGGTTGCTCATAGGATAGGAACTATCATTGTGGGCTATGTTGCATTTTAGACTTGACTGTGCTCTAAATAACCCTTTAATAACACTTAGAAATACAAGTTTTATGATATGAAGGAAACTGAATTGTCAGTTAATGGACATTAATTACCTTAACTAATAACAGAGTAAAAAATCCCCTAGAAAAAGCCAGGTCATAGTGCTATTTCTTTGTTTGGTTGTTTAGGCATTAATGTCCCGTTTAAACACCATGAGGCTTACCGTATCCAGTACTCGCTTTTTAAAGAAAATGGATGAGTTTGCAGCAACATTTGATACCATTCTGGAAAAAGAGAAACAGCGAGGCTCTGAAATGCTAAAAAAGACTCTTAATGCAAGCCAAGATGCACCACCTATATCAGAGGAAGATCTCTCTGTGAACATTACCAATGCTTCTGGGCATACAGTAGTTCCAGTGTTATCTGATGCTCAACAAACCAGATGTGATCAAACAATCACCAGTTTGGATCCCTTTCAACCCAGTCCATCAACACAGGAGAAAGACAAAGATTGTTCACCTACTGATGCAGCAGTTATAGATCCAACTAAGGGATTCAATGTTGTTGTTGACAACTGGGATCTGAGACAGGAGGTGCGGCATATGACTTCAGACCATCAGAATACTGACATCCATTGGGTTAATCACAACATAGTTGAGAACAGGGTTTCTGGCAATCACCTCCCTGATGACAAGCCAATTAAGAACATAATGGATGTAGAGAACAAGGATCTGATTCCTTCGATTGCTGACCACAAGGAACTGTACAACAATTTCCTTGTGCACATTCAAAGAGTTTTGACCAAGAGGATCCCATCCCTGCAGTGTCTTTCAAGTAATGTTCCCAGACACATTAGGCATAAACACTCAAACGAAATGAGTAAGAAGAGCAAAAAGGTATCTATTAAGGGATATTGTTTGTGATGTAGTTTATGAAAGTGTTAGAAATCCAACCAAGACTATCATGAAAAAGATCACTGTTTATTACTTTATTAGGTATGGAATGTATGTTGTAGTTCAATTTTATCCTTGGTTCAATTTTTATTTTCTTTTGTTCTTGTCTATGGTAATGTATGATAATGAGTACAAAACAAAGGAAAATAAAAATTGAACCAGGGTCAAAATTGAACCACAACATGTACACCAAGATTAAAAATAAGTAGCATATTAAAAAAAACAAGTGTTACATGTATGTCAGGATTTACAAACAAGGGGAAGTTGATTGAAAAAAAGTAATACAACCAAACTATTTTTACTGACTTTGAAAGTTTGGACTTGACTTTCAAATGTTATATAATAGACATTTTCATTTTCCACTGTTTTGTTTGCACATTCCTATGTGGTGCCTCAATTATGTGTTAATTTTTTTCAGCTTCATAAGCTTCATAAGTTAACACTATCAATAATGAAAGTTGTCCCTCGACATGTATAGTGATAACATCATTCATACAAGTCTTAAATTCCAGCACTGAATTTCCTTTATTATTACATGTACTTGTTTTTTATTTTGCTTTCAGATGCAGATGGGTATCATTTTTGAGTCTGAAGTTTCCAATGAAGGTATTGTGAAGGTGCTTCAACATGTGCAGCAGTATCTTCCAAAAGACTGTGAGGAAGAAAACATCACCATTGTGGAGCAAGGGCTGGTTGGGGATCAGCTGACCATCGAGCGAGCTGTCAATGCTCGTAAGTCCATGGCAAATGGATACACACCAGAAGAGCGCCTGGAGGGCTTTCACTTTGGAATTGCCGATTGGCATGCTGGCATGAAATTTTTGAGTGTAAGTGGTTGTCATAATTTGTGGAAATATTCAAAATATCTTGTACCCATTTATTATGTCAAACAAGATAAATATTAATTTGCATTTCACAATCTGCAGTAGTCTAGCTTAATGTACAGCGCACTGGCCCTTCACTTGTCTCGGACAAGTACGTTTTTGTCACAGACAAGTGGAAATCTGAGGTCATCTGACGGGAGAAGAATTTACTACAATTTATGATAATCATCCTTGCCATGATCACCAACTACAGGATAGGATTGGATAATGCATTAAGATTGGATCAGATTGAAATCCATTTTTCTTAAGTCAGTTACTATTAGACAACATACATGTAATATCAAAGTATGGACAGTATGGTTAAACCTACAAGAAAATTAGAGGAAGAGGTAGCCTCAATTCCAGATTACTTGTGACCTTGGTTAAATCTCAATTCCTCAAAAATTTAGGGCTAGGAGGCAAAGGGAATTGAGATTCAACCCAGGTTAAAAAATTTTTTGCCTGAAATTTATTTTTACCTGCAACATACAGTACATAAGTATATAACAATAAATATCTCTTTCCCTCAAATTTTTTTTTCAGAACATCTTCCAAAAGCTGTACTCCCCAAGTCAGCTGGAGATTTGTGCACCATGTTTAGTGACAGAAATCTAATCAACAGACGCAATGTTAAAGGGATGTCCATCAAGCCTACACTCAGTGCAAAGACTTTTTCATCGTTGAATTTGAAACTCGAGTTGTTGCTGCAGCCTTCCAAGTGCTAGGCATGTCGTCCCTTGATGACACACCTGTTAACATGAAGATCCCACGGTCGGCCCAAGAAAGTAATGGACAGAGTGTTCTTGGGATGCTCTACTTACAGAAGGTGGCAAGGGCTGTCTTAGACACGTTTATTTGTGGGAATTCCCAGACATCGAGTATAGTCAGTTCTGTTCTAGATGAGGAAGAGATTCAAGAAATTCATTCATCCCAAATGTTAACTCCAGATGGCCGATTCACGTGTAGATTTCCTGGGTGTCCAGCTACATTCAAACATGATGGAAAAGAAGGCGAGACCATGAACAGCAGCATGATCCACCACCAACAACAACAGAAGTAATCTTCAGTGACTCGACATGCGAAAGTACCGTTACATCTACAAGTCAAAAGAGAGATGACACCTACAACTATAATTGTTGTTTGCTTAGTTATGGGCTATTGTTTGTAGAATTTCTAGATGCTGTAGCAGAAGGAGATGGAGATAGAAACCTAAGGTGTTGGAAGATGTTCCTTCTTCATTTCAAGAATGACACTGGGAGTGCTAAGTATGCTCTTGAAGCATTGTATTATTCACTCCAAGTTAACAGCCTGTTGACCCCACGCCAAGCCTACAGACTTATGTGGAACCGCAGCGTAAAAGGCAAGGGGTCCAATGTCCCACTAGACCTTGACCTAGAACATGACAATAAAGAACTGAAGGAAGTAAGGGACCTCAAGCGAAATGTCACAGTTAAAGCAGTTTCCAGATTGTGCAAAACCCAGTTTGTGAAGAGAAGAATGATAATGAACTATGAAGACTGTGTGAAAAGAATGAGGAGGTCTGGCAAGCATACAGTTAGATCAGATTCAAAGGACTTTGGTACTATTTTGAACAAGCTGGTTGCTGAAGGTGCTTTTGAATTCAAGGAAGGCAGATCATTAAATTCTTTCCCAGCCATGTCTGGTGACCCCCTCGAAGGACTTGATATCCACTCTCTCTACAGATGGATCAATGAACACAAAAAGTATATTTCCCTTGATAAGAGAGCTCGTTAATGACTCACATGTTTGCAACATACAATGTACTGAAGATTTCACATTAGACAAGTTTCCTATTAGACAAGGATGGGAAAATATTATTTTTGGCTCTTGGTTATCCTTTTCAATCACTAAATGATCGTTCCTTCAGCTACATTCTGTTTTATGACGTGTGTAATAAGCAAGTCAGACTATAATAAACATTATTTGCACTAAAATGTCAGTACAAAACAGCTATTTTTGAATACAGAACTTTGAGTTTTCAAAGGCAGTATCAGGAAATTGTTATTAGTGAGTCCCTGGACTCACCCTAAGAAAAAATATGAGTCCAAGACCAAAATCAATGGTCCATCTACAAAGTCCTTGACAATTTTAATACAGAAACACAAAGTTAACTCTCCAATTTTGAGTTTGATTAGCCTGCATACAGGCTCTTGATTTGGTCAATTACAGTAATTCAGAGGGTTTTTTGCCTCCATTTTGCTTTTGAATGGCGCACAGTAAAAAGCTAAGGGATTGGCCCGTGTATTGACACAAGCCATAAATTGTTTTACATCTTTTAGGATTTTTAAGCGTCAGAGATGCAGGACCCAGGGGAACAAAATCACTGCAGTATGGTTCAACTTGACTGAGTTGAAAGTTGTTTGAGTTTACACAACCAGATTTGAGAACATAAAAAAGTACATTATTTACAAAGCAGCCTGACTTTCTGTATTTGCAGTTTGTCTGCACACACTTAATAGACCCATTTCAGTTGATTCCAAATGTGGAGGGCAAAAAAATAAGACTGTTTTCCATTTGAAAAGTTTGTTTCTCAGGAGAGAGATCAACCATTGTTTTGTCCTCCAGATTGGGAATTTCTGAAAGGGGTCTATAAGCCAAACAAATAATTAAACATTATTCAAAACATCATCTACAACATCAGGGAAGCCATGGTCTACACGTTCTACATCTTCATCAAAGTCCATACTCTCATCCTCTAACAGTGCAGTCATACTGACTTCCGTGATGGACTCATTGAACAGTCGCATCCAGTCATGATCATCAGTTTCATCCTCATTAATGCCTGTATCTTCCACTGGAATTTCTGGCAATGTTTCATTTGCAAGGTCAGTAAAAATGCTTCTCATCAACTTCCAGATTCCAACAGCATGCCTTAGTCTTCAAATTTCTATGACCTTAAGAATGTCATTAAATGATGCAATCACATTTGCATGTTCAATGACTTGCTCAATGTGGAAATTTCCAAATTCCAGTAAGAAGCTTGGACAATAAATGGCAGACACTTTATTATGGCATGGGGAATAATTTTTTTGCATACAGTATGCAATCCAGTTTTTCTTGTACAAAAAGAGTCCTTTCTTCAAGGCAGAAAGCTGCTCATTTGAGACATCTCTTACACAGGATATTGTTTCAGGCGTTGACTCAACAGGTGCTGCCCAAACAGGAACATAACTACAAGCACCACCATTACACATACACAATGCTGCACAGCTGTCACAGCAGTTATGTCCAGTAGGTTTTGGAGTGTTTGCTTCATTTGTTGGTTGATCAAAGTAGCTGTTGATTTGTTCCCTACGACAAGTTACACTTGATGTGTAACTCCGGATATCCTTAGTGCAAGTGCTGAGCATTCTTCCTAGGTACAGAATTACACAACTGCCTGGCTGGCCATCTCGACTACAACGTCCACTTTCCTGGACATAACTTTCCAAGTTACGTGATGGTCCAAAGTGGATAATTGTACGGACTCCCTTAGCATCCACACCCATTCCAAATGCAATAGTACAAATAAGTACTCTTACATGTCCATCACAACAAGCCATTGAATTTAGCACTGTTTCTTTGACAGAGTCTGGAGTCTTTGCGTGCATCATTTCCACAATTCGTTCTTTGGGGTTTGGCTTTTCCCCATTCAAGTACATTCTTGGACCAAGACAAACTGAGAATAACGAATAGAGGGTACTGCATTGATTTACAGTCTGGCAGTAAATAATGCACCTCTCGGACTGACTTCCTTTAGACTTGATCAATTTAAAAAGCCAGTCAAAATACTCAGTAACATGAATCTTGTTTGACATCTTTATCACTGCATATGTGATATTTGGCCTTTCAGGAGATACCATAACAAACTCTGGTTTGTTCATGTTCAGGGCACTGCAAATTTTCTCTCTTGTTGTTTTCATTGCAGTAGCAGTGAGGGCAATGAATGGTGTGTGGCTCGGCAACAGAGACCGCAACTCTTGGATGTTGTTATACCATCTCCGGAAAGCCAAATTCCCTGAATTTCCACTTTGGCCCCTGAAATAAAACAGATTATTTTGTAAGCATTAAGTGTGCAGGAAGGATTTGCAAATGTTCAGAAAATTTCACATGGATTATACACCGTCACGCTTAAATTTAACTGGCAGCTGATAACTGGAACACAATTTCCTTAAATTAAATTTTATGAAATCAATTGAGCAATATGCCATATAAGCCTCTGGCTTTGGCTTAAATGGCGCAGAGGACTCAAACATTTGCCAAAATGTATTAAATAAAGCTGACACTTCAGTCTAAACAGTGATCAAACCTCGGAGTGGATTTTCACTTATAAAAAATATAACATAATAGCTTACCAATGAGTGATGCAGTGAGCTTCATCTACGGCTACAGCAACCACATTTTGCTGATAAACGTGCGAGGAAATCATCTCTCGCCAGCAATCATTTGCCAGCATGGCTTCCGGCGACGAGTACACAATATTCATTTCACCGCTCTCAATTTCCTTGAAATTGGCCTTCTCTTGACCGGCACCGATAAAAGAAGCCTTGATGCCTTTTTGCTGAAGGCTTTTCACCTGATCTTTGATCAGAGATACCAACGGTGAAATCACCAACACGATGGCACTTCGCATAATACTATTTTGCCTTCGAGACAACTCTTCCGCGGCTAAAGGTGCAAGTTGATATATTAAACTTTTGCCAAAGCCGGTAGGAAGGTTAACAAAAACATCCTTTCCAGAAAGAAGATAAAACAACGCCGTCTTCTGTTCATCTTTCAACTTTCTTAAGCCAAACGTCGGTAAAACGCTGTGCAAACTTGCCTCGAATATCGCATTGAAGTCGTCGCTCGTGTTCGCCGCCATTGTTTTGTTTTTGTCCTTATCACCCTTCCAGCATTCAACCAATGATAAAAGGTTATCTAATTGAAATCCACAAGAACCAATCAAAAACTAGCTACCATATCCACACAAGTACGTGACGTCACCGGACGACATTATAACACTCAGAATTCAGACGTTTCTCTCCCCCGCGCGCCCCCGTCAGTTAGGGGGAGGAAACGGCTGAAATTCAGACTAACCTGATATGTAAATTTACAAGTTAGCGAAATATGTAAAATTACCTACCAACAAATTCCCAATGCTTCCACCACCAGATAGGCCTGACTTTCATTAACTGAAACAAACGAAAAAAAGTTGACATTCTAACAGCCTTGTAGCAGGGAAGGGGGGGGGAGCGATACAAACTACAGGATTTTTTTTTGTCTTTTCCTTCTCCATTTCTTTGGTTAATTCTAGACAAACCAGACGTTGATTGTTTCTGCTTTCGTGTGTCGCACACGTCCGTTGGTTAATAAAACCTGCAAAAGTCTAAAACGTATTTTTGTTGCAGGAGGAGTAAGACAAGACAGAAGCTTCGGCAGAAGAAGATAACAGATGGCGTTAATAAAATGATGGAAAAGGATATTATGTGTTCTCTTTTGTTGAAAAGTATTCAAGTAATACTCACTAGAAGCTAATATCACAAAGCCTTCTAATTCCATTCAAGGGGGCCAGTCTGAATAAGCAATCTGGGACACTTTCTTGTGGTGGTGGATTTTCTGGCGTGGTCTATATATTCACTTTTCATTTTCATTTTCAACCACCGACAAGAAATTATTACACCGACAAGAAAATTAAGTTTTCCTTAATTTTCCACATTACCCCGCCCTCCCAAACTTTTCTCTCTCTAAAATAAAAAAAACACAAACTAACAAAATGCAGTAGAAAAACTCCAAACTCCAAACTGAATAGAAGAGCCATTTTTCGATTGAATGTAATCTGGGGTGAGATTATCAAGGAAAAGCGCTGAAATATAGAAAACAAAAAAAGGCATTTCAGCGGACTAGACTTTTTAAACCTAAGCACCCATTTAATCCCGGGAGGAGATAGATAACCGTATCTTCCGTTTAGTGATCTACATCAGTCTTAATACAATAGTATCGGTGGATTTCTATATCTTTCTTAATAGAATAACAAAGGTATTTTTGCACAAGTAACTTAGAATGTCATTATTAGAATGTCATTATGTTTAATATTTATTTAGTATTTATTACTTATTTAGTATTTGCTTTGTTACTGTGTCTCCAATTAGCAGGTATGCTAATAACGTACCTTGACACACAAAAAAAAGGTCTTGTTGTTGTTGTAATTGTTTCAATTAAAACAGTTCCCCAACAACATGCAGTGTTCTTGTGAGGTGTCAACTGTCTGGTGGTGTTTTAAAACATTTTTTTAACATTTCAATCCCTTCTTTAACCTCCTTCAAATTTCACTCCAGTTTACGTCAAGTTCCTCCTTAAGCTTTTGAGCGCATCCAACGTATTCTCCAAGCCGATTCACAGCCCGTGGTTAGCAAAAGACAATTTCTGACACTGAGGAAACTCACTTACTTACAACGGTAGAAGCAATCACATTAGAATCAATCAGACATTATTGGCATATTCAGTGGAATGGAACTGGTTTCAGGTGGAAACAACTTTTCCAGATGGAGTCCAATAATAAAAACTCGGCTTGAATATTTAGAAATCCGGTTCTGCCTCTGAAAAGATATTCGTGGTTTTCCATGCATAACAATTTTCTCTTCTAGCTTACATCCTGAATAATTCTAGCTTATGCATGACAGATGGCCAGCTACAGGAGTCTATTCGCTGCTAGCTATAGTTCTCCTTTGAAACACTACAGGTTTCTCTTAGCTAGTGGAAGTTAAACCAACCTTAGTTTTCCTCCTTATTTTACCATCATAAATCAATTCGTTCTCACTGGGAACGCAGGAAACTTTTGGTCAATAGCGAGGACTGCTATGAAGGTAAACCTTCCCTCGGCTTGGTTTCTTTTTATGTCAATCAGGAACCGAGTGTCACTGCGACGTTAAAAGTTCTTGTAGAAAGTGCGATCTTACAAACTTTCGTGTAACCCCAAACTAAACTTATGATGAAAACATATCCTGGGCTGCCAAGGAAGGTTGTGCACCCATTTAATCGCAGCCCGGGTTAGGAGATAGAGATCCAAATATTCCGTCTACTGATCTACATCAGTTTTACGTCAGTTTAAGCATATCAAACCTTTCAACGCTTTTATGTTTCCCTTAACCTCCTTTCAATGTAAACATGTCTATCGCTATGTAGTTTTAAAGCCTGTGGTCATTGAAATACGATTTTTGACCTCGTTAGACCACCTTAAGTTCTACTTTAGAATTAAAAACGGGATTCGGATTCAAGTAGCAATACATGGTCGGGAGCAATCACGTCACAATCAATGCGGCGTACGGTTCATTTGGTATGACATTTCCTTTCAGGGAAAACTGGAATGTAAAGGAAAAACGAAACAAAACCTTATGACGAAACGGCCACTTTTAAGACAAGAGTTGCTTACAGACTGTCCCGCCTGGCTCAGTACTGTGTACTGCGAAACGCCGATTTGTTGCAGGAGTCAACTTAAATCTCTTTGCGTTTGGCAAGAACAAAGAAACACCACTCCAGGCCTTCTGTTTCAGAACGGACAACAGTCAATCCAGACGGAATATAATCTTTTATGGCAAGCGTCTAACAGCGCAGGCCAATGGGTCCACACTTCGGCCTGGCTTAAGAGGTGTGGGCCCACTAGCCCCAACACCACGTTGGTGCTTAAGAAAGACGGACCACCTCTTGGGGAGACAACAAGGTGTACCTTGTTAAAGATGTAAGTATCAATTATCTTTGACCTGATATGTAAATTTAAAAGTTAGCGAAATATGTAAAATTACCTACCAACAAATTCCCAATGCTTCCACCACCAGATAGGCCTGACTTTCATTAACTGAAACAAACGAAAAAAAGTTGACATTCTAACAGCCTTGTAGCTGGGAAGGGGGGGGGGGGGGGGAGCAATACAAACTACAGGATTTTTTTTTGTCTTTTCCTTCTCCATTTCTTTGGTTAATTCTAGACAAACCAGACGTTGATTGTTTCTGCTTTCGTGTGTCGCA
>JAEMWC010000083.1:980000-992500 GCA_016490735.1 Pachyseris speciosa | reverse complement strand
GGAAGACCAACCTGTACTTTGGATCAACACAAATTGGGGAAGTAAATATCAACAGGGGCATCTTTCAGGGAGATGCTCTATCCCCTTTGCTATTTGTTATCGCCCTGATGCCGCTGACTAAGATACTACAGAAGAGCAAGTACGGATACGACCTGAATGGTGTAAACATGAACCACCTTCTCTACATGGATGACCTAAAGTTATAGTATCTTCAGCGCAGATATAGGATGGATTTTGGTGTTACCAAATGTGCAAAGCTTGCAATCAGAAAGGGCAAAGTCGTAGCCACAGAAGGAATCAAGTTGCCAGATGGCAGAGAGATCAAGAACCTAGAAAAGGAAGACAGCTACAAGTATCTTGGTGTACTGGAATTGGATGAGGTACAGTGTAAAGATATGAAGACGAAATTAACCACAGAATACTTGCGGCGCGTAAGGAAACTGCTGCGGACCAAGATTGATGGAGGAAATGTGATCTGTGGTATAAATACATTGGCTGTGTCTGTGCTGTTACTCTGTGAGATTCGTTAACTGGACCAGAGACAAACTACATGTAAGAGACAAAAAACCAGGAAGTACCTTACCATGCATGGGGCACTGCACTCCAGAGACAGAGTAGCAAGAATCTATCTTCCCAGAAAGAAAGGTGGACAAGGCCTAATCTCGGTAGAGGACTGTGTGGACCAAGCTGTAATTGGTCTATCTAGTTACACTGCTCATAGCAATGAGGTGCTGATAATAGCAGCGAGGGGAAACCTCCACAGCCCCCAGGAAACAAGCAAAGAGTTCAATATCAAACCGTTAAGTAAAGGTCAAACCTGAAGATTTACGCTCATTTGTGAGAGGAAGCCATCATACTAAAAACCAGCATAGAAAGGCCTGTATAGCTGCCAGTTTGAGTAGGCTATGTAATGTTTATTAAGCTAAATAATTTCGAATCTGGTCAATCTGTGATGGCTTTATTGCCAAGCTCAAAGCAGATGACAAGTCCATCAGAGTTGATCCATTCACCTTTGTTTTGTAAGACTCTGGCTTTGGTGATGCTTTCATATGAAGGGCTGAGAGCATAACCGACCCAAATGACTTTTTGCCTCAGCCCTTCAATTCAGTTACATTCATTTGTATGCATTTAATATTCATGCATGAATTGAATTACCTCAACAGCACGTGAAACGATTGACGGGTAGAAAGGATTGTTTGTGAGTGCGACATAGACTACACGTTTGATGGTTAAAATATCGATTTAAGTTTTATTGATAGGAAACTTAGGTGGCTCTAAAAGTGGTGCCAGGTGGTGCCCCTCTAGAAATTTCCAGCCTTTTCACTTGTCCATTTTGCTCCAATTCTACTCGCTGTGAACGTCGTGGAATTGTATTCCGGTCCTGATTTAACAGGAGCACTGTAAATCCATAGGTGGTGCTCCGTTGCTGGCCACCACCACGCCCTCTTCCTCTTCCACGACCACTTCCTCTACCATGAGCAGTTGGTATATTGCCTGTACTGAACACAGGCCCACTTTGGCTTGCAAATGCAGCCCTCACTTGTGCTGCAACAGCATTTGCTGATTGTGCTGCCTAAAGAAATAATAATAAATTAAAATACATTCCGAAACAAAATGTATAAAAATGACAGACTCCTTGTAATTTAATAATTACAAAAGTCAAAATCATATTGCATCCAGTGTCTTCATAAGGTATAGTAGATCAGGAGAATTCTCCGGCATGCACCAACAAAACAGAAACTAACTCAAATATACAAATCTACTGATTTACCAACTGAAACAAATTCCCTCCACACCAACGTACACTTGTTTTGTTGTCCATGTAAAGGCAACTCGGGAAATTCCCGCGAAAGAATGGATTACATAATTCTTTAGCTTGAAACAACTGACCAATGTTCTTGTAGATAGTCAAATGCCCGACGGGGGGGGGGGGGGGGCTCGTTTAACGCCAAAATCTCCACTATAAGCCTTTAGGGGCGTACCTGTCATCAAATGCTCTGGGTATGCCCGGTGGGGGGGGGGGGGGGGGAATGGGCGCTCTTGCATTTCACTGATATGTAAGTATTGCACCTATTGCCTATTTGTTGGGGCCCTTGTTTCTATTTAGTGACTGCTTCTTATGCCCTCTTGGTTTGGCTTATTTCTGTTCATGTGGTTACAGTACAGCCTATCTCTTTCTATCTTTCAAAGGATAGAATTTTAGTCAAATAGTATTTACCTTGCAGTTTTTGTATTGCAGGGCTTAGCTATCGGATTTCATAGCAAGATGTTGTGTTTCTATCACTGCTATTTAAAGGGCATGTAAACCCCCAAATATGACTTTTTCTTATTTGGGGCTAAATGTGACAGTGAAAATGGGTTTACCATTTATTTTGGCCAATTCTAAATATTTAAGGCGAAAAACAAGATTTTCTCCGAAGGCTTCACTTCCTGTTGAAACAACAGTGAGTGCTTGTCAGCCGGGGAACACAAACATTGTGCAATTGAGAAATTCCACTGTAATTACTATGGCAGCTCATGCTGAAAGTAACAAGGAACAGACTGACTTTAGGGAAAAAAAGATTGGCAATTGTTTCTGTGAGTAGTTATTTCATTTGTATCCTTTGACATTTTACTGCGACTTTAGCACAAATGCTATTAATATGTCTGTGTTGTTGTTTTTTTCCTCAGTTTTTTTATAAATCTTATGTGCGAAAGTGGAATTATACTTGCGAATGTGGCAGCTAATGTTCGTGACTGTTTATTTGTTGTGCAGAAATTGGACAAATTTGGAAAGGTAGAAGACCAAAGACTAGAGGTACAAATGTCCTGTATTACGCAGCACCCAGGATTTTGGTCTTGATGTCTTGGTCCTTGAAACGCTAAGACAGCGGTGGTTTCATTAGCCTTCTTCTTCGGATGCCGGTTCAAATTCTGGTGTTACACATCTTACATATGCTGTAATGGATGCAGAGGAACTTGCTTGTTCACAAACCTTCACCACGTGAAGGCTTCAGAAGAATAACAGCAAGTCTTTTAGAAGAATTTCATTAGCTTAAATTTTTCTCAAGAACATTTTCTTAAAACTTTTCACTCACCCATTTAACCTCCAGTTTTTTAAAAGCTCTGCTCTTTTGCAGCTTTTTATACCAGATTTGCCGACTTTCTGTTGCGCCTCATTGCTTTCGATAGTCTGTTTATGCAGTCAAAACTGAACTGAATACTCAGTACAGCACTTGGGAGCAAATCCCTCTTCGTTTTAAAGCCAATTTCTTGCATCTTGGGGCTCTCAAAGCAGTCCAGGGTAAAGTAAGCACTAGAAATTGTCACGTATTTTTGTTAGTTTTATGGTTTCGTCTCGTTTGACTTGAACAAATTTATTCCACAAGCCATAAATTCAAATCAAATGCTATCACCACCGAGTGTTTGGAGATAAATTTCCTGCAACCGCAAGCAAGGAAATGACATTTCCTATCCTCAGGGGCTTTAGACAAGGACCAAAAGAAAAATGATTTTGTCAAGGCTTCTAGAGGTGAATTTTCAAAAACACAGCAAATAAATTCCAGTACAGTCTTACCTGGATTTGACTTGCTACAAATGGCCGACGACTGCGATGAGTACATTTCAATGATAAACCGCTTGTCAGATATACTTTCCAATGAACCTCCTTTGAAGTGTCCGTTCTCTGGGGGAGGGGGAATTTATATCACATCTGTTTTTTTTTTCTTCTTGTTTCTTTATTTATTAATTTAGTTATTTCTTTGTTTGTTTATTTATTTATTTTAATTGTTATCAATTTTTTTATTATTTTTTTTTACTTTATTAACCACCGGTAGGCCATGGCCTACCCCATGGCCTACCCCATGGCCTACCCCAGGTTTTGTCCCTACCCGCGATTTTGCTACATCATATCACTGTCATCAGCAAAGATGCTGATTACTTGAGTCATACTTAAAACGCTACAGGGAAAGTAAAAAAAGGAAACGGAAAAGCTGACGTGGTTAATTATCAGAAATTTATTTGAGTTTACCAACGAGCTACCATTCAGACTATTCCCGTTGGCGCTTGAAGAACCCTTGTTTGAAGCCTATAGAGTGGAATGAACGATACCCAAAGAATTACCATAAAACAACTTTCCCGCTCTTACCATTGAATATTACTCCAAGGAAGACGAAAATCTGACTGAAAATCTCAGTTCTCCAACTTAAACCTCGCAAACGACCAAGCAGTCTATGGTGGAATGTGTGCCCTATACGGCATGTCCTTCCAGAGATGTGTCAAAATTGTGACGTCATGTTGATATGCCCGACTCATTGGTCACAAGCACAATACTTTACTGTGACATGTACTTTTGAGAATTCGCTGGCATAAAAAATAGAATATAGAACTACCAAGAAAGCAAGCACTATGGCTGATGGGTTTGGCTATCAAATTGATCTTTTTCACCATGCTGTTGACAAGAATTATCTGTGCTCAATTTGGTTGGTCAAAATCGATAAAAATGCAAGATTTTATTGTGTTGAAATTAACTGAATGATCAAAGGCGCAAGCGCATCAAACTGATGAGAAAGTGACATTTCCTGGGCTTCTTGACACTAGAGAGGATATTATAACAGTCGAATTAGGAAACAATCCACATACATACATTACTTTATTTACTCTCGGATGTTAGAGTAGTTTGTGCAGCTAATATCTCCGAGCATTTAACCATGAGGTGAGAGATAGACCACCACACCGGGAACTATGTCCCTACTCGTTTCGAACATCTTCTCTATTTCCCACTGGAGAAAATATGACAGGAAAATTTGCAGTCCTCCTTGATGCACTACAGCCACTCAATTGTCCCTCTATATTACAAGACTTTGCGCTGGTATATATCAATCACAATTTTAAGACAGTGGAAAATACTTTGTGTTTGTAAGGGTGGGTAAAGAAAAAAAGTAACAATAGCTTAATTTATTGCCTGCTTGTAATACCAATTGTCGTTTGGCTATCTTGTTCCATAGTTTGGCTGTAATGCATGACCCTGTTGTCTGCAAGGATGGGCACACTATGTGTGCCAAATGCCTAAATCAAGCAATAAGCACAGGAAACAGAACTTGCCCTGTAGACAGAGGCTTTCTTCGAATTCGGCAGCCAGCTAAAAACCTGGCTTTGCAGGCCATGATCCAGAAATTGGTTATCAAGTGCCCTCATGCCTTTGAAGCCGGAGGAATTGGGTGCAGCTGGACTGGTTCACTGGAAAGTGCAGCAGTCCACTGTACTGCTGACTGTCAAATGAAAATGGTTCGATGCCCAAATAATGATTGTGGCATTAGTGTCTACAAGTATGAGCTGGATTCCCACATGAGTAAATGCCGACACAAAAAAACATTGTGTGGCCATCGTCACAATGCCATCAAAGTTGCACAAAGTGATGTGCATTTAGAAAGCTGCCCAAAAGTCAACATCAGATGCCCAAACAACTCTGGGAAAAGTATTTTAAGGTATTTTTTACATTCTACCTAACCTAATTTTTTAAGTATGTTGTTTCCCAGACTAATACTTTTGAACTGCAAAGGCAAGCACCAAGCATATACCAGGAATTTCTCAAAGCATTAATAAGATATCATTTTGTTATTGTAGGGATCAAGTCATTTCTCACTTCTACACTTGTGAGGCAAAGCCCTACATATGCCCAATGTATTGTGGCAAAGTATTACTCCCACTACAAGAGCCAATAGAAATTCACTTCAAAAGGAATACAGCACTGCATCTTGATGAGACTTTCTCTAACCTGATGAGGATGAGGGAAGAAAAGGTACTGGAAATCAAATTAATTAGTTGAAAAATACACATTATGTCCTTTTCTATTTCGGTGGTCCTGGGAAAAATAAATTTTGAGACATTACTTTTGATATACCCACTGTAACTAATAATAAACACTTTCCGTGCAAATATTAACACAAACAAATTTCATCTTAAGACTAACCAGATGCTGGCAGTAGTAACATATATATGGAAAGTCCCAAAGGCATGGATTTAATTTGTATACAAAATCAATGTTTATTCAAATGCTTATTCTTGTTTGTCTTCTCAGGAAAAAGTACCACAACTTAAGGTAGTGGACATGGCAATCCTTAGTTGGAACATAGACAAAAAAAAAACATTTGCGACAACTCGACAGTAACTAGCCCAACCTTGTCCAGTAAGCTGTCAACCTTCCAATGTGTGATTCAGAAACAACAAATTCATATTAATCTCTTCCTTGTGGCCAAGAACAAAATGGACCTAGCCACCATCCTAACTTCAGGAATGTAAGTTCATTCTAACCATGGTTTATATCTGAAATGATTTCCCGTGTCATATTTTATATACATCACAGTAGAGCCCTGATACAACAGGCCACTATATAAGGAAGACCCACCATAATGAACAATATTTTTAAGCCCAGCTAGTAATAGCAGGGATTTAAAAAATCGATGTAACAAACATATTTTGCCAGTCCCTTGTCACTTTGTTATTTCCGGTTTCACTGTTTCATGCAACCAATCAGGTTTTAGTTTCACTACTTTACGGAGGTTTGGGTCATTATTTATTAAAATAATTATTGCACAAGCATGCATTGCATATGAGATGATAGATAGCTGACGAGATGTGTAGCGCCGAGTTGGCTATAATCATCTCATATCCAACAGGCATGAGTAGATTATTTTTTTTGAAAATGCTCCCAAAGTAAAGAAAACTAAAATGAAATAAAAATAAAAATGCCCCAAAGATAACCCATACCCTACCATATTTGTAGAGCACGGTATAATAGCTCATATACCATGATGGCTAAGCCAATGAAAACTCTTGAATTGTGTTATCCATCGGTCCATTTTTTATAATTCTATAGTTCTTTATATTCTATATATTATAACGCCTTATTGTATGTATGCATACTACTTCTTTTGGGGGTGCGGTGATGTACATGTAGTGGTTAGTGTATTGGACTTCAGATCTAAAGGTCAGTGGTTTGTGCCCTGGTCACTGCCATGGTGTTTAACATGTACTTTAAGACAGTCAAGAAACTT
Source organism: Pachyseris speciosa (assembly GCA_016490735.1). Classification (NCBI taxonomy): domain Eukaryota; kingdom Metazoa; phylum Cnidaria; class Anthozoa; order Scleractinia; family Pachyseridae; genus Pachyseris; species Pachyseris speciosa. Next base: position 985,466 of record JAEMWC010000083.1, on the reverse strand, counting down.
TGTTCCACAATCAGGTGTACATATGATTAGTGGCGATATAGCCCTCCTCTATAATGACAAATTTCCTAAGTGCCTCTTAACTATGAATATATGAAGACCAGACTTTTTCCTGTGGTTACAATTTCAAGTCCCTCCATTTGTGGTTAATTTCAAGTCCCTCCATTTTCTATATTTTACTGTATTGAAGCAATGTTATTATAACAACTATAACATTTAAAAAGAGTGAGACACTTTCCCCCAGGGCATTATTCCCAACTGTGTGACAGGGACTCGTAGGCAACCTGTTTGAGTTAATCACTTGTTTTTTTTCTTTTTCTTTGTTGGTTGTGGGGAGTAGAGATAGGGGCTATGATGCACTTTCTCAATAAGTAGGAAGTTTCCAAACGAATTTCTTCATGCCAATGGTACAACTGTTTTGAAAAACTTCTGAGACATTAATAAACATGAGAGGAGGACCTTATCACTTTGCAATGGGAGTGTCCTGAGCTCATTTTCATATGTACAAAATTCAGAATAAGCATAACACCAGTAATAATATGTATACATGATGTACATGTACATGACGCAGCTATTGATAGTTTCACTGGCTTTTTGGAGTTGGTTTTTGTTTGATTTCTCTTTTTTTTTTGTAAAAAACACAAGTTGTCTGTAAATGTAAGTAATTGATTTCTTCAGAAAGGAAACAGAACTAAAAGATTTTAAGAGGAAACAAACAAACAATATACTGGGTAAAACAATACAAATATCTTTGGAGTATTTTCTAGCATTTAGTTTTTTGTTTTTATCTGCTATAAATCGTCTCGGATTACTTGCCGTATAAAGTCACACACTTGCAAGTAACTTCTATTCCTTAATTATTGTCCTCTAGTAGCAGATTAAATTACTGTTCAACGCTTGCTGTGCATCATCGCAAAGTTCCAGATCAATAACAGGCACTTCAACTCCACCTGCATCATCATCTTGGTCAGGCAAAGGGGTCATCTCCGTACATATCAATGTTTTGTGGCATGGAAGGATCAAAGACGTCAAGGATACCAGCATTGGGGGAGTTGAAGTTTCTGAGGCATCCAGAAGCCCACAATTGCCGGGGTGTTCTGTTCTGTGCCGTTGATATTGAATGCAAGTTAAAACGCTGCACAAATCTGTCTAAGAGCCAATTGTTCAAGCAATATTCTATATCTTGGCCTTCCAGGACCAGAGGAGCGATTAGTTTGTGGTCGATAGGAGTAGCCTTGCATAATGGAAAGTTGCACGATCAGAATATAGATGGCCTTAATGTTTTCATGCCACGTCTGCACTTCCTGCACTTCCACTAGAGGGTAACCACCGGCATGTTACATATGAGCCAAAATGTTGCTCAAATGCCTCAAAGCACACAACAATCTATTAGCATAGAACTCGGCCCTCTGTTGGTTGCTCCTCACATTATCCATTTCGGACTCATCAGCAGAAACTCAGAACTTCATCAGCAGAAACTCTAACAGAGAAAAAAGGAATTAAGCATGAGTTTAATGTTTTTTGTCTGTTTGTTTTGTTTTACTTTGTTTTCTGAAATGGCACTGATCACATATATGCAATCACGGAGAACAAGATCTACTTAGGCAAATTTAGACTTCCTTGCTAGTAATGATGAGTCTAACACACTTTTTCCGTATTTATTTTCCATAACTGAGCAAGCTACAGTCACTGTTTTTTGTATGAATATTGTTTTTCCTGAATATTCTTATTTTTCTGCCGATTTTAAGCTGAAAATATTATCGTGTATATGCTTAGATTGCATTGTATTTGCAAATTTTAGACGTAAAATTTTATTCTTTTCAAAATCTCAGACTCTGGTTCATTCTTAAAATATTCTTAAAATTTCAGCCTCGATATTGTTACAAAATGTATTCTTATAAAGAAAAATGAGTCTACTCAAACAAGAAGACACAAGCCTTTTATCACCATATCGTCTTTGGCATGACAATCAATCAATCAATCAATCAAATCAATCAATCAATCAATGGCCTTTATTTTAAGAAAAAAGCTGACGTGGTCGTGTTACACAATTCAATCAATCACATGGTCTGTTCGTACACTAACGTCCCACAGCATCTTGTACTACTCCTTTTCAAGTACACTGTCCGGCACATCGTCATACCACCTCTCATTATGCTCAATTATTATTATTATTATTATGAAAGAAAAAAAGTCTTACACAATTTCTACACTTCCTAAATTTTAATTTCTTTCTTGTAAATGCTCAAAATGGGAATATGTTTCCAATAACAAAAATATGTTTTGGTTTTTGGCGATTCAAAAGAAAGTAAGTTAATACAAAAAAGGCAAAAGCAAAGTAAGCGTAGTACTTACATCAAAACTAACGAAGCTCAAGGAAGGCTCTCTTCGCTTTAGTTAATACACATTCAATACAGACAATACAATACAGACATGAATCAGGGTGAAGTGGTAGATTTGTTTGCCCAAAAGCAGTCAAGGAGGCTTGAGCTTGGCACACTACTCAAAGTTAAACCCAAAATCGATTTCGACCTAAAAACGTTTTCTTAAGTATTGATGTTTTTACGCTTGATCGTGACTGACTAATCTTCTATGTGACAACCTTTAATATGCACAAAATGCAGTCTCGCACAACCCAATTTTTCATTATTTCCCGGGGAGCAAGCCCCTGGACCCTCCTAGAATCTCGAGCCTCTGCCGCTCGTCAATTCGCACCTTTGGCACTCAAACGCCCCCTCCCGCAAAAAGACCCGTCTACAGGACTGATTTTACTGAGAAGATAAAATTCCGTATCTAAAAAGACTATTCTTGTCTCAATGGACGTCACTAGCATCAACACGAACATACCACAAGAAGAATGGATCATCACTGTGTACGGGGAATTCTACCACAAAACCCCTACTCGTCACCAGTTTCCCAAGGAATGCCCAGTCTCATTCTAATTCAAGAGAAAAGCCTATATACAAACCTATACAGAGACAGCGTGCGTCACAAAAGGCTTTACCAAGGGAAAGCATTAAGGCCTCCAAGAAAAAATTCCTCTCAATAAAGTGTGGAACAGAACACAAAAAACTCCGAACCTTGCCTTAATAAGAGTAGAGGGTACCCAGCTGGCATGCACTGAGAAAAAAAACACCTCTGCAACAAAAAACAAAACAAAAACAGCACCACCACCACCAACAACAACAGAAACAGGAATACACATACAGCAGAACATACTCCCCTTTGCAATGCAATATCACATGGCACTACCTAGCCTAAAGAAGATAATCATAGGGTAATGGCACTTCATAAAAAATGAACCGCATCATAGAAAAATCATTACAGAGCTTCTACACACATCACATCGCAAAGGTTACGGTTAGAGCAAGTAAGCTATGAAGCGAAATTCATTTGTGAACTGCAGGAGTCAACATAGAATTAGTGTAAGTAAAATAATAAAGACAAATATATAGTTATGTGTATCCCAGTACCTGTTTTAATCTACCGTTAAATTCCGAAAGTAACGTAACAACCCTCGTTAATTTCGGAATTAGCAGCCTTCGGGGCTCTCTATTTTTGGGGGTCCTTATTTTAGGGGCGTCGTAACTTTCAGTAACTGAGCAAACCACGTTAATAAAGTTGGTGCAATTGAACTCTTTTCCATCACCTTTGCAAGTAAAGTCGATACTGATGAGGTAACGATTTGACATTCTTTAATGACCTTCTCTATGGGTACCCCCAGACTTCGTTGTATGTTCTGGCAAATCTTTGATTTTTTTTAGCAGATCTTCGCTTCATCAGACTGCGATCAAATGTACATGCGGCACGTGGTCACTCCTCAGTGATGAGAATGGAATCAAATCTAGTGATTACTTCCCGTGATATCGCTAAGAAATGTCAATACTAGAGAGATGAACAGATATTCTTTTTAGTTTCACGCATTTTGTATCTTGGTATATAATCTATCTTATCATGAGAAGTTAGTTTAAATTTTCACTTAAATCTCAAGATCTTTGTTTTTTCGGCGGTGATCTTCGCTTCTTCATTTTCTTCGTAAATACACATAGAGAGGCTATTTACTGCTCTGTTGCATAATCGACACCTACCCTTGTTGTAATGTGCCTTAATCATCATGATGAAGTTATGGTATATCACTTTCACTTGACTATTGAGTGGAGAAATAAATTTACTATTGAACCTTGGTCACACGCGTTTCGAGGTGGCAGTGAGGATGGGCTCGCTTCTTCCAGGGATTGTTACTTCCGGAACTTTCCAGTAAATTATTATTAATTACATTATGTTATAGTTTCATCTTGGTCCTACCTTTAACTTTTATATCTAAACTTGACATTGGACAACACAAAAGCTTTGGGTACTTATCACATTTCTTTTACTCTTTCCTTCTATAACTTCATTTCTGAAGGTCTCGATGGGGTATAGCTGTAATAATAATAATAATAATAACATGTATTTCTATAGCGCAAATTCAACTGTACAGTTTTCAAATGCGCTTTACAACACTTTGTGGGGGACTTTGCCAGACTGCTCCACGCAGTTCACAATTTTTTTTTATGAGAAAGTTCAGTATGATATACCGGTGCCCCCAGGTCAGAATAAGTGATAAGCCATCACACCGGGGACATCGTCCCCTACTCTTCCGAACAGTGCGTGGGTTCTTTAACGTCCCACACCAGTACTGTGAGACGGGGCCTACAGTTTATTGTCCTTATCCGAGAAGACTAGAAAGTCTAACCATTTGCAGATGTTATTGCAAAGGCAGCACTTTCTCCTCAATTATTTAAAGACCCTGAGTGTTGGTCCAACCGGGGTTTGAACCACCGACCTCCCGCACGCTAGTCCGGTGCTCTACCACTGAGCTAACTGGTCGGCGGTCAGTAAACAGCTAAAACAAAACAAACAAACAAAAAACAAAACAAAAAACGCTACTTAGTCAGTAAGCAGTAAAAATTAAATCGTTTAGTCAGTTCAATGAAATGAGTTTGTGTCCTGCTGAAGTTTATACATATGTCTATAAATCACTCTCCCAAGACTCCAAGGTGCTCTCCCCCTTTAGCTTTTTCAGAGTTTGCAATGTTCATAAACACCTCACCTAATCGGTCTGAATATTCTTTCCTACAAATCTAGCCTAACCAATGCCCTGATTTGTCTTCCACTTCGTGTTGTCAGGGTTAGGGGGTTGTTCTTCCCATAAGTCAACTGGAGACATGAAATTGCTTCTCGCCGATTTACGATTTTCTAAGCTTTATTTTGGTACCAAACTTGCCGTAGAATGAGTTAATTTTCAATGAAAAATTGCTGTTTGAAGAACACCTTCGCTGTCGTTCGTAAAGATGTTGTGGAATTTCCACTTTGAGGGTTGATTATGCCTTCAAATGACTTTTTGGCCCCAAAAATTAGCCTGTTTTTGCTCAGCATCCTGCTAACTACGGTGTTCAGGTAAGAATCTGATGTTTTTGTTTTTTGTGT
>JAEMWC010000083.1:957500-975000 GCA_016490735.1 Pachyseris speciosa | reverse complement strand
ATCAGTTGTATGTACAATTCTCGATCAGTTGTGTGTGTTATTCGATCAATTGTAAACATTATCCGATCAGTTGTATGCACAATTCTTGATCAGTTGTGTGTGTTATGCGCCGATCAAATCGAAACCCCGGGCATTTGACCATTTTCTGTACCCGGGGAGTGGGGAACTGGCCATTGCCTGGGTGGGGTGGGGAAAATTGAACTGGAAGTGTCCATAATTATTAGAACAAGAAATTTTGTACTTCCTAGGCACTTTAAATATTAATGATTTTTATACATTGTATGTAGATTGTTTTATACAATGAGTGAAGCTGCAGCTTTGTCCCACAGTGAACAGTGAAAGAAAAAAACACTGTCGAATGAAAAATCGCTTTGGCTTAAACTGCAGAATATCTTCAGCGCCACTCGAACAACATTCTACATAGCCAGCTAACTAATTAATATGTATTTCTAGTTCTTTAACGATGTAGATTTTTTATACAATGACTCAAGCTGCGGCTCTGTCCCACATTTGCGTCTGCAGAGGTTTTTAGAATAGCCATAAAAGAGCAGTGAACAGTGAAAGAAAAAAAACACTGTCGAATGAAAAACAGCCGCTTTGGCTTAAACTGTAGAATACCCTGCCACTCGAACAATCCACGTAGCCGGGTAACTCATTAATATGTATTTCTAGTGTTAAAGCGCACCACGTACCTCGTAGACAGGTTTCCATCTTGGTCTTTAGGAGGGGCATTTGAACACCATTTTGGCCCAAGGGGACGGGAATTTGAACGATCCCATCTTCAAAAATTCAAATGCCCTGGGTTTGCCCGGGGGGGGGGGGGGGGGGGTTGAAGTTTCGAGTTGATCGGCGCATTATTTGTAAACATCCGATCAGTTCTATGCACAATTCTCGATCAGTTGTGTGCGTTATTCGATCATTTGTAAACAATGTAGAATAACCGGTAGTTACAAATCAGTGAAAAAGTTACATAATACTTAAGGAATACAACAGAGTGGGAGAATACAAGCAACTGGCAGTATGTATATAGTTCTGGATGCACCAGTAGCTCCCGGTGACGATCGGGTATGCAATTTTTCCTAAAGCCACTAACAAAACTGTGAAAAATGCTGAATACAAATAGTAATTAAAGTAAAAGTGTTAAATTAACATCTTTGAGTTGTTTATTCCAAGCGGGTTGTTCCTATTTGTGACCCTCCACGGGAAAACAGGTAAAAAGGTGAATGCACGGGCACGCCAAAATGACACGCTAAATAGGCAGTGAGCGAAATGACACACCAGTTTGCCAGGAGTGTGTCACACAACATGCTTAATTAAAAATTTCCTTTTGTGTTTACTGCACGGTAAAAACAAAGCAGCGTGTCCAGTCTAACAATGAAATGTGCCGAGTTCGCTGCCAGGTGAAATGACACGCTGTTAGGCAAAATGGCACGCAAGTGAGTGAAATGACACGCAAGCCGTGCCCACTAGGTTAATTTTTCGCAACTTACCGTGTCCTTGCTCAAAGTACTGTCGATGGATTTCCACCCTTTATGTGACTTTAGTGTTTGCCCGAGCCAATTGTGCCACTGAAGCGCACCGCGGAAAATTCATTCAACAGAGTGTTTACGCAGAGTTCGTATCAAACATAATTTGCCTTCACTAGTTTTTGAAGGAAAGTTGGTATTTAATCGAACATAAAACTGACCTTTCTAAAACCTCTTAGCACTTGCTCACCATTCTTTAATGCGTTAGCAGGGTGATGACAAGAAAATAATGGGAAATCCCGGCTTCGCGAATCCGAAGAGTTCGTGCACGCTTTCAAAGAATTTGTCTTCATTGATGCCCCGATTTATTCAGCACACACTTCCATAATTTTACAGGCGCTGTACAAAATTCAATTGCTTCTACCAAGAAGCAAACGGCAGATGTAGTCACGTACATATAAATATTCACTGCCCTGTTGAAAGGCAAGTTCGCAAAGGATACGCCATGTTGACAACGAAAACATCATTCCTGATTGGTCGAGCGGCGAAAATAATCGCTCCTGATTGGCTGAGCACGCCATCTCTACGTTTAGTTGCTTTCCTCATTTTGTGCTCAACAAGAAAGAGTTTGGATTAAGCCGGGTTGTTTGTGTCAAAAAATACAAGGAAATCAAGCGCCATAACTATAAAGAGAATTCCTGAAGATTGATTTTCGTGTCTTACAATCGAAACAGCGAAAGATTATTTGTGTCAAAAGCTAACGATGCAAGAAGAATGATAAATCATCTCCGGTGAAATGCGCTTTCGATGATTTTCATGGTCGAAAGATTTTGAATCTTCGACAGCCTCTGAAAAATAACGCTCATTTATTTCGTCTTCATTCTGAGGTGCTGCACTTCTACCAAAATATTAATTTTGAACAAACTTCGGCTGACAAAATGCGTGTTGCGTTACCGTATGCAAACGAGTGTTTTTGCCTGTTATGCAATTATTTCACGTCTGCTCACAGATTAATCCAGTTTGGACCAACAGATCATAGTTTCCTTTTTAATAAAGTGATGTGTAGCCGTTTTAAATGTAGACATTTAGCGTGCAAATGCTTGTTTTTTGTGTTATTTAAATTTTGCAAACTATAGATTTTCATTTCACGCTACTTGCGCGAACTGCAGTCTTTCATCACGTTTCATTCCATTTCATTCCATGCACCAGGGCACAATATTGGTTTGTCTTTACACTTTGTATAAAGGCAGGCCCCATGCAACCACAAGCTGGTTTATTCCTTGTAGACACATGATTATCTTTTTTGCCGACACAGACACATTTTACTGATGCAATTTGGGGGAAATCCTCTTTGTGTAAATCAATAAAACCTTTTGTAAATGAACCCTTACCCTGAAGCTCTTGGAGCTCCTTCCCATGTACCCTCCCCACTTGCCCACCACATAACATGATTTTAGATTCCTGTTTGTCCTCAAAGGAATAATGGAAACCCTTGGCAGAGGACGAATCGGCATCTTGCCAATTGACCGCTACCTTCATTCCCTCTTCCTTGGCCTGGGCCCATAAAACCTGGGCCAAGTGAACCTCCGCTGCCTTAAGACGTCCCCTGCCACAATTCTTCATTCCTCATGTGATCAGCACCCCGAATGGAAAGGTGTCCATAGTAACAGAGCACCAGTGAAATAATTTTTTATAACGAAGGTACAATTTTGGATAAAATGCCCTCTTATCTGCCAACAACAATCACAGGTTGTAACAGCCCTATCCCAACTTCCCAATGTGTCACTGGACATGTCTTGCATCTGCGCTTTTGCTTCGTCACACATCTCATCGAGGATTTGTTTCATATGCGGTAAGACTAAGCACACAATTTCCAAGTATGGGTTTTCAGACACAATTCCCAACACGAAACCCTTACCCAAAGTTTTACAGTATGAGGCAAACCCATGCCCACTGATGAAAAAGGCTAAAGATAGGGCTAAGGACACCATCTCACGTCTGGACTGTGCTGCTACTAGTTGGCTGCTCTGAAAAGGTAGTTCTTCCAACCAGCATCCATTACACATGAACAAAAACTTCATTGCCCCTCCTAGGCCCTTCTTTTCTGTGGCAACTAGCACAAGTTTCCCTAAGTTGAAGGAAAGAAATAATTTTTAGTCCTATTGCACAGAAATGCTTTCTCAATATTATCCTGTGAGCATGTTTCTGAGTGTTGTGCAACAAGCATAACACTAGTCCGATCCCCTTATCCAATAAGCATTAGAAAATAAAGCATATGTAAGGGCAGGTTAATACCTAAATAAACTTCGATGGGAAGCTCATTCTCTTGTTCTGTGACCATTCCACAAAAGAATGATAAGTGTATGAGTCTCACATGAAATCATATTTCAATTTTTGGAATAAACAAACAGACCTGTAGCTGAACAAAAAATGGAATTGGTTTGTTTTATACAGGGAGGCGTGTGGGTTGGTTCCATAACAGAAGCTAACACTTTCATGGATGCCAATAATTTTGGTAAAAACAAAGTGTAATTTTCTATTAAAAAAGGATAATTTTTTCTGCTAGTTTTAAAATTGAGATGCAAAAACCTCTGAATGTCATGTCACTTGCTCAAAACTAGACTGTGGCACAGTGAACAGTTGTTTTGCCAAAGAGCAGTTTCTGCATGGATATTTCTCATTTTAAATCTGCACTGCCTGGTAGAATAATGACCAGCACCTAGCGTATCATTCACACCACCCGCAATCTAAAAAACGCAGTATTGTCAAGTGCCTGTACGATCGATCGAAACACCTCATAATGAAACCATCAGTTATCTCTCATGAAAAGAAACACCTCTCATTGGTTTTTGTTTCCAACGGTTATCCGTTTTCGTTTTTGAAAAATCTTACGAAAACCAAGGGACGAACAAACAGTAAAGAACCTGAGCCCGAAAATAAATCTACTGTGGTTCTGCCATACGTCAAAGGCACATCGCAGGCTCTTCGCCATTGCCTACAACAAGGCATACGGACTGTTTTCAGATCTGACACAACTCTTAGATCACACCTAGTGCAACCTAAGGACATTGTCGATCGAGTAAAACAAGACGGAGTAGTCTACAAGATTCCCTGCGAATGTGGTAAGGTTTATATTGGAGATACGGGAAAATCTATGTATGAATGGATTAAGGAACATGACAGAGACATACAGCTTGCTTGAACCCAATCCTCCGCTGTTTCAGAACATAGCAACGCAACCGGACATTATCCGCTCTGGGACGGAGTTAAATTTATTGACCGAGACCCACATTGGTACACCCGTAGGGTAAAAGAGGTTATTCACATAAGACTTCACCCTAACATCAACAGGGACAGTGGAATTGAAATTCCTGAAGCGTGGATGCCCACGATCAAACAACACAATAGCCGATCAGTACCAAAGCCAACTGCTGAGCGAACAATCTCTAGTCTGAATGACAAGGATCAAAATCCTCCAATCAACAACACCCTAAACGAGGATCGAAATGCACCAATCACCACCAGCCACGGTGCTTCTTATACTCACATACACCCAGTCAACACCATCGCCTGATGAGTATAGCGGTCGAAACGTCACGATCCACATCTTTGTGACTCAATCGTGAGACAAAAGATTAACTCAGCTGTCAAGATGGCATATGTCTATAACTCGTTCTAAAAGCGTGCTTATGTTAATGATAACAAGGATAAATGAATATCACTCATTCTAAAAGCACACAATCAATTGCTCTTTATGTCAACGAAAAGGCTCGTTGGCGAAAGACTCAGATAAACGTGACACAAGTTTCTACAACATTCAAATCTTACTTTTGCATCGTCCTTTGTTCGATGGGCATTTAAAATACTCATTGAACTTGTCAACAAAAGCGACTACGCTTGAAGTTGTCCCCACAAACAGTCCTTCGGGTATTTCGATCCTGCAACAAAATGAAAAGTCTCACCTCGTAAGAAAAAACTCGACATGTAAACTTTCATAAATTATGCCTTTTAGTAAAGGCTGCCTTGTGATATCAAACTTGCAAAAATTTCAGCTACTCACAGAAACATTAAGGAAATATTATAAATCACCCAAAAACCTTATCTAAGAGAAGAAATACGTACTGCTTCACGTTGCCTTCACAATCCTTTTTTTTCTCCGTTGGCTGATAGTCCAAGTCATCATCATGATCGAACGCTTGTGAGCGACTAGATGTTGGCACTGGCACATCGCTGTGTTCCATTTCGTCCTTGTTCTCTTGTTCCCTTAGGAACTTTGTCAGTGAACCCTCGTCACTGAGCTTTTTTTTCACCATCTTTTAGCGCTTTTCACAGTTTTTCCCTCTGGTGATAACAATCCTGTTACACGAGACTCGCTCTGTAATTGTCCATCCGCTGCACCAAAGCTTGTCAAAGTCCAGCGAAATTCTAGATGAAGCACCACTGCCACGAGAATTGTTCATCTCCCTTCCCAAATCACTTTGTTTTTTGGCATTAGCAGCCATTATTGTCTTCCTTGCAGCAACTTTGAGCTCAGAAACAACCATTCAACTGCTGTCAACGCCATGGCAATTAGTCTGATTGTGGTCGGTATAGGTAACGTTGCCATGCAATTGCGTCATTGTTTTGAATGGCGTCCCGTGATTGGTTTTGCAGGAAAAATTGTGTCACGAATAAGGGCATAATAACCAAATTTGGGGCAATTCTCCTGTGTTTTGCCGCTGGAAAATGGTATTGTAGACATCAACAACATGGCCAACTGTGTTTGGGAAAGAAATTGAACGATAGAACTGATATTTCTTTAAATTATGAGCAATTTTCTCGGGAAAATGTACTTTGAATTTCCATATTAGTATGCACTAAATGTGATATTATAAGAAAGATTTATCAGAAGGACATGGCATTTGGAGGAAAGAAACTAGATATGTTTCTGAATGTTTCCATCGGAGTGCGTCATCTTCCTCAATATATCGACCACAGGATAAGTTGACAAATTTCTTCAAAAGGCGAGTTTATAATATTGTCCTCTTTTGCTTTCTGGTGACGCACTCCGGTGAAAAGTTGTCTTTATATATTGTTTTATTTGGGACATTTTCATTGGAAACAGTTAAATCGTCTTTCAGTGGTGGCAGATCCATTGCAAAAGGACTGTCACACCACCCCCTTAAATTCCTTGAATTCCATGCATTTTTTGAATTATTACGAACTGAAATAAGTTTCACAAAATAGATAAAATTCTGTAGAAAATGACACTATTCTGGGGTGAAAACTTGAAGAGTTTTCTTTCCTGTAAAGAGAGCCAAAAATTACAATTTGAGCCTCCAGTACCACCTTAAAGTAGTTTAATAATAATAATATAATAATAATAATAATAATAATAATAATAACTTTATTTAAGTCTCAAATCTATCTAGCCGAGCACAGATGCTCTACTAATTGGGGAGACTAAATCAAATCAACTCTAAATAAATCAAATCAAATCAAATGTTGGTTTTTGGGGAGAGGGGAAAACCAGAGTACCCGGAGAAAAACCTCTCGGAGCAGAGTAGAGAACCAACAAACTCAGCCCACTTATGATGGCGAGTCCGGGAATCGAACCCGGGCCACATTGGTGGAAGGCGAGCGCCCTCACCACTACGCCAACCCCACGTTTTAAGGGAAATTTCAACTGGGTGTTGCAGTGATCGCATTGATCAAAAGCTTAACTCAGCCCCTGGAACCAATGGATTTGGGTCTTTCCTACATCCCAAAAGTTTTCCCTCTCAATGAGGCTGTTGATTATGCAAACACCGGTATGTGTATCCTGGATAAGCTGCCTGGTAAGGAAAATCGTTTTCCATACCTATGACATTGGGGAGAAGAAACTCCTCAATAAAGGATTGGGAGGACAGCTGATGTTTATTTATAACATCAACATCATTAAGAATGGTGTGCAACGCAAAGTGGTTTCATTTATAAATGACCTTCCTGCTGTTGCTAATGCTTTAAAAACACTCCTTGTTAACAGAGTGACTTGTTCAGTTTATGACACAAAGGAACCCATGAAAGTGGCACACGAACCCAGCTACCTCTAAAGTTGTCTTGGGCCATGACAGTGCACAAAGCTCAGGGGAAAACCTTCGATTGAGTGGAAGTTAATTGTGGTAACGAATTTGCACCCGGTCACCTTTATGTGGCAATGTCACAGGTGAGATCCAAAGAACAGTTGTGTGTAGTTGGTTTCAGTGAAAAGTGATTAATTCCAGTGTCAAACGAAGTGCAAGAATTTTTGGAGAACTTGACCAATGTGCCCAACGCCGTGGAGTGTGAGTGCTGTCGTAACAACACACTTGCAGAAGTTGACAGTCTCTTACCAGCTGAAGACAGATTTTCAGATGAAGAATTTGGAGACCAAGAGCTGGTTGACATTGATGAAGTTGTGGCCTCATACTTAGCTTCAGTGACCACATCAGAAACTGTGGACCTGAGTGAAGTAATAGAAAGATTGTCATCATCGAATTACTTCCAAAGCCTTCCAGATGACTTCAATGTTGCTGAATTTTTTTGCCTTACTAACTTAAACTGCATCAGAAGACAATGAAAGAAATCATGCAAGTGTAAATAAAATATTCTGTTCCCTGACAAAGGATGATACCCACCCACAAACCAAGTTGTTTCTATAAGTGTGAATGATATATGAAATAAATCATACATGAACTGCGGAAATGAAATCAAATGAAGAATGATCATCGCAGTTGTGAACGCAATTTATGTAATTGCGAAAAGAAGCCTGAAAAAAAAAATTAAGGACTTCAATGGGGTTTGAACCCGTGACCTCGCGATTACCAGTGCAATGTTCTAACCAACTGAGCTATGAAGCCACTGACGTTGGGAGCAGGTCAATTGTGGGTTCATATGTTCCCGTGAAAGAAATGAGTGTGAATATATGAAATAAATCATACATGAACTGCGGAAATGAAATCAAATGAAGAATGATCATCGCAGTTGTGAACGCAATTTATGCAATTGCGAAAAGAAGCCTGAAAAAAAAATTCAGGACTTCAACGAGGTTTGAACCCGTGACCTTGCGATTACCAGTGCAATGCTCTAACCAACTGAGCTATGAAGCCACTGACGTTGGGAGCAGGTCAATTGTGGGTTCATATGTTCCCGTGAAAGGAATGAGTGTGAATGATATATGAAATAAATCATACATGAACTGCGGAAATGAAATCAAATGAAGAATGATCATCGCAGTTGTGAACGCAATTTATGCAATTGCGAAAAGAAGCCTGAAAAAAAAATTCAGGACTTCAACGGGGTTTGAACCCGTGACCTCGCGATTACCGGTGCAATGCTCTAACCAACTGAGCTATGAAGCCACTGACGTTGGGAGCAGGTCAATTGTGGGTTGATATGTTCCCGTGAAAGAAATGAGTGTGAATGATATATGAAATAAATCATACATGAACTGCAGAAATGAAATCAAATGAAGAATAATCATCGCAGTTGTGAACGCAATTTATCCAATTGCGAAAAGAACCCTGAAAAAAAATTCAGGACCTCAACGGGGTTTGAACCCGTGACCTTGCGATTACCGGTGCAATGCTCTAACCAACTGAGCTATGAAGCCACTGACGTTGGGAGCAGGTCAATTGTGGGTTCATATGTTCCCGTGATAGAAATGAGTGTGAATGATATATGAAATAAATCATACATGAACTGCGGAAATGAAATCAAATGAAGAATGATCATCGCAGTTGTGAACGCAATTTATACAATTGTGGAAAGAAGCCTGAAAAAAAATTAAGGACTTCAACGGGGTTTGAACCCGTGATCTCGCGATTACCGGTGTGATGCTCTAACCAACTGAGCTATGAAGCCACTGACGTTGGGAGCAGGTCAATTGTGGGTTCATATGTTCCCGTGAAAGAAATGAGTGTGAATGATATATGAAATAAATCATACATGAACTGCGGAAATGAAATCAAATGAAGAATGATCATCGCAGTTGTGAACGCAATTTATGCAATTGCGAAAAGAAGCCTGAAAAAAAATTCAGGACTTCAACGGGGTTTGAACCCGTGACCTCGCGATTACCGGTGCAATGCTCTAAACCAACTGAGCTATGAAGCCACTGACGTTGGGAGCAGGTCAATTGTGGGTTCATATGTTCCCGTGAAAGAAATGAGTGTGAATGATATATGAAATAAATCATACATGAACTGCGGAAATGAAATCAAATGAAGAATGATCATCGCAGTTGTGAACGCAATTTATGCAATTGCGAAAAGAAGCCTGAAAAAAAAATTCAGGACCTCAACGGGGTTTGAACCTGTGACCTCGCGATTACCGGTGCAATGGTAATCGCGAAGTCACGCGAGGTCACGGGTTCAAACCCCGTTGAGGTCCTGAATTTTTTTTCAGGCTTCTTTTCGCAATTGCATAAATTGCGTTCACAACTGCGATGATCATTCTTCATTTGATTTGTTTCTATAAGTTCAGTGGGGTAAAATTTTCTCATTAATCAGAAAACAGGTATCAGATAATGTCAACGAGCAGGTGCACACGAAGGAATTCACTTGTCACTTCTCAGATCTGCACAGCCGCATTACCTCATGTGATTTAAAGAGAGAATTTACAGAATTGATGGGAGTTCCTGTTTCTCTTCTTGCTGAGTGTCATTACCATGCACTGACAGAAATAGTTCTTGCAATGAACACTCGTATTTTGAGAATTCTTGTCGGAGATGAGTTTCCCTTCATCAAGAGTGGAAGCACGTGGAATGAATGAGAGCACAATCGCAGATTAAGGCAAAGGTAAGATTAGATACTGTGGTGCTTGGGCTGTAGCGAAAGTTGGAAATGCTTGCCGGATTTACTTTAAGGTGAACATCCATTCTTCAAATCCTAATGTATGAAACAAAACTCAAGGAGAATAGGTAAGAAATGAGCTGCTATCACAGCTAACTTGGTCAGGCAGCACTGCTCAAGAGCATTCAAAGTATAGAGGTTACTTTGTCTAGAAAGTATGACAAGGGCACTCCTGTTCATGTTACTGATGATATGTTTGAGTGGATCCTAGTATTGAAACAAGAGAGAGTAAATCTTCGCAGCAGTCAAAGTTTGACCAGATATCAAGAAGATCTAGTGTAGAATGCTCTGGCATCCATCACTGGAAATAAACACCTTTTCGGTGAGTGGAAGTCATTGTTTTCTTTGAATGAGGGTGTGCAGGTGCCTTCAGGTGTTTCTCCTTGACGTTGCAATTTTTTAAGGACATAGTGACAAGGTATATAAAAATTAATGCTTTATTTTATTTTTTTTATTTGCAAAGAAAAAACAGCTTACAGAAGATTACAAGAAAGAAATAGAATACATCAGCACTAGGACTACACGCACCCACGCACGCAATAACGCAACACCTGACAACAACAGCATACAGGGACAAGGGGCGTTCTCTAGATTTAAGCTATTGTTTTCTACAGTACTAATGCAGGTACAGAAAAAGTATTTCTGTTAAAATTAAGATGGAAAAGAGATGTGACATTCTTGGGAAAGGAGCCTGTTCCATTTCTTATAATGGAAAGAGAGTTTGTTCTTCTCTTTAGCAATTCGATGCTCCAATTCATAAACTGCTTTCACTTTGGTTAAGAACACTGCTCTTGATGGTAACACAACCTTTAGCTTGCAATTATAAATATACTGTTTTGAAAGTAAAATCAGATGATTGTATAGTAGGGCATCTTCCGACTGATGAGTTACGCCAAGAATTACTTCACTCTCAGTAATTATATGATTCCCAAATAACTGACGTATGGAAATCCAAAAGCTTTGTATCATGGTACACACAAAGAAAAAGTGTGACATACTTTCTTCGTTACAAAGACAAAAACCACAGAGAGGAGACTCGGTTTTACCAGTTTTGAAAAGAAAGGTATTTAATGGTAATATTTGATTCAGGATTTTATACTGGAATTCTCGCAATTTTGTATCAAGCGTACATTTAAAAGGGAGTGTATAAATAGTTTCCCAATCAAGAATATTTGTTCCCGAGGCATATTGATTTTCAAACTTCTTTTTCGCGGTTGGAGGTTTAGATATCTTTGAAATAAGATTGTAAATCTTCTTCGAGGATAGGTCTGCCTGAGCAGACATATTGAAAGGTATCGTTTTATTTGTTGCCTGAGTCACATTGCTGTTAATTTCTTTTTTCCAATCTGGTGGAAGTGAATGATAAACAGATTTTAAGTAAAATAAGTCAAGCACACTTAACATAGATTCGGTTGTGTGCAGCTTCGTGCAAATAAACACATAAATCTCCGACTTTACAAAGTCCTAAAGTTTCCTATTGAAAACAGATTTGTTGTCAATACATATAAACCTATTATTCCAGATTAGTTGGTTGGCTATTTAATCCAAAGAAGAAGGATTGGAGTTTTTCAAGAGAGACCAAGCTATCAAACACTCCTTGTAGTACTTTGGTATATCTATAGCCAATTTAGGGTAATCGAAGTTGCAATAAAAAAGTAGTCTGCCTCCAGCTTTATTAGTAGTGATTTAAAATACACTTCCAAGAGCATGGTGTGTTATCCAGAAATTTTTGGATGCACATGATTGTTTGTGCTTCAATCATAGAGTCAATATGAGGCATCTTTAAGCCTCCTTCATTCACATCATTTATTAGGGTAACACGCTTCACTTTGTCTTTACCTTTCCAAATAAAGTTCAATAAAATTTGATTGATATCTTGATAAAATTTTTGTTCGAGCAGACGAGACTCCTACGATATAAAATTTTTGGAATGGCAAAGGTTTTTATTACCTGTATTTTACCTAACAGTCTGAGACCCCTCCAGCTCCAACTGTTTAAAGTCTTTTTTAAGGATTTGATGATGGAGTCCAAATTTAATCTATAAAAAAGTGCATCATCGTAAGTGAAATGTATCCCCAAGATTTTAACTTCTTCAGAGATGTGTTCCACATTTAAATCTTCTGCAGTGACTCTCACAGAACCGAGATTCATAACTTGTCTTTTGTTTGTTCACTTTCTAGCCAGAGAACACCCCAAATATGTATAAGGTATTGGAAAGCTGATAAAAAGATTCCTTGTCTTTAAGACAAACTGTTAAATCATCAGCAAAAATGACTAATTTTAATTCTTGATTGTCAATTTTGAAACCATTATTCATTACACTGCTAGATATATCCGAGTAAAAGGTAGTAATCCAAGTAATAAAGGATGGTCCGAAATTGAATTTCTGCTGGA
The DNA here is from genome assembly GCA_016490735.1 of Pachyseris speciosa. NCBI lineage: Eukaryota > Metazoa > Cnidaria > Anthozoa > Scleractinia > Pachyseridae > Pachyseris > Pachyseris speciosa. The sequence goes on along the minus strand of JAEMWC010000083.1, from coordinate 962,291 downwards.
CTCTGATAAGATAATTCCTGTTAACGGAATCAAAAGCTTTCTCAAAGTCTATTGCTACTAATAGAGAGCTTATGTTCTTTGAAGTTGTCACAGATATAATATCATCAATCGTACGTACTGCATCAAAAATTGTTCTACCTTTGACGTAAGCATTCTGGTTGTGGTGTATTATTTCTGGTAAAACCTTTTCTAGTCTCTTAGCAATTGCTTTAGTTCCTATTTTAACATCAACATAATAAGAGAGATTGGTCTCCAGTTTTTGATTTGCCGTCGATCTCAATCTTTTTTCTCTATGAGGACAATAACTGCTTGTTTTTGTGAGATTGAAAGCTCTCCATGTTTATAAGAATAGTTCAGGCTTTTTACTAACATTTCACCAAGAACGGGCCAGAAACGTGTAGAATTCGATAGTGAAACCATCGTTTCCAGTAGTCTTATTATTTTCAAATGATGATAGTACATTGTAACACTCAGCTATAGTCAGTTCCCCTTCACAAAGCCGCTGCATTTCTGGAGATAGTTTTGGTATGCTTTCGGAATCCAGGAAAGGACAACGGTTCATTTCCAATTGATTTGTCTCGCTATAAAGGTCTGAATAGAAAGAGTACAACTCATCCATGATTTTTTTAGTATTTGGCGTTATAATACCGTTGGCGAGTTCGACTTTCCGGATCGTGCTCTTTGTCTTATTTTTTCTTTCAAGGTTTAGAAAGTACTTATTGTTTTTCTCACCTTTTTCATACCAGGAAGCACATGAGCGAGTGATTGCTCCTCTAGTGATGTATTCATATTCCTTTCTGTACTCTATCTTCAAGTTTTCAAGTTCATTTTGGTTTGCTGTAGTTGGGGTTTCAGCTACTTGTTCCTCAGCTTGTTTCAATTTGTTCTCAATCAGATTCATTCTTTCCCTGCGCTGCTTTGCTTTTACCTTGCTATACTGCATAGTCTCCTTCCGTATGTTATATTTTATCCAGTCCCACTGAACTCTAACATCTTGATTATACAATGTAATTAATTTCGGTGAGCCAAATAGGAATTAGGCCTGGTATTAATTTTAAATATGCATCATCGTCCAAAAGACTATTATTAAACTTCCAAAAAGATGGACCGTGTCTTGTGTCACTTATCCTATCAATATCTAGTGTTATCACGGAGTGGTCACTTTTAATTGCGGTTATAACGTCTGCCTTATTTATGTCATCCTGCAGGGAGTCACTAATTAACCAGAAATCAAGTCTTCTTCGGATTAAAGGGTTTCTCTGTCTCCAAGTGAAAAGTTTTTTGGTTGGATTTCTTACTCTCCAAATATCAATTAAGTCATACTTCGATATGATGTCTTCTAGACTCTTAACATAATTTTTTATAGAAGGTTTTCCTCCTGAGCAGTCCAAGTTGGGTTCCCCTCCTAAAATGATCTGATAATTTAATTGCAACATTTTCTCTTCTATGATACTTGCAATTTTATCAAAAAATTGGCTCTGCTCACACTGCTTTGTAGGCGAATACATATTAACCAGCAAAAAACGGGGAATCCTGGATCAAGACATCTAACATAATGAAAGTTCTCATTTCATCTCTTTGTACTGATTTAATAAGAAAATCCAAACCCTCCTTGATCAAAATAAGAGTACCTTTGTTATACGACGTTCCATGAGCAAAAAACAAGTCTCCTCTCCACTGTTTCCTCCAATGGTTCTCTTACTCAGCCATGCTATAGGTTTCGTGAAGAAAATCGATATCTGCATTTCGTTTTCCCAGCCAATTAAATATGCATTTTCTTTTTTTAAAGGTACGCATACCTCTGACATTCAGGGAAAGCAGTTTAAATTGGAGATTATTACCCTCCATCGAGAGAGGTAGAAAAAGTGACAACAACGAACATCACATCAATATCCATTCTGAGGATTAAATGACACCTATTGGTGCCACCGTATACTCTACACGCTTGATTTTGAATCACAATTATAAGTGATGTAAGCCCCAAATTACTGCACTTGTGAAGCATCCAGCAACAATTGTCAATTAACACAAACGAACAAAAATCACACAAAAGAACAAATACAAATCTTAAGAAAGCAGCCAGCCAAAAGCTGTTAGAGTAACGCCCCTTATAGTCTAGGTCTTACAACAGTTGGCAAAATTTGCATAACGTGGGGCTCCGAACAGAAAAATAGTAATAAAATAAATAAATAGATGAGTAAACCAGAAATAAAATTTATATATGTGTGCGACTAGATTCAGAACCGAAGACATAATTTGGTCAAAGAATAAATAAATGAGTTATCTTAACGTCTAAATATGAAGACATACTGACTAAATAAGTAGATATAAGCTTAAGAAGATATTAAAACACCATCAATATAAAGTTTGTCTGGCTCCGCTCTGCTGAAGAACGCATTCTTCCCGTCTCTTTTTGCTGCTTTGAATTTGTTCATCAATTTTTTCCTTGCTTCAACAATAGATTTGGGCAGGTCTGCGGATATTCCGAGACCAGTTCCTTTCAGCTTCCTCGCTTTTGAGAAAACCTCCTCCCTTTCCGGATATCAGAGAAATCTCACAATCATCTGCCGAGGTCTGGTCTGTCCTGGGTTGTATCTCCCAATCATATACACACGCTGTAATTCAATATTTTCGGTGTCATCAATACCTAGGTTGTTCTTTAAAAAGCCAACTAAAACTTTGCGTGGATTTTCTTTACCCTCAGACTGCTCGGGTATGCCATAGAACTGTAGATTTTCCCTTCTCTGGTACGTTTCCATATATTGCAATTGTTGGCGTTAAGATGTCATCTCACCATTTGTTTTTTCAACGACTTCTCTATAACTGAGGACCTTTTCTTCCGCCGATTTTACCTTCTTATTTAAGGCACAAATATCACCCTTCATCTTGTCAGCGTTGGCAACGTAGCTGTTAACTTTCGCTTCAACAGACTTCACTAACTCGTCACACACATTCCGTAAAAATATGGAGGATGACTTCGAAGCCACCTCTCCCAGTATGCTGAACACAGAATACGGCGACTTGGATTTTCAAACGGACAGAGACACTGATAGTGGGAAAGAGGAAAATGAGTACGAGCTTACCAGCTACCAGCAACCTCCACAAACTGAAAAGAAAACGAAGAGAAAGGCTGTAAAGAGGAAAGCAAGCGAAGACGCGCCCAACACCACAGAAGCCAAAATAAAGAAGACGGAAGGATCAATTAAAAAACTGAATGAACATCTAAAGAACAACACATGTCCGAAACCACTAAAATACTCTGCACGGGCCAACATACCCGCAGACGAACAATTTAAGAAGGACATTAAGTCAGTTAAACAGAAAGCTGAACGCGGCTTTGTGAAAGCCCTAACAGACTTTCATTACCGCCGTCTTGAAAGACAAAAGAGTAAGCTTGACAAAGAAAAATCTACGGGTCACCGTAAGGCCAGTAAAACCAGTGATAATGTATCAAAGCCTACAGAGAACCTTACAGAACTTAGAGCTCTCGCTGCTGAGCTACAGAAGCAATACGAAAATGTCAACAAACTTATGTCACAACTAAATGATTCCACAGAGAATAAAACATTTGAAAAGTACTCGCGTGTGTCTGTTAGACGTGTTAACAACACCACGGGTGGGTCAAACAAAAATAAAGGGAAAACTTCCTTTACAAAAACAAAAAGAAACACTGCCAAACGCAGAGAAAGAAGAAAACAACCTTCCACTAAAAAAGTCAGTTACAAAAAAGCTACAGGGGAAAAATATATTAAAAATCTCTCAAACAAAAAACTAACTGACGCGCAAATCAAATTAATCTCCCGGGGTTTAAAATTCATTCCTATGAACACACCGAACAAACATAAAATCCGACGGCAACTATTGCAGGATTTTGAAAACTTTGCAAGGCAAATACGCCTCATTTATATGTTCCATGGACAAAATAGGGAAATCCACCCTTTCTACGTTAAATCTGACTGGAAACCTCCAGTTCAACCATCAGTCGCCCTCGAGAGCTACTTGGAAGAGGTTAAATTGCAACTTGCTGAAATACACATTACAAAGCCTAAACAAAACTTGTCACGCAATGAAAGGAAAGCATTAAATGAATTAAAACAAAACCATCACATCAATCTAAAAAAGGCGGACAAGGGAAGCACTACTGTTGTCATGAATAAGACTGACAAGATAAGAGAGGGTCAAACTCAAATCAACGACGAAAATAACTACAGACCTCTCACTGAGCCCATGGTGAAAGAAACGCAAAGCAAGGTCTCGCGCCTAATTACAAATCTACACCGTGAAAAACACATCGACGACATGACTAAAAAATGGCTTTCACAAACACCTTGCCCACCAAGAATACCAGAGTTCTACACTCTTACAAAAATTCACAAACCAACTCTTACAGGGAGACCAATCATCTCCGGCTGTGATGGGCCAACAGAAAGAATTTCATCTTTTGTTGACACACTGCTTCAACCAATATCAAAGTTACAAAAGTCATACCTTAAAGACACAACTGACTTTATAAACTTTATCGAAAGCACAAAGGTTAAAAACCGCACATTCCTTGTATCGATGGACGTCACAAGTCTCTACACAAATATACCACAAAACGAGGGCATTGACACAGTATGCAAAGCATATGATAACTTTTACAAAGACAGCCCTCCCATTCTGACGCACTACCTACGGGAAATGCTTAGGCTAATTCTAAAAGAAAATTCTTTCCAATTCAATGGGAAGCAATATCTTCAAATTCATGGGACAGCTATGGGAACGAAAATGGCTGTTTCCTTTGCCAACATA
>JAEMWC010000083.1:945000-952500 GCA_016490735.1 Pachyseris speciosa | reverse complement strand
ACAACTGAAACTAAAAGGAAACTTAAACTGGTGCAGTGCGAAGCTGAGAGTTAGATTTAAAGCTGAAGAAAGAACAAAAACTCAGGAAGCCAAAGACGAGACTGCATGCATTGCAGTCGAAGCTGAAATCCTTGAAAAGACAGGAAACACTGCTAAGCATGATCATGAGTCTTTATAATCGATTGCTTGATTTTGAGGATGATTCTTTGGAAGAAATTCCACCTTTTGCTGCTGAACAATGTGTGGTCACTCAACCACTCCCTGCTCTTGTGAAACAAGCACAAACAAATTGTGGATTTGTGTTGTCAACTAACAACACCTCATACACTGTTACATCATCCCCATCGTTTCAACAAACCAAAGTTTAGTGTTCCATTTGTTACTCCTCTCAGTAACTCAAAGCCTGTAAAGGTACTATAGTCATGGGCTACCTAGTTGCTATGGCATTTGATTTCCTGTGGAGTTCAGTTTTTCATCGCCTCAGGTACGCCAGTGTGGCAACTATCTGCAGTTGTGTATGTGCATTTTTCTTTTCGAGAGAGACATATGGAAAGCAATAACTCCTACAATTCTTTATACAGACAGTCCGAAAGATAAGAGATTATTTTTTCTTTTACTGTATAAATTTTTTTGGTCAAATCACTGCCAAGCAGTCATGCAAAGTGAGACAAAGTAACCATATTCTTGCCTTACTGTTTAAAGCATACAAGTTTAGTTTATTTGATAGTAAGATTACTGATGAATTGTGACACCATGATGAACCAGATTTCGCCACCACCTCTTAGCTCAAGAAACGGCATAAAACGCGATACAGACAATATCTGTACAGCAAGTAAAAGCCAAAAATTTCAAAAACTAATCTAAAGAGAAAAGGTTTTCCTGAAGCAACAGGAACAATCGATGGTTGTCATATACCTATCAATACCTTAATCATAAACAGGTCAATGAGATTAATTTTAAATCCACTCGTGAAAGGAACGGAGCAGATCACAAATGCGAAAATCTGGATTTAGAATCGCAGATTTCAAATCCAGTGAATCTTTTCCCAGAAAAGATTCATTAGATTCAAAATCCAGATTTGGATTTAGCCAAAAGTAATGCGAAATCCATTTTTAGATCAAAAATCTGTTTTTGGATTCTCCAAAAGGAATGCACCATTAATGAAACTAAGAGAAGAGGTGGAGTGTCTTTTCAATGAGGCAGAAAGTGCCCCAAGTCACAATTTTTTAGCTGACTTAAAACTTAATAAGGCCATCCAGCAAATAAATCCAGAAATGAATTCAGTAGTTATGCCTTGAAAAGATTGTTCTTCTAACAGTTTCGTTCAGACTAAACTTGGAAAAACTCAAATTGGACTATTTTGTAGTTACCAGTGAACCCATAGAGGCAAACCTCTTGCCTTCAGTTGACATTTCATCAGTACCCAGAGCAGACAACCAGCTTACTTATACCAGGTATCTGTTAATTCCAAGCAGTGGTTATATTGTATCCTAACAACCTGGAAAGAGCAGAAAGCACTGTTATCCTCATGAGTTACCTGGTGGTTAATGAAACGATGATGAACAATATTGAATGTGGAAAAAGAACGCAATTTCAATCGCCATGGTCGACGGAGGAACGTAAATTTTCATTGACATCCTCAAAATGTCATCTTTATACTAACAGCGAAGAACTTTGACAAGCTTGCTGCTGAATTTTTTAATTCAAACCAAATGAACCAATTGCCCTCCAAGCATATGAAAAGCTTATGCACACTTTAAGACACCTTTAAAGACTCGTGCACTATGAAACAAGTCCATTGTTAGTCTATTGTTTTCTTTCATTGTGTCTGTTTATTGCATTGGTCTGGTGTGTTGTTTCTCCATTGTTGTACGCTTTGCGATGTCACCCATGAACTTTATATATAATGCACCAGTCCCTGTAAAACTCCTGAAGTGTGGCTTTGTTTGTGAAGACATGCCATTTTGTGGAAGTTCAAAAGATGAAGGAGTTGCTGATTTTTACCACAATCATTTGAGTCTCTGAAATGAAGTGTACCTAGACAACAAATCATGTCACCCATTAGATGCATGCTAAGATATTCGTTTTGTCTTGATGAGCAATGCACACTGAAAACAAGTCATTCTTACTATACTCAAAGTCCAAGAGTCACGCAGGGGTTACTGGAGTCCCTTGGTGTGACTTTGATATGTGACCCTCCACGGGAAAACAGGGAAAAAGGTGATTGCATGGGCACGCGTGCGATGACACGGCACGCTAAATGTGTCACAATGGTACAGATATGCGCATATTTAATGACTAAAACAAAGAGTGTCACGGTGCTATTGTTTGCCACGCAAAAGCTTTTATCTAAGGCACTGTGCAAAATGCCACGCTAGGCGTGCGATATGACACGCATGCCAAAAGACATGTGACCAATATTGCACGGTACACTCATCGAAGCTCGAAAGACGATGAGTGAGAAAAAAGATTAAACGCAACTCGTGAAATATTTCTCAACATTTCGTATCTCCATCTGGTCATGTAATATCTTCTATATAACTTGTGCCATTGTTTTACTCACTACACAAAGAAGACCAGGAAACAAACAGTATAAAGCACAAAATCTCACTGACCAAGCCGGTCAGTGGCTTATTACACTTTGCGAAACGAAATGGAATAAAACGTGATGAAAGACTGCAGTTCGCGCAAGTAGCGCGAAATGAAAATCTATCATTTGCAAAATTTGAATAACAAAAAACAAGCAGTTGCATGCTAAATGTTTGCATTTAAAACAGCTACACATCACTTTATTAAAAAGGTCGCTGAAACTATGATCTGTTGATCCAAACTGGATAAATCTGCGAGCAGACGTGAAATAATTGCGTAACAGGAAAAAACAGCCAGTCACTCTTTTGCATACGATAACACAACACGTATTTTGTCCGCCAAAATTAATATTTTTGTCGAAGTTCAGCAGCTCAGAATGAAGACGAAATAAATGAGCTTTATTTTTCGGAGGCTGTCGAAGATCCAAAATCTTTCGACCATGAAATCATCGAAAGCGCATTTCACTGGAGATGATTTATCATTCTTCTTGCAGTGCTAAAGGCTTTTGACACAAATAATCTTTCACTGTTTTGATCGTAAGACACGAAAATCAATCTTCAGGAATTCTCTTTATAGTTATGGCGCTTTATTTCCCTGTATTTTTCGCCACAAACAACCTGGCTTAATCCAAACTCGTTGTTGTTAAGCACAACATGAAGAAAGCAACTAAATGTAGAGATGGCGTGCTCAGCCAATCAGGGGCGGCTATTTTCACCGCTCGACCGATCAGGAATAATGTTTTCACTGTCAACATGGCGTATCCTTCATGAACAGCGCACAGAATATTTATACGTTCGTGACTACATCTGCCGTTTGCTTCTTGGTAGAAGCAATTGAATTTTGTACACCACCTGTAAAATTATGGAAGTGTGTGCTGAATAAATCGGGGCATCAATGAAGACGATACATTCTTTGAAAGCGTGCACGAACTTTTTGGATTCGCAAAGCCGGGATTTTACATCATTTTCCTGTCATCACACCGCTAACGCATTAAAGAACGGTCAGCAGGTGCTAAGAGGTTTTAGAAAGTTCAGTTTTATGTTCGATTAAATACCAACTTTCCTTCAAAAACTAGTGAAGGCAAATTACATTTGATACGAACTCTGCGTAAACAGTTGAATGAATTTTCCACGGTGCGCTTGAGTGGCACAATTGGCTCGGGCAAACACTTAAGTCACAAAAAGGGTGGAAATCCATTGACAGTACTTGGGTCTACTTGAGCAAGGACACGGTAAGTTGTGAAAAAAATTAACCTAGTGGACAAGGCTTGCGTGTCATTTCACTCACTTGCGTGCCATTTTGCCTAACAGTGTGTCATTTCACCTGGCAGCGAGCTCGGCACATTTTATTGTTAGATTGGACACACTGCTTTGTTTTTAGCGTGCAATAAACACAAAAGGAAATTTTTAATTAAGCGTGTCGTGTGATACACTCCTGGCAAACTGGTGTGTCATTTCGCTCACTGCCTACTGTTTAGCGTGTCATTTTGGCATGCCCGTGCATTCACCTTTTTACCTAATTTTCGTGTGGAGGGTCACATATTTGGCTAGGCCTGCACCAATGTTGTCTCCCAGATAGAGCAACTGACTAAATGTAAACATTGCTGTTTAGGCAGATTACTCAGCTATCACATGTGAACATGTGATTTGACATTTATTAGTGACTTGGATGCCATGTGCTTCATCTTTATTGCCTTTGCTAAGCTGTTTGTTTTTGCGGCTTACTGCCTCCTCATGGAGGCGAAGCCACTTTGTTCTCCTGTTGATTCAACGAGTGAGTGAGTGAGTGAGTGACTGTAACAATAGAATACGAACGACCTACGAACTCTGCCGATTTTGATCCGATACCGATATTCCTCAATCTTAGCTTTTGTTTGTTTCAGAACATCATTGGTTGTTGACGACGATCGCTTTGAATGGCCTGGAATATTACTCAGAATTAGCACATGATCACACGAGAAATCTTCGATTTGCCATATGTGCTTCCAAAGGTCCCAACGGTTGACGCTATCGACTGGAAGGTGAGTTAGTTCTTTCATAATGAGTTTAAACCATTTTGGTTTAAGAATCAAGCGCAGCTGTCTTCGCATTTAGGAAGACCTTGTTAGCAAATAATTCAGTTTCCAATTTTCCAGAAATTCTATGACTAGATCGAAGCGCTTTTCAAGAGTCATTCCTCCTTCAGCGAGCGAATAATCTCTTTAAAGAAAGTCAAAAATTCCCTTTGGGGAGCGAATAATCTCTTTCAAGAGAGCCAAACTTCCCTTCGGGGAACCAACAATCTCTTTCGAGAGAGCCAAAATTCCCTCCGGGGAGCATATAATCTCTTTCGAGAAAGTCAAGATTCCCTTCGGGGAGCGAATAATAAACTCCTCTGGGAGTTATTTAAACCCAACAATGGGTCAAAAATCAACCATCTTTGGGAGACAAAAGCTTGCATAAATGAGACAGCTTTGCCTGGTTGTGAATGCAACAATATCATTAAGCTTACTGATTGTATGTATTGTATGTATTGCATGTATAACATGTTTAAATCGACTAGACGCTTATCAGTCTAAAATACCTCAATGTGTGAAAAATCGGGTATTCTTGATTATGTTCAAAGTAACAACTCGTAGGGTGAGAAATAGAGAGCCATCCAGAATACCATTAAAAAAAGTAATACAGTCATTGAAATTTAGAAAACTATGACAGAAGCGCAAGAAAATGCTTCAAAGAACAGTTCCTGTTTGATCTGTTTTGCACAGTATTGCTGCAAATTATAAACTCTGGAAAACTAGATGCATTTGGAGAGAAGATAAGTTTCTATAGCTACTATTTTAAGTCAACAAAATGTTCAACAATGATATATAATACATCTTAACAAAGTATTTTACTCTCTGGAGATGTTGAATTAAATCCTGGCCCTGCAACAGCAGAAAATATATCAGCTGTCAGTAAAGAGATATCCTTTATTGACCCGAATTTTGCATTGGAATGCAGAATGCTTAGGTATAGATTAACACCCTTAGACGTTGGTGGAGGAGGTGATTGTTTCTTCAAATCTGTATCACATCAGTTATGTGGTGATTCAAGTCGTCATTTGGAACTTAGAGCTACAGGAGTTACGTATTCGACAGAAAATCCAGAACGATTCATAGAAAGTAACACCGAGACATCATGGTTGCAGTATTTATCTGCTACAGTACCGCTCAAAAGTTACCAGTTGCGTCGCATTTCCTCCGCTACGCAATTCACGTCGTGCGAGAGTCACTAAAGCGGAAATTTTTGGCATAAATTTTGGATGATTTTACAACATGACATCAATTAAATTCGCGTAACACTTTCCAAATGCAGCTATTGTTCTGCTAAATTTGAGTCGTTTATACGAGTAGTTCACTTCTGTGCAAATAAATATAGCATCATTGAGTTCATTACAAATCGAAAACTTGTAAACAAAAAAACCGACAAATGATCAATTGTGAATGATAAGCATAATTCGTCACTCCCGCTAGCACTGAATTTAGTTGAATTTTTATCAGTTCTGTTGTCGATACATTTAAATGGTAGTGTTTTCTAAATTTATTGAGGACATAAATCGAGAGCTAGTTCGGTACAAGCAAATGGCTAATGACCGGCCGGGTTTTTGCTTTTGGATCGCAAATTTGCATAAAACCGCAAAAAATGCTGTCTCTGTAATTTGAAACCTTTCTACTCAAAATGACCGAAAAATCATCAGAAGCCAAGAAATAGAACCTGAAACAGAACGGAGTTTATTTTATTTCCTTCTTTGTGCACAAAAAATTTTATCATGTAGAAATCTGAAGTTCTGGCAACAGTGAAGACGCATAAGTTTGGGTAGTTGTATGTGAAATGTTTTGTTTATTCGACATGCCGGCGCTCAATCGTATTTTTCTACTTTGAAAGACTGGTACACATTTTCCTGGCCATATCTTTGTAAACTTGGGCAGATTTTAATCCAGTAGAGATTTGCCAAAGGGTAGTTCAGAAGCCTCGCACTTGCTCTGCTCAATTACACCGGTCGAAGTTCAATGAGCTTATCTACAGCTCAATGTTTTTAATTTGCCGCTTCAAACTCCGTACCAACTCGCCAACATTTTCAATTTTCTAACGGCTAGTTGTCAAGAATCAGCTGAATAGAAAGCTAACAAAAAGTATCAAGCATCAGTCATGGTTTATGGACGAGCTGAAAAATTGGCAGTTTGATTTAAGTATAGGAAGAAGCTCGTGTCCAAGGGAAGCAAATTGAATGCTGCGCTCATGGCGGTAGAATTCCTCGGAATGTCTCTACTTTGAAAGACAGAAAAGCATGTTCATGTACATTATATTGTGTATGTATGTTTTTTAAAGTTATTAATATGTCCATCTCAGTCCATCAAAGTTTCGAGGAGAAGACAGTTTGACACGGAATTTGGAAGCGTAGCACAGGCTGCCCTTCTCCAGCGATGATTGATCGATTACGCATATTCGTTCTTCTTAGTGGGCTTTTGCGAACACTGGAAATTGACTATTGAAAACAACTATTGTTGCTTTACAATGGGCATATTAAATGGTGAGAGAACTTCAGGTCAATATACTTACACTTTCCAGGACATCGCACGTGCGCTACACGAATTGTGTAGCGCGCGACGAGAATCGCATAGTGCTTAGAAGTTGGTAACTTACTTTTGAGCAGTACTGTCTGTCAATGCAAGGAACATGGGCTGATAATATTGCCATACAAGCAGTAACTGATGCAATGAATTTAAAAATTTATATCATAGAGTCAGATGAGAATTTTAGAGATGTGAAATTAGTTGAACCAGCAAATACAGTAGAAAATCCTCAGTCAATATACATAGGACACGTGCACTGTCTCCTCGTGTTCAGCATTATGTAGTCAAAATTCAAATTAAAAGGGAAATTTTGGTGC
>JAEMWC010000083.1:937500-940000 GCA_016490735.1 Pachyseris speciosa | reverse complement strand
ACAAGAAGCATTAAAAAGATTAATTCAATTTGATGAGGGATATAAATTCCTAAATGCATTATGTGGTTCACGTCCATATTTTGAAAAGCTAACAAAGACCTCTTTGCAATGATAACACAATTAGGTCCTGCTACACTGTTTTGTAGTTTTTCATCTGCAGAAACACAGTGGCTACACTTAATTAGGATACTTGGTCAACTTGTTGATCATAAACAGTATACCGGTGAAGACAGGCATCGCTTGATACAGAGTGATCCAGTAACATGTGCAAGGCACTTTACTATCAAGTCAATCAATTTTTAACAAACTTTCTGTTGAGTTCTGCTGAAGCTTCAGGCAAAATATCAGACTGGTTTATTCGTGCAGAATTTCAACAGAGGGGGTCACCTCATATACACATGCTAATATGGCTTCAAGGAGCTCTGCAGTTTCAAGTAGATAGCGATGTGCAATTGACAGCATACATTGATAAGATCATAACTTGTCACAAACCAGCAGACAATCTCGAACTGCTGAATTTAGTCAATAGACAAGTACATAGACATTCACATACATGTTGTAAGAATACCAAGACTCAATGTAGGTTCAACTATCCACTATAGCGTTCATTGATACTCAAAACACTTTCAGCACTTTTTGGACGTACAAACACCTCCAGCATGTCCAGGGGGTCATATTACTGTCAAAAATATTACGCCGTAAAATTTACAACGTAATACTTGCGCATCCAATTAACATGTTCTGAACGTCGCAAGAACATATGCCTTAAATAAATTACGACATAAAATTCATAGCACATCTAGTTCATGTCGTAATGACACGACGTAAAATAAATGTGTTCGTAAACGAGGATTATTCTGATCGTGTTATTAAGAAGCGCATGGAACTAATGCCCAAGTTGAAGGAAGCAAGATGCAAGAACCAAAGAGCTTTCCTGAGGTTTGACAAATTAGTTATTTATGATAACCCAGTAAATTCTGGAGCTACAAACGATGAGAGAGCATCAGGAGAATTTAGTAATGCCGATTAATATGACATGTCATCTCTGCAGCGAATCAACAGGATCTTTACTACGTAATTACTTTAAGTCTCAGCTTCCATTCCATGATTTGGATGACAATGCTTTTAAAATTGTCCTTTATGAGTTTCAACATGGGACAATAAGCTATGACACTGATCAACTTGAAACACTTTTTTTCAACCCAATTCTTGACCAACATTCTAGCCTTAGTGATCCTAATAGTGACCTTGACCCTGATTTAAATAACCAAAGTTATGCTAGTTCAGCTAGTTATTGCAATTATGAGACTGTGGAAGATTTGAATGGGGTAACGGGTGGTAATAACTTAATATCCTACTCGCTATTTCATTTAAATGCGCGCAGCCTAGTTAAAAACCAAGACACCCTTGCCCACTTACTAGCCAGTATAAATCATAAGTTTTCATTTCTTGCCATAACGGAGACATGGGTGAAAGAAAGTAATGTTAATGACTTAAGGTATTTGCCCCGGCAAAATTAACACGTTTTATTTTTCACCCATGCTTTGCTATCTTGTTCGTTGGTGCCCCTATTTTGCAGAAAGAGAGATTTTTTGACAAAATACCTTTGAGGAGATGAGAACTTCGAAGCTATAATTCGTGCATTTACCGGAAGTCGAAAATCTTTTCGAGTGGAGGATTGGGTCCATTGCTAGGCTGCACATTCATTTTTCTGTTTTTTCGCTGACTCTTGTGTACATTTAGCATCTTCAAAGGCCTGTTTATATCTTTAGTGTGCTATTTATCTTCTTAGATGCCATATTTGATCAGAAACTTGTCCGTAGTCTTCTGGGGCTACAATTTGACAAAACCAGAAGTCTGGGACGAGTACCCACCTAGCAACGTGTAAACAAAACAAAACCTCATGGTTTCAATGAATCTGCAGGCCTTATCAGCAGCGGAAATTCATTCAAAATGGCGGAATCGAATGTGAAAGGCGTAAATCTCTTTCCTCTCCTCAAAACAACTCATTTTGCAGGGTTTTTGACGAGATTTTTCACACATTGGACTGGAATTTCGATTTCTTGCCTAATGAAGACCCAGGGAAAATGAAATAACTCGAAAAATACTTTGTTTAAGATGGAGATATTTGGCAAGAATGTTCATCACTCGTGGACGAACCAATGTAGTTTCGGGCCCGATCGGTGAGTTTGTCTTCGTCTTGAAAAAAATTATTGCATGCGGTGAATTAATCCAAAGTAACATTGCTCGTTTTTAACAGGAATATTTCATTTCAGATTGGGCCCGAAACTAGATCAATGCAACATGTAATACTTAAAACAAATTCAATGTAATTTTGCCATAATTTCAGATATGAGAAGGAAAAAACCAAAAGTTTGTGATTTCACTTCAGTTAATAATTAACCTGCCACGCACCATGGGGTACCTGAGCTGCCAAAATTCTGGCATAAATAGGTGCTTCATTGCATGGAGATTCCTCCAAACATATTTAAAATGATAC
>JAEMWC010000083.1:867500-927500 GCA_016490735.1 Pachyseris speciosa | reverse complement strand
GGCACATACAGTCAGCCAAACAAGAAGACTATTAGCAAACTCCATGGTATGGTTCAGGGGCGTGGTCAGGAGTTTTCAAAGGGGGGTCACACTGTGTCCAACAGCAGGTTCTCACCAGATTTTCATGTTGGTTGTTGTAGGTTGTTTGCCTGAAAAAAGACAAAGAGGGGGGTCACGGGCACCTCAGGGACCCCCTGGCTACACCCTTGTAGTTCTTTAACGATAATATACCTTTTGTCTCCACTTCAAATCTGCTACATACATTCAGATGCCTCAGTGTTTAATATTAAATTAGCAACAGCAAATATTTAAAAAATACTTGTATGATTAATTCCTTCGAAAAACCAAAAAAAAATAGACCAAATTCGATATATTAGAATTCTAGCTTGGCTACGAGGATTGGGGGAACAAAAGAACAGAAATTTCCTTGAGGCTCAGGTATAAATTATTAATATATATATATATTTATTCCGCTAAGCGTTGTGGTAATAAACTTGTTACTTATATAGCGCAAAATTCATTAAAAATATATGATCTAATGCGCTTTACAATTGATAAAAAATCATTAAAAATTAAATTAACTATGCTAAAAATGTAAAACTATATCTAGAGTGCTAATTATATTATAATTACAGAAATAAAAATCACATCACACAGAAATATAAAATCTAAACATTAATAAAATACGCTTGCCTAAAAAGATGCGTTTTGAGCTCTCTCTTAAATATGATAATATTATCCATAGCCCTAAGGCTTGGCAGCAAGGCGTTCCATAAAACTGGAGCAGCAACCGAGCAGGCCCTATCTCCACTGGTCTTGGCCGATTTTACTGCGGGCCAGGCAAGAATATTATTATTATTTGATCTTAAATTATAATAAGAGTGTTTAAAAGATAAAAGGTTGCTAAGATAGGCTGGTGCAAGACCATGAAGAGCTTTAAAAATTGTTAAATTGAACTTAAAAATAATTCTAAATTTAACAGGCAACCAATGAAGTTCTATCATGACAGGTGTGATGTGCGCATAGCGCGGCGTGTTGGTCAGTAACCTGGCAGCTGCATTTTGTACACGTTGCAATTTATGAATATGTATAGCTGGCAGACCATATAATAGCGAGTTGCAATAGTCCATACGACTTATGACTAAAGCTTGTAGTAAAGTCCTTGCAGCTTCAAAAGGGAGGTATTTTCTGATACGCCTAATGTTGTACAATGAAAAGAAAGCTAACTGGCATGTCTTGTTTATGTGGTTGTGAAAATGGAGATTAGAGTCAAACCAGACACCTAAATTCCTAGCTTCAGTAACTGAAGGTATAGGCGTGTCACCAACTTAAAGACTATCAGTTCGGATTTTACTAAGTTGCTGGCGAGTTCCAATGAGCATGAACTCAGTCTTCTCTTCATTCAGCTTCAACTTATCTTCAACCATCCACGCCCTCACAGCCCTAATACACCGCTCCATGGCACACTTTGCCCCCGTCTCACTTTCAAAACTGCCTGGCTTGAACGACAGGTAAAGTTGAGTGTCGTCTGCATATGCATGGACGTTTGGTAGATGGGTCTTTATAACTTCAAACAGCTTACTAGCATAGACAGAAAAAAGTAGCGGTCCTAGACATGACCCTTGAGGAACACCGAATGATAGGTGAGATCTGTCTGACAGTTCGCCATTAACCACAACACGCTGAGAGCGGCCAGACAAGTAGGAGGTGAACCACTTGAGAGCATCTCCTGTGACACCAAAGGACGTTTCTAGGCGCTGCAGGAGAATGGTGTGGTCCACCGTGTCAAATGCTGCACTTAAATCAAGCAGTACGAGCAGAGACACGTTCTGGCGATTCATGTCAAGCAGGATGTCGTTAACTATTTTAAGCAGCGCCGTCTCAGTACTGTGTGATTTCCTATAAGCCGACTGCAATACAGGAAATAGTTCGTTATCCGTAACGTGGGTGTACACCTGGTCAAATACTGCCCTCTCGGTAATCTTGGATACAAATGATAGATTACTGACTGGTCGCAAGTTTTTGTGAGCAGAGTCCTTGGCTCCCTTTTTTAGCAAAGGGTTTACAAACGCTTCCTTCCACTCGGAAGGGAAGTGTGCAGTAGACAGAGATGCATTTACCATTTTCGTGATAACAGGCAGTAAAACCTCCAATGAGTCACAGACCAGATTAGTCGGCAATGGATCCAGTACGCACGACTTTTTGGCAGAGTTCTTAATAAGGTCACACACATTGCTCTCGCTCAGGGTATCAAAAGAGCGCAGCGTTCGATCTGTGACATCTGTAGCTAACCTGTCGAAAAAATCGAATCAATGTCTCGTCGAATGTGCTCTATCTTGCGCACAAAGAATTTGCCAATGTCATTTGCCAACACAGTCTTGTCAAGATGACCAGGAAAGCGAAGCACATTATGTGTACCAAGCAGCTTTTTGGCCGCGCTAAAGAGCTTTCTCTGATCGATGCTATTATCTTCTATGAACTTAGAGTAGAAGTCTTGCCTTAATTTATTCATGAGGTTAGTAACATAGTTTCTCTTCTTCTTGTAGTCAGCAAAATCTGAGAGCAACTTTGTTCTTCTCCACTTCCTTTCAGCCTTCCTACGTGAGCGCTTAGCCTTATCAATGGCGTCGCTATACCAGGGTACTAGAGGCCTACTGACCCTAGTACGAGTCCTTAGTGGAGCATGCTTATCGAGCATCGTAGAAAGAGTGGTGCTATACTCTTTAGCATATGCTTCTAATTCATCAGCAGTAGTTGGATCGTCTGCTGCATATAGCGCAGTAGACCGCAAGTCTGTTTTCAGCTGCTCCATATCGATGGACTTGATTTTCCGGTAGCTAGTAGTCTTCACGGAGAGGCCAGGTCTTGGTGGCGTAAGCCAGCACAAAACAGCTGCATGATCAGATATAAACTGATCGACCACAGGCGTGCTGGCGATAAGGCTCTCAGACATTCGCGTTATGACTAGATCAAGGGTGTGCCCTTCACGATGAGTGGGTTGATCAACATGCTGTTCCAGTCCAAGGCCTTCTAACACCTCTAAGAATTTTCGTGCGCAAGAGTCCTGAGCATCGTCCACGTGGATGTTAAAATCACCTGTTATAAGCAGTTGCTCCTTGCATAGCAGCAGAGTCTCAAGATATTCAGGAAACTCGGAAAGAAATACACTTGTGGGAACACGATGTTCTTCTGAATATGGCGGTCTGTAGATAATGAGCCGCATGTTGTGTTGTGACGATTTAACAATCCACTCGGAAAACTCGAAAGAGTTGAGGTCGCTAACTCCGGCATTAGCCTTGGAGACAGCAAGCGAATCGCGGTAGATAAGCCCAGTTCCCCCGCCGCGGCGATCAGGTCTTAGGTGATCAAGAATGCTGTAGCCGACTGGGCACAGCTCTGCTCTGACAGCCGAGTCGTTAGCTGTCAGCCAGTGTTTGGTAACGGCAACTAAATCAACTTTGCGTTCGCATATGTAATCAAAAATTACCACTGTTTTGTTTCTCACAGAACGAGCATTGACATTACATAGTACCATTTGCTTGTGCAAGTTGAAGCCCGTTTTACATGAAGGACGTAAGTTGATTAAATTATTGGGATGTGGTCAAGTTAGAAATTCCTAATTTCATAAATTGAGATTGGTACGAGGCTGATAGGCCTGTCCACAAGTTGCCGGCAACTTTTCGAGCAACTTTTCTATGTTCGCGCCTATTGAGTTGAAAGTCACACAAACAAAAAACATAGAAAAGTCGTACCTTTGTATCTGTTGGCTTGATTGTGGAAGGGAAAGCTTACGCTTGATTGGTCAAATTGCTAAACTTTGCAAAACGAAGGGAAAACATCAACAATGGAATAAACGCCTATAGTTCTTCTTCAATAAGACGAGTATTCACTTGATTTTGCTGACAACACTTTACTGGTTTGCTGTTTTTCATTTTTTCATTTTTGTTTTTTTGTTAAGTGTCAGACGACACTACCTACATTAAACATGATCTTAATTTTGCAAGGCTATTTATAAGCTGGTTGAAACTCTTCCTTAATCTACTATAATATTATGACAGGATTTAATTTAGTTAATTTAGTTTATTTTCAAATTGCTAAACTTTGCAAAACGAAGGGAAAACATCAACAATGGAATAAACGCCTATAGTTCTTCTTCAATAAGACGAGTATTCACTTGATTTTGCTGACAACACTTTACTGGTTTGCTGTTTTTCATTTTTTCATTTTTGTTTTTTTGTTAAGTGTCAGACGACACTACCTACATTAAACATGATCTTAATTTTGCAAGGCTATTTATAAGCTGGTTGAAACTCTTCCTTAATCTACTATAATATTATGACAGGATTTAATTTAGTTATTTTTATGTACCATGAAATTCAAACCAAGAATAATTAATTCAAGGAAACTTGAAATACTGCAGTGTCAATGTTACAACTTTCTATATTCCGTAATTGTCACTATCAACTGGAATTTATTGCTTTGCTTCTATATGGGTGTTTTTATAACAAATTTAAGTTAGGTAACACTCCACTGAAATGTTATGCCGTGAAAACAAACAAGTATTGGATGTAGTAGTTAATAAGTTCATTGATTATCATTGTGCTAGGAATATACTAAGCAACCCAGATGTGATAGAGGCATGCAACAGTGTGTACTTTTGGCCCACTGAGAGCTGCCATGAGAGTGCTGAAAGTAAGTACCTACATGTAGCTACAGCTGGCACAATAATTAGCATAATTTTATGTTGCAGGACACACTGGATTTTAATTTTGCATTTGGCCAAATTGTGTACACCCTTTTGATGAATAAAAGATGTCCAAACAAACATGTAACATGCTACAATCTGTAGGAAAATGGTGGAACTGATGTTCTGAACACATGTTGGTCTCGTCTCTTATCAGAAGATTTACAGAGTGTACCACTGTATACCACCCGGTAAACCCTAAGGACAACTAGATCTCATTCAGGGTCTCTCCTCTTCCAGGTTTCAAAAAACCCTTCCAAGCCTCCGTCGATAACAGAAGTAACAAGCATAATAGTTCCTAATATGTCCAAATGCTTACAAAAATTGAACCATTACATAAGGTTTCAAATAAAACTGCAGGCATCTCTCCAGGAAAAAAAACGAGACCCTAATCAATTTAGAAACATGATAGGCCACAAAGAACTGAATTTTATTAAGTTTTCCTTTTCCTTGTTTCAGTTCGAGGAACACTACAGCTTCCAGCAACAACACCAAAGCTTGCTGCAATTTGCGATAATGCTGGAGGAACTGCCATGCCTCCAACTGTTCTAACAAACTGTATGTAACATTTTACTGTGCAATTCAATCTCCACCAATTAATATGTATTGCTGTTTGAATAATTTTTGTTTTAAATGACCAAGTATATGTTGCTTATTTTTTACATACTGCAGTGCGTGATGTCCAAGATGTGCTAGCATTCATTTTGGCTGCAGTAGAGCGTCAACAAGACCAGTCAATTTTAAGGTACAGCTGCACATGTAGATATTTTGGCATAACATTACGATGTGATCATGGCATCGGAAGTTCAGGCAAGTAACAGACCTGACAATTAAAAACTGATTTACACTGTCTATCAACTGACTGCTTGCATGGAAAACCTACCTGATGAAATTGGTGTTCAAGTTAAGGTTTCAGTTTATCTTAAGTGATGTTACTATTTCCATATCTAGGAGGAATGGAGAAATAAGACAGAGGCAAAATGAGGAGTACCAAGAAAGCCTCGCCATAGACAGGGAAAGGGTAAGATACACACCAATTTAATTATCGGTATTATGAGTTCCTGTTCAGAACTGTGAAGTGGGCCACTGGCTGATGGGTCATAAGCTTTGAGGTGGGCAACAGGCCGTGGCCCACCTTTTATCACAACTCATTCTAAGACAATGACTACTGACCTTAGTCAACAACTAATATAAGCTGAGGGAACTCATGAAGAAAGTCTCCTAATAGACAGTTATTTATAATAAATTATAACTAGACTAGACGGTTTTGACAATACTTCCTAGCTCATACATGCAAATGATGATGGCACATTAATATTTTCATAAATTTCTTGGTTTGGTCCTTACCAGGATCGGCAGAGGTAAGAGAAGGAGGAGGCAATGGAAAGACGCAGAGTAGCAGCTGAGGTAACAAATCACAGTATAAAGGACAAATTGTGATTCCTGTAGGAAAAATATATTTTGTTCCATCTGAGGATGTCTTTGCATTTAGTACACATAGATCAATGCTAATCATGCTTATGTGGTGTATTTTTGTGGTGTATTTTCCTTCATTAATAATTATATTTTTCGGTGACTTATCAACTAGAACTCATCACTTGTCCTTTCCAGCGAGCCTGTCAATTGTAAAAAAGATGATTTCATAACCTGTGCAATATTGAGAGTACTATTCATTCAGTGACACAGGCATACATGTAATCATAAAAAGAAATCAAAGTTCTCCAACTAGAGTCCAACCTATGAACTTCCAATTAATACATGTATACTGAACTTTCAGATGCTTTAACAGTGAGCCACAAAACAAACATTCAGTATACTGCGAGGATTAAAATGTGGCTGTGATGCTATATTTCAAGGAATACTGTTCATATTGGGGCTTAAATGTTCAAAATAACTTATCTGATTTTTTAATATTACATTAATGCAATAAGAGAAGCCCTACTACAGCTGCCAAAATAACCACTGGAAAATGTTGACACAATACGAGTTCGAATTAGAGGACCCCAGGGAAGGACAGTTCAAAGAACATTCTTTACCACAGACACCACAGAGGTAATTAATATTGTTATTCACATAGAAAGTAAATTCCTAACCTCAGAGAAAATTGAGAGAAAATCTTGGGATTTATCATTGCCAAACTTTAAATAACCATCATTTATAACAAGAATCAGAATTGAACAGCAATTAGAAATTCTTCTTTTTTTCTTTAATTTCACTTCTTTCTTGTACAGGGTTTGAAGTGCATGAAGAAAATAAACTGTGTTGTCATAAGACTAACATAAAGATCCAATATTAACAAACTACCGTCGATTGCATCTACCCGTGCATGCACGCGCCCAAAACATGTTTTCACTTGACGTCAAACGTCTGCGTTTCAGGTGTCAAACTTTAAAGTTTTCCCACCCAATGTGAAGTTTCAGCTAGTGTTTCACTACTCACAGGGATATGTTTTCAGTCAACAAGAAAGGAAGGAATTATCAAAGAGGCATCCCACTTTCAAGTGCTTTTTCAGCTCTCCATATATATCATTGAAGGGATTTTCGCTGCCTTTCCTCAGATTTCTTGACTGTGTTGACAGTAAATTGAACCACAAGAACACTGAAGGAACTTCACATTTGGGCGGGAAAACTTTGAAAGTTTGACACCTGAAACGCAGACATTTGACATCACGTGAAAACATGTTTTGGGCGAGTGCGTTCACAGGGAGATGCAATTGACAGTAAGTAGAATGCCCAAAGTAAAATAAACCGAAATCTATTTCCTTGAATGAGCTACCTATAACAAGCCAGTTTTGACTTGAAAAGAAAAACATATTTATTTAAATGTTGTCCAATTCTTAATATTCTTGGGAAGTGGCTATTACAATTAAGATCTTCAGGTGCCCTCCATGTAAAACTGAACACACAAGTTTGCAAATCTGAGTTGGCATGGGCAAACGTTGCAAGAAAATTGGAAAACTGTCCATAAATAGGAATTGAGTCTGTTTTTGGCAACTTTTTGTTGTTGACAAATACATGTTATAGCTGATTACTTCAAACTTTCAATATTCCATTCGTTGAGCCATCTGTGTGCACCTGTTTAGCAGATGCTCGTTCAGGACGTATGAATAATCAATCGACAGGGCCCAAAAACGGCTGGACATGCGCAGTATGAGTCCAGCATTCAACGGCTTGGCATTGCCAGAAATTTGGGACAAGATGGAGGCCGTGCATGCGCATTAAATACAGTAATGGCGCTTAAAACACTTTAAAAAATGTATAGAAAAAGAATTTTTTGAAAATATATTACTTTTGACGTGGTGGATCCCTTGTGCACAGTTCGAAGGATATTTAAAATGAATTAATCGAGTTATTGACCACAAAAAAGAAAGGCAAATTCAACGCCTACCTACTTCCCGAGGCATACAATCCAATCGTCAATTTCAGGTCCATTTTCCCATACATTTTCTTAAAATCTCCTCAAAAATACAGAAAGATCCAAAAGGAGAATGGAAAGTGCACAGTTCGTAATGTGTTGTTCGAAGGTTGCTTTAGCTGCATTGCTAAAAAATAGGTAGATTATCCCTCGCCAAAGTTCTTCCAAAATCCGTTGTTTTATGAATCTTATGAGAATCTAAAAGGCCGCGCAGCCATTTTTAAAGCCCTCCTTTATAACATAGTCGTCCCGAAAAGTTGTGAAACCCAGCAAGACAGGCGATTTGGTGGCCATCTTTCTTGTTTTCAAATCCCTTGGTGTTTCTTGGGATAGCTAGGCCTCAGGCTTCTCTCGTCCAAATTTCAAATTTTATATTGGCCACCTCATCGAATCAATTTTCGAAGCAGCTTCCGGTTGAAAGTACAGTTTAAAAATGGCTGATTTGATAAGTGAGTACAAGAGGCAAGAAATTGAATGGCAATTAAAACTAAGTTCCGAGTTCCCTTTAGAATACGTTCGACGAGAAGCAGCCACGCAGTACGATTTATTGTGCTGTGTAGAGATTCCTTGGCCCCTGTTTCGACGGTGGGGTGAGTTTCTCGAGTTCACTTCCGGTACTGAGGTGAACTATATAGACCTACTTAATGCAAGCATCGTGGATGGATGGTTTGCTCTGAAGCGTGACAACGAACGTATGAATGAACTGCTACGAAAAAAATCGAACGCAGCGAAGCTTTCGTACAAGACCTCAGGGAGAAAGAGACAGGAGCTGGACAACAAAATCTATAGCCTCTGTGTCAGACGAGGGGAGCTTGAGTCGGTTGAGTTATTGAAGTCTGAAGTGTTGGACAGCTACAAAGAGATTGAAGAGTGGCGAAAAACGTACAGTGACTTAGAAAATGAGATGAAGAAAATGTACGAAGAAATGACGAAAGAAATCAATAAGCTGGAAGAGGAGATCACAGACCTCACTGATGTCAACAAAGAGCTGGTTGAATATATTGCGGCCTTAGAACAGAAAGAATCTTTCATGTGCCAGGGGAAGAAGGTAACTGAAGTAGGAGCGAAACAAAAAGGGAGAAAACTTCGCCATCTAAAGAGTAAAGTTCAATGTGCTCTGTGGTTTTGTAAGAGCTTTGGACTTGAAGTTACTCAATTAAAATTGCAGGATGAAAAAGGAGGTGCTCACACTTTGGACTGGGAACCCACCCCACCTGCTGTTGGAGGTTATGGCAATCTGCATAAAGAGGACAACAACAAACTGGAGCAAGTTCTTTTTTTATTAGACAAATTTTGCATAGGCGATGAAGTGTATCATGAACTCACAATGATTACAGATGGCCTCCCCAAATCATATTTAGTGAAACAGTTACGAAGTAACCTAAACAAAACATACCACATAGGACAAGCACAGGGTAAATATCCAGGAGCAACCATAAACTTCACTGATACACTTAAGGAACATATCAAGGAACTTCTTGACAACAAACCAGAGCTGCAAGGTAGTTGCATTGAAGTAAAAATCAGTGGAGATGGTGCAAGAATGTCGAGAACTACTAATTTCATGATGTTCTCATTTGCTCTTCTGCAAGCTAAAGAAAGCATCATGTCTTCAAAGAGCAACAGAACAGTTGCAATAATTAATGGCCCTGAAAAATATGAAACCATGAAGACATCCCTAAAACACTTTTTTGCAGAGGTCAATGAGCTTATAACAAAAGGTCAACTAACAGTTGATGGCAAGGATGTTAAACTAAACTTCTTCCTTGGTGGAGATATGAAATTTCTGCTCATGATAATGGGGTATGAACTCAGCAACTGCTGACTATGCTTGTCTCTGGAGCAAAATTCATAAAGATAATAGATGGGACACTTCTAAAGTTCCCAACTATTATAACCAACAGCCCCAACAACGAACACTGGAGGAAATCAAGGAGCTCTGTAAATGCAAGGAAAAAAATTATGGGTGCATAAATGAGCCACTCTTAAACATTCCATTGACGAATGTAATTGCAGATGAACTTCATTTGCTATTAAGAATAAGTGACAAACTTTTACAAAATGTCATTGATGAAGTTCTTGAAAGGGATGCAGTGGAGGACCTCAACAAAAAACGGGGAACACCCAAAGGAGTGCATCTCTCAAAGCTTGTGCACTGTATAAATGACCTTGGGATTTCCTTTTCTGTTTGGAACAAGAAAAATGCAGATGGCTCTGAAAGCCAAATTAAGGAATTTACAAGTCTGCTTGGCTCTCAGAAAAAGAAATTGATCAATGAACTGCCATCTAAAATGAATCAATTCCTTTATCCAGAAACATGTGAAACAGTAAAACAAATATGGACAGACTTCGAAGAACTATACAACACTATTACTGATTTAAACATAAGTAGTAATGACTCAGCAGCAATTTTCACCAAAGCACAATCATGGATAAACCTTTTTTGTTCACTCCATGGAAAGAGAGTAGGGTATGAAAGACCACGTGTGACACCTTACATGCACATCATACCATATCACATTCCATTTTTCATTGAAAAGCATGGGTGCTTTAAAAAATTTTCTGGACAAGGGGTTGAGAAAAACAATGATGATGCCAAAAGGATCCTGTTTCAAACATCTAACAAATGGGAAGCTGCCAAGGACATCTTGAATACTGAAAGTAGACAGTGGGAGCTCCGGCATCATGAAAGAGAGAAGGCAGCTTACACGAAACGGAATGCAGAGTACTGGGAAGGTGGCATTAGCCAAAACAGAAAAGAACGTCGGCTTATGTCAGCACCCAGTACCAGCTTGGATGAGGAACTGTCTGATGAAAGCCCCACTGACGACTACAAAATGACACTTGTACAGCTAAGAGAAATCATTAAAGAGCGAGGTTTAAAAGTGAAAAATCTAAGTAGACTCAAAAAGAAAGAGGTCCTTAAAATTAAACCAGAATAAAATTAATTACATGAAGAAGGGACCTTAACACATTTGATGGATATTTTTTCCATGTATGCTCTAGGCAACTCTACTATTTTGTCATCTACTTTTTGATGGCTTTTGGGTGCCAATGTCGGGTATTTCCTCACTTTAACAGGAAACCTTACCATAACTCCATCCCCATGATTATCAAAAATGCAACTCCATTTGTTTGGGAGTTTACATTTGTAGAAGTCAGTTTCTTCGAAGAGTGTCCAATTTTTCTCTGTTGCTGCCCTTCCTCTTCCAGAAAACAAATACTTGAAAACGTCGTGTCGAAACTCTAAAGACACTTTCTGTTCAGGACCCTTGTGTCTCAGAGCCTCCAACAGCGTGAGTCTCATCCTGTCAATGCAGCTCTGTACAATCTTTCTTTCAGGTCGCGGAGATTCAAAGGTTCTGGAAAAGAAATAAACATCAACAGGTCATTACCAAAACTGACCCTATATAATTTACAATAAATGTAAATCAAATGATGGGTATTGTAAGCTTGGAGCATAACTGATAACACAATGCTATGCAAAAAAATAAATAAAATGTTATTTTACAGTCAAATAAGACTTACGCTTAAGTTTACTTCAGATAATCGTAAGAAGAATGCATTTATAAGCTTTTAAGATCGAGACTTGCAATTGTATAAGTCATATTTTCATTATTTTCATTAATAAAAAAAATCAATCAATCAATCAATCAATTACCTCAACAAAAGGGGGAAAGGTTTTCTTCTGGTTACCAAGTATTTTCAAAGCTACTATAGCCTTTCCATTTTACGAGGAATTGCGTTCCCTGATGAAAGCAATGCCTAACAATTAGTTTCTGATATGAGCACGCGCTGGATAAGAGCAAAATTTCTTACCTCCGAGTCTTCCCGACTTGCTATCAAGCGCTCTGCCTCATATATCCCGAGATTTTTGCCAAGATGCCTCTTTTTCTTCTTCCTCTCAGGGAATAATATATCGGCAGAACTTAAATTGTGGAGAATATCATAGGAAACACGTTCTCGCTTAGATCGAGTAGAAAAGGCCGCCATCTTGTTTTTAAGTGAAAAACGATATGCCGCTGTCTCATACCCGAGGGCTCAAAATGTCCCCGATTTCTGGTGATGGGACTCCTGCCATTCGATTTTCAAAATGGCAGACAACGAATCAAAAAGGAACATGTCATCAGAAAGCCCACAAAGCTGCTGATCTCCACCCAGAAGTTGTACAATCTCGTTAGAAAAATAGTGTCATCAATGGAGGACTTGTTGTGGTTGTTTGTGAAGTCATCGGCAAAACGATGCTGTCAAAATCAGCTGCCATTTGTGGCTAATCTTTGGGCCAAAAGTGATGCTTCTTGTATTTTGTCAGGAAAGGTTTTTGCCTTTTCATAAGGTCACAGCTTTATCAGTAAGCTCAAGAAAGGTAAATGTTTGAGATTATCACTTTGTCTATAACATATCAAAAATGACTTTTTTTTCATTTCTATGAAAATTTGTAAATGCTATTTAAAGGAGGACTGTTGCTGTTACACTCTTAGAAGGAGAACGAAGGTTCCTTGTCACAGTTGTCTGCCAAGATTGTGGTTCAGTGAGTAAGTGCAATTGCTTAAACAATACAGATTGTTTACGAACATAAGCTTAGAGTTTTCTTAAAATAACGTTGCTGCCAAAGTTTTCTTGATTCATTTTAGTTTATAGTAGTTGGAAGTTTTGTAATTTCTAAAGAGTATTAAAGAGGTTTGTTCATTTTAATGAAATCTTCGTCTCTTTTTGCTTTGCTTGCATTTGCACACGCCATTAATTTCCCCGCGCAAACTGGAAATTGTTGACAGCTGTTGTTTCTGGTATGTGTAAGAGTTAAGACTTTTTTCTTCTCGTAAAAATGAATTGGTTAAGAGCCCCACGAGCACTGCGACAGACGTCTGTTGTCAATGACTGTTGGGGTAGTTAATATCTTTCTTGGCAGAATCACAAGCACAGGCCTGTGGGTATTTGACTGAAGCGACGCTCTTCAAACAAGCACAACGATGAAAAAATTAGCCAAAGCAAATTAAATTGCTGCTTCCCATTACATGAACAGGATGATTGCCGTGGCAATTGTTTCATGTCCATGGCGATTATTTCCGGTGTTTAACTGTTTTCAAAACTTTTCCCATACTGGAACATTTCTTTGTGAAAAACATTTATTGCTGGCCGTTCACGATAAGAGGATCTGCAACAGCGAAGGATACATTCCGCCTAAAAAGGTACGACATTTGCGTTGTTAAATTCCACCCACTCCTGAAACGTTACTTTGCATAACAAAACGATTTGAAGACGTTTTGGACCACCTTCCCCTCCCACAGACACACCCCCAGTCGTACATTGTTTGGTTGGTTTGTTTGTTTCTTAATCGACTAGCGCTCAGTCTCAAAAAACCCGAGTCCACAAAACCCTGACAGGGGAGAACTCCTAAGAAAAATTGAAGACCTTGAAATGGGTAAAAAAAATGAAGAATAGAGGAAAGCAGAAGAAAAAAAAACACTTCTGTTGAACACAATTGAACATTGTGAGAATATGAGAAATATGTGAGACTGTTACCATGTTACCTGGCTTCTCCATGATAACCTGTAGTTAGGCACTCTTGTTTGTTTGTTTGTTTTTGGGGGAGAGGAGCAGAAAATTTTGCACGGTTCTTCTAGTATTAATGGATTACATGGTTGTATATTCATTACACAGCTTTTACATTCAAGGCATTTTAAAATCACATGTAATATAGGGGTTGAAAGGAAACAAAATTCATACTACTCATCGAAGATGACACTCACTTTATACAGGCACCCATAACCCCCAAAAGCTCAGTGACAAGCACCTCATGGCACATGTCCACAGTTGTAGTGGATAGTAAAGAAAAGAGAAAATAATAAAACTGATCAGAAGGGTTTTCACCTTTAAGTGCTCCTAATTCCAAATGATGTAACACCAATGAACAAAGGATATTTTCAAAATAGCATAGTATTTTTTTCCGAAATCTTTCATGACCAAAAATCTAAGTTATTTGCATATATTTTATTTTCTCGTCCAATATATTAAATAAAATATATAAACATATTTAAAGGGACGTGCGTGCGTGACGGCAAGATGACACGGTGTTATAAGCTCTGCTATACTTCGTACATTTTCTACATATTGTTGCTTTTTTTATCAACACCCTCAATTAACCATGATGTTAATGGAGTTCTTGATACCTTGCAAGAATTTGATGAAGAATAGGCCATTTTTTCGATGAAAACGGACGAGCTGAACCTGTCAGTGGATGTCGCACGTGGTCGCCATTTTGATTCTCTTTTCCCTCTTGCTAGGAGAAGGAGATTTCACCAGGCCAGGGTGATATATTATTCAAATTCGTCTGCTACATTCAATTTGGAATACTTGTTGATTTGTGGAGACGTTCAAGTTAATCCTGGTCCTCGTCATAACAGCATTAGACGACCTTGTTCGGATCGCCACCGGACTTCGAAGAATATTCTTCGTTTTGTGTCACTCAATGCAAGGCAATAATAATGCAAATGCAATAAGCTGAATGAGTTCCACGACTTAGTGAAAATGAGAAAAGCAGACGTGGTTGCAGTTACTGAAACCTGGCTTCATCAAAGAATACTGGACACAGAAATCCTCGACTCAAATTATGTTATTCTTCGTCGTGATAGACCTTAACCACAACGCGGCGGGGGTGTCATGCTTTGTGTTAAATCCGATCTTATTTCAGTTCATCATCATGATCTTGAAAATGAAAACGTTGATGTCGTAGTGTGCGAATTAACTGGAATTAACAATTCAAAATTGATCATTGCTGCTTTTTATTGTCCACCGAACATGGACTATGATTATCTAAATGATCTTGTGAACGTACTGTACTGTATTCATCGAACTGGAGTGAACATTTTTATTTTGGACGACTTTAATTTTCCTAAGGTGGACTGGTCAAACTATAGTTCCCCCTCTAATTTTGACTCTATATTTATTGAATGTTTACTCGATTGTTTCTGGTCTCAACTTATTAATTCTCCAACTAGATGTGTGAATGACAGCTCGACAATACTTGATTTGCTTATTACTTCTGTTCCTGAATTTGTTAGATACATTACAATTCTCTCCGGAGAATTTTCCTCAGACCATATGCTAATTACTTTTGACATTATCATTCCACTGAAGCGCATCAAGCCATTCAAACGTTATGTTTACAACTATAAGGATGCTGATTTTGGCGGATTGCAAGAACTCTTAAATTATATTCCTTGGGATGTAGCTTATGATGAAAATGACATGGATTCTTCAACTGTCAAGTGGATGGATCTTTTTCTTGCAGCTGTCAGTGATTGTGTTCCCAAGATTGAGATAAAATCAACTAATAGCGCTCCATGGATTGATGCTGAAGTTCTTAAAGCTGTTAGAAGGAAAGAGAGACTTACAAAGCGGGCTAAAAAGTCATCTTCTGATTATCATTGGGCAATACTTCGATTGCATTGTGCGGAACTCAAATCGCTTATTAAATATTTCAAAGGTCTGTCATCAACTTTGACAGAAAATCCCAAGTGATTCTGGGCCTATTATCAAGCTAAATACAAGAACAAAAGGATTCCAACATCTCTGCAATACAATGGAGTGAAAGTCTCTGATGCCCAAGAAAAAGCAGAATTATTCAACAACTACTTCAACTCGGTTTTCAAGAGAGATGATTGTCCTCCCCTTCATGAGGACTATTTTCTCAGTGACTGTCATAATGACAACCAGTCTTTAAATAACATCACACTTTCACCGTCTATGGTCATGGAATTTCTGAATCAGTTGAACATTTCCAAATCCTGTGGACCAGATGGAATAACATCACGTCTGTTGAAGGAATGTTCAAAGTCGTTGTCTGTTCCCCTCTGCACCCTGTTCAATAAATTCGGTTGTTTCCCAAAAGTATGGAAAACTGCAAATTTGGTCCCAGTTTTCAAGTCTGATGATAGAGAAGTGGTTGAAAATTACAGAGGAATATCATTGTTGTGTATTGTATCAAAAATCCTTGAAAAATGTGTGTTTACACATGTTTTTCCTTTTTATCAACCACATATTTGCCATCTGCAAGGCGGCTTTGTGAGTAGATGCTCTTGTGTTACCAGTCTCCTATGATCTACTCATGCTTTTGCTAAAGCACTCGATGAAAGAAAGCAAGTTGACACTATATTCTTGGATTATAGTAAGCCCTTTGACTGGGTCTCATTCAATTGTTTACTGAAAGAGTTGTTCGATGGGGGTGTAAGAGGTAAAGTCCTTTCTTGGTTTAGATCATATTTAACAGGTAAACACCACAGAACAGTCATTGACGGTTGTGAATCGTCCTTGTTACCAATATCATCAGGTGTGCCTCAGGGGTCCATTTTGGGACCATTATTGTTTATAATTTATGTAAATACGGCCCCTAAGGCTATACACTCAGGCACCACTGTACAACTGTACGCTGATGATATGAAATGCTTCAGAATCATAGATAACACAAATGATGTTCAACAACTTCACAGTGATCTGTCAAATCTAAACGATTGGTCAGTTGATCATTTCATGCAGTTTAATTCAAAGAAATGCAAATATCTTGCAATTTCAAGGAAAAAGAATATTGTGGATTCAGTCTATACACTTAATGGCCCACAGATTATGTCTGTCACAACTGAGAAAGACCTTGGTGTACATGTTTCTATCAAGTTATCTTGGAATAATCACATTGACATCATCTTTAGTAAAGCCAACAAAATGTTGGGCATGATCAATAGAACTTGTACCAACGAATGTGATCAGAAAACATTAATGATTTTATACAAATCACTTGTTGGACCACAGCTGGAGTATACACCTTATTCCAAAATGGTGGCCGCTCGGAATGATCTGGGGAGAGCAGCGCGGAAACGAGGCATCGAGGGCCAAGTCCAAGTCAAGCATGTAAACAGCAATGGTGTCCGTAGTGTCTATCAGGAGAATTGAAGACATACCTGGCAGTTCGTTGAATGGATGGGATCCTAATCAGTTGAAAAATGCTTAACTAAAATTTTGGTTCAAGTGTCGTGGTGATTCTTGTAAGGGTTTACGTAATTACCAAAGCACAATTTTGTAAGCGGTAAGTGATATAGTGATTTTGCCATCAGAAATGCCAACCTTGTTAAGGCCGCTAAGGTGCAAAGGCCAAGACTCTTATCCCTGAGAGCCGTAAGACTTACGTCAGCTCGCTCGACTCAGATCTCGCGCGGCAGCCTAAACGCTTTTGGTCCTTTTTTAAGCTCAAGAATAGAATGCGGACCTTCCCTGAAACGATGAGCTCTGGCAATGACACTCAGCAGAGTTCTCAAGCATCAACGCCTCAACAGATCGCCGAATTGTTTAACTCTTACTTTGTGTCGGTTTTCACTGCCCCTTCAGAGGCCCCCTCTCTACCAGTACCTTCCACACCCTCACACCCTACACTAAATGAGCTAGAGATCCCGGTGGAAATGGTTTTGACAACTCTCAAACAGCTTGATATAAACAAAGCAACTGGATCCGATGGAATCCCAGTGCGCCTGCTGAAGGAAACCGCTGGCCAGATCGCACCGTCTCTGACCATGTTATTCAACAAATCTTTGCGGCTCGGCATTTTTCCAGAAGACTGGAAACTCGCGAATAAAGTAGCGATTTTCAAGAAAGGAAAAAGAGACCTTGTGGAGAATTATCGCCCTATCACTCTTCTCCCTGTCATCTCCAAAGTTCTCTAACGCTGTGTTCTGGCGGGTTTACGGAATTATACATCCCACTTCATTAGCCGCGAACAACATGGCTTTTTAACTGGTAGATCTTGTGTGACTCAGCTCACCAGTGTCTTGCATTACATTGGCGGTCAACTCGACGCTGGTAAACAAATAGACATTATATATCTTGACATGAGTAAAGCATTCGACAAAGTGGATCACATCAAGCTTCTTGGGAGGTTGCACCAATACGGTATTACTGGCAAACTTCACGACTGGTTTCGTTCATATTCACAGGGACGCAAGCAACAGGTTACAGTCCTTGGAGCTACTTCCCGAGAATTGCCGGTTACATCCGGGGTACCGCAAGGGTCCCTATTAGGACCAATGTTGTTTCTGCTGTTTGTGGATGATCTTCCAAACGCTGTTAAAACATCGAGAGTTGCCTGTTACGCCGATGATACCAAGATTTTCAAGAGCATCGATTCCATCAGACTGTAATGCCTTGCAATCTGACCTTAACGATCTTGTCAGTTGGTCTGAATCATCCGGGCTCATATTTAATCAGTCCAAGTGTAAATACCAGTGCATCACCCGTAAAAAATCACCTGTACAGCCTACCTATACTATCAAAGAAACACCTTTGGAATCTTGCGAAACAGAGAAAGACCTCGGTGTGTGGGTGTCAAGCAATCTCACCTTGGACAAACAAGTAACTGAACAGTGTGCGAAAGCCAACAAACTCCTCGGCTTTGTGCGCCAAGCTTCTAGGTACATTCAAAGCACCCAAACGCGTCGTACACTTTACCTTTCTATCGTCCGGTGTCATCTCGGCTACACAACACAAGTATGGTCTCCACAGTCTATTGGCCTACTTAAACGAGTTGAAAACGTGCAGCGCCATGCTACAAAACTAATTTTGAAGCTCCCCTTCCGATGTGACGTAACCTATAAGACCCGCTTTCAATTAACAAATTTGTTACCCATTTCATACTGGCATGAATCTTTGGACATGGTTTTGTTCTACAAAGCTGTTAATAACTTAGTTTTCATAGGCAGTGAAGCTCTACCTGTAACTAGACAATTTACGAGATCTACTAGGACATCAAGAAGCAGTGCTATTACTTATATTCCTAACCGAAGTAGAACTGTTACTTATCAACGTTCATTTTTCATATGCGCGTGCCGCACATGGAATGTTCTTCCCGCTGAGCTACGCGCAAGTCACATCTCTTTAGCTTTATTCAAAAGTTTATTACTTGAATATTATAAAAAGGCTTTGAACTTGTACGACGCTGATGACATTAGAACTTGGAGAACAATCTGTCCTAGGTGTAACACAGCGAGGTCTCTCCTATGCCCGCAAACGAGCTGCTTCTAGCAATTTGGTCTCCCGCCTTGTCTCCTCTCAAGTTTTATGCTTACATATTAGTGGTTTTAGTTATTAAGCATTTTTTTATATAAATAATTAACGAGGGATCCGCTGTAATTGGCTACGCTGTAGTGGTCTCCCTGCCTAATTATTATATCTTTGGTATTTTTTTGTTTCTATTGTTTGTTTCAATTCTGTTTGTATTTTAGTTAGGCGAAGCTAAATAAATAAATAAAGGTCAGTTAAATCTCATTTGCTTCGTTCTTTTACAGCGTGAATGAGTATTATTTGAATTAAAAGACCGACTATATTCTAGTCGACCCGGACGAAAATAACTATACCCAGAATATAACGACTGAGCCAGTAAAGAGCTTTTCAGGCTGAGGTTAGCGCTAATCATTGATTAAGATGTATTAAGGCCTATAAGTTCAGTTATAATAATAATTTAGAACTTATATAGCGCATTTTCCATGTGTATATGATCAAATGCGCTTTACAAGCAGATGAAATTGGAATTTGGAAATGTTGGTTTTTGTAGAGAGGGGAAAACCGGAGTACCCGGAGAAAAACCTCTCGGAGCAGAGAAGAGAACCAACAACAAACTCAACCCACACATGACGTCGAGTCCGGGAATCGAACCTGGGCCACATTGGTGGAAGGCGAGTGCTCTCACCACTACGCCATCCCTGCTCCCCTAAACTCCTAAACCCGGGTTAGCGCTAACCATGCTTCGAGCAACTGGGCCCAGGGAAGCTGACTACAACACTACAAACATGTAGAAAAAATATTTACCCGGGATTAACTTAACCAGAATTTTATCTGATTGAAATGCTAAAAAGAAGATTTAAATTTAGTTTTTTTTTCTCGGAAATAAAGTTCAGAAAATCAGAAATAATAGCTCAAAATAGTCAGCAAACTGAAAATAAATGGTCATGTTGCCTGTACGCGAGTTATGTGCTTATGCTTACAAACACACCACTTTTGACTGACAACACTAAACAGAGTAAATGCACTACACCGTCACATATGTGGAAGTTTTTTGTCTTGTTGTTCACTCTCCACGTGGATTTGAAGGGAGACAATTTATAGTGTTTGCACAACTTCCTCAGAGGTCATTTGACCTTTGGTTCCAATAAAAAGTGCCCCATGGAAAGTTGACTAATAAATGTTTTGGTATCCCCAGGTGAGATTCCAATGAGCTCCTTCAGATTGGTATGCCAGTTTTTATGCAAGCTATAAAAAGATCACTGTTTAAACGAAGACTCTTAGGCATTTGAAAACGTTAAGCTTGTGGGATGTGGCTGGAGTGACAAGGATACTTCACAAATTAATGTGATCAAGTAAGCTGAAGCCACTCAAAGGGCATTAAGGCCACGAGGTAGCGGGCATTACCCCTTAAATCTACCAAAGGAAAGAGTGAGCCCAACATTAGCAGCCATGGACAGCTGTTTCAGCCTTGTTAGGCCTGAAATGATGCTGACCTTTAGAAACAAACTTTATCCAGGTTTATTGCCTTGGTCTTCCTTGTTCAGGGGCATCTTCGTCATTTCTCTAATTCATATTTGCTACATCATGAGATGGTGAATGCCAATAATTAATGTTTTCACCTTCTTTTACTGGATTTAAATACTGAATTATACTCTTGAAAATGTCTCTATTGGGAAATCCAGAATAAAAAGCTAAATCTTTAACTGACTTCAAAAATCTATCGACGCTAAATACTTTCGATGTAAATCTTCGAAATATCCACCTCGAATTGTCAAGATCATGGATAGCTTTCTCACAGTCGTTTTATAGCTCCCTAGAATCTCTATCAGGAGAAATATCTGAATCACGATGTCTTGGTTGATGACAGTAGGTCAGGAGTTGCTGAGGTTTTCCTCAGTCTTTTTCATTTGATCGGACTACAGCTGTACTATGCTTTGGTGCTTTTCGTTTTACGAGCGAACACTTCTTTCACGGAAAAGCGGATGGTACAGCAGTAGTTTTCAAAGT
This sequence comes from Pachyseris speciosa, assembly GCA_016490735.1. Classification (NCBI taxonomy): domain Eukaryota; kingdom Metazoa; phylum Cnidaria; class Anthozoa; order Scleractinia; family Pachyseridae; genus Pachyseris; species Pachyseris speciosa. Next base: position 906,292 of record JAEMWC010000083.1, on the reverse strand, counting down.
TTTCTCGCGACCAGCAAACGAACAAATATAACCCGAAGACTTGAAGTGGCACAAACATACCCTTGATCGAGTGTTTTGTCACTTAAAGTTAATCCAAGATGCCTTTGTATGGCAACAATCCATTCGGCTTGAACACACTACACGTCGGTCTTCTGGAAACTTCTGATAAGAGATTTTCGCACCATTTTTCCACATAAATTTTCTTAGGACAGAATGAAATAGAGCAATTTTGAAGCATGATCGCTCACGATTACCATATGTAAACACCACAAGATTTTCACGCTGGCCCTTGATGCCTCCTTTCCGTGCTGCTCTCCCAAGATCATTCCAAGCGGCCGCCATTTTGGAATAAGGTGTATGCTTCACAGGTCTGGTCACCTTACACCAAAGAAAAGATTACTGCACTTGAGCGTGTACAAAGACATGCAACTAAACTTATCCTGAAAACTGACCTATGTTATCCTGAGAGACTTGTTAAACTAAAACTTTTACCTTTAGAATATAGAAGAGAGATTTTGGATCTTTGTTTTTTCTTCAAATGCCTTAAAGGTTATATAGATTTTAATGTTTTATCATATGTTAATTTTAAAGCACCCAAGGATAACATCAGAAATAGTGAAGCTACGCTGGTGAAGGGCCTTTTTAAAAACCAATGTTTTTAAGTTTTCTTTTTTAATCGTATTGTAGACTTGTGGAATTGCCTACCACTAGACAACAGAACAATTGAACATTTTTTTTATCATTTAAGAATAGCGTTAATAATTTTTATCTTAATAAATTTAATGTAAATATGGACAGATTTTTGCAATTAATGAACTAATTAATTAATTGATTAATTAATGATATATTGTCTGCTTTTGTATACTGTTTGAGCTACATTGAGACAGTTTATTTTTATAAGGAATCTTCGTGTTCTGTATAAACTGACCTAATTATTGAGATCTTGTATTTTTATAGTTATTTTAACTGTCAACTTATCGTTGGTTTGTGTTGTATGTTAAGATCTGTATAATTAAAGTTGATCAAATAAATAAATAAATAAGTAAATGAATACCTCTCTTTTACTTTCAGCCATACTATTTCCCAGCTCTGGATGCAACCATTGACCAGCGATCGTTGCCATTGGGATATTCATTTCTTGGAAATGAACCTGATAGTATGGTGTGTTGTGACCTGGGTGACTGCCAATGCAAATGCAATCACAAGACTACACTCGCTCCATTTATAGCTTGCTTGAGAGATTGTGAACGTGGTCAGAATGTGTCAAATCGAGACCGTACATGTTTGTGTCCCATCTGTCATCCTTTGCTTGAAGCAAGGATACGAGAGCTTTACACAACAATCAATAAGTCATTGGTTCAACAGAAAAATGCTTTTGAACGAATTTAACTGTAGCAATTTAAGATCAAAGATGTACGACCGTGCTAGAGTCCTGAAACAAAACGGCCAGACACACTTGTTTCCAAAATATCGAAACTCAAAGCAAAAGCCTTTGGACCATCAAGAGCAAGTTGTTCTTGTCGTTCCTGTGAACAAAGAAGTATTCCGCTGCCATCTATGGCTGCTGAAAGATTTCTAAACCTGGTGGACTAATGTTCACTCAACGTGAAGAAAAGTGCACAGTAGTCAAAACAAATAAACTGATGCACATGTGCGCATTGCTACTTGGCCAACAGACTTTTGAAGCAAATAATCAGCTCCTTTCAAACGTGTTTTGTCTGTCTTTTCTTGAAATATTAGGCTATTCCCAAAGCAAGAACAAAACTCACAAAATTCTATTCCACGCTTCGATCACTTCAAATGTCTCAATTTTGCACAGGCGCAGTTAAGCAAAATGGACCATTATACATCATAATCCTCTAGCCAATCAGCCGTTTTTGCGCCCTGTCTAATCAATCTCATCTCAGGCTCTTTGGCCAGTGGTTAGTCGCCAGGAGAGACTCTGGGATAATGGAAAACCGAGGACTCTGGGTACGAGATTGATGAATAATATGAAGCACTTGGGAAGTTTCAGTGCTCTCCCACCTTCCCAAGTGCTTCATACCCCGATGAACAAACAGGTCCATGAAACAATTGTTTTACAACATTTTCAACGCGGTAGTTTAACGCAGATGTCTTTAGCGTGCACAACAGGAATATGAAGCACGCCAGCGCAACTAATTTACCAGCTATGTATGAAGGCCATCCTCATGATAATATATTTTTTTCATTTCTTTGACGATTTGCTACGTCTGTTCCATAATCAAAATAGTACAACAATTTGCAGAAGAAACCGTTGAAATTTCCATTTATATAGTGGTTATCTCGGAGGGTGCTAGTAGTGTTAACATCTTCACAACACTGTGTTAGCACTTTCAAGTGGAGTTTGAGCAAATTAATACATTGACATCCATTTGTTTATCTATATATTTTCAGGTACTCTTCCTTGCAGCCTTTTCTTTGCTGGCCTTACTGAGCCAACATTTCAGACTGAGGGGATCAGTGTCAGCAACTGGGACAACTATAGAAAACAATGGTCTATCATTATCAGAGGTAGTACAGCGAGACACTACACTGTCAGTTGAAATGATAGACGAAGAGTGAGCATGCGATGCATTTCAAATGCGCCAAACGTTTATTTTTAATCTGCCATTTCAACTTTTTGGGAGGCAACCAATGGTTCATTTTGGTGGAAATCTCAGAATCTGACTCTTTTTGTTTGAGTATGGCAAAATAGTATGCCCATAAGAGTGCAAAATAAGGTCAACGTAGCGTTTTGAAAGCCAACAAAAGCTTGCAAGTTCATGAAATAAAACTTTCTGCAACTTAAATATAAGCCGGCATCCGAAGGTATAAATCTGTATTAGCTTACACAGGTATACCTTTAAGAGACCCAAAAAAAAAACTGGGGTCTCTCAACAAATAACGTTCATTTTCACTTACAACCAACGAAAGTTACCCCATTAATAATAATAATAATAATAATAATAATAATAATAAAGGTTTATTAGCATTCCAAAAATGAATTGGCTCTTCTATGCTAAAAAAAATTCCTATTCTACTCTAATTACACAAAAACATGGTATAATATAATTTACAATAATATCACATTCTAAATTTAAGAATTAACATCTAAACGAGTTAAAATGTAAATGTGATGAAATTCATGTAACTTCTAATCTCTTTCGAGCATTTTTGACAAGATATGTCAAACTTCTTTTAAAAGATCGAAAGTCAGTACAGTTCCGCAAGTAACTTGGTAGTGCGTTGAACATGGCTGCTGAGCTGTCTTGAAAGGTGCCACTTTCGATAGGCACCTTTAATTTGACTTCACAGGATGAGCGTAGGTCTCTTGCTGGTATGTGTTGTTCGAGTTTCAAATACTGTGGCCAATAGTCAAAATATAGTACTTTAACCCTTTAAGCCCCGATGGTGCCATATGGCACTCTTGCGTGACTGCATCTCATCACCGATAGTGCCATATGGCACTCTGAGACCCATGTGCATTGTAACCAATCAAAAGGGATGTTTTAGCGTTGCTACGAAGTTCTATTGTTTTTTAACCAATAGGAAAGGGTTTAAGCTTTCATTTGATGTGAAATGTGTCACAGGTTTTCACTTAGCGTCACTCTCAAAATTTCAAACGAAAATCTATGGCGGCGATGAGCGAAGGTGAAAGCGAGGACGGGGTGTTTTTAGCATTCGAAGAGGAAGATCGAGAAGCTGTTGCAGAATGGAGGCAAGCTAGATTTAAAGCTAGACATCAAAGCGACTCAGAGTCAGACATTTATGTGTCTTCTGTTGCAACCAACGATCTCTCAGATCTAACAGACTCTGATGAGGAAGAAGAGACATGAAATGAGAACGAAAATCCCGTAGAAGTTGCTCCATTTACTGCCGCTACTGGCCCTACTTCTGGTGTTGCAGAGGATGGAACAGCGATTGATTTTTTTTATTTGATGTTCCCAGAAGAACTTATTGAACAAATCGTCCTTGAAACGAATCGTTACGCACAGGAATGTATTGCTACGAAACACGACCCAGAATGGTTCGACACAACTCTTGCAGAAGTGAAAGCGTTCCTTGGACTGCACGTGCTGTTTGGAATAAAGCAGTTGCCTCCCACTCACCTTTATTGGAGCAGCGATCCTCTTATTGGAGTCACGGCAGTCCAAAAAGTCATGTCAAGAAATCGATTCGATAAATTATCACAATATCTGCATGTCAACAACAACACGAATCAAGTCCCTCGTGAAAATCCTGCACACGACAAGCTTTTCAAAGTGCGGCCCATTCTAGATTGCGTTGTTGGATGTTGTAAAATGGAACTAAGACCTGATAAAAACTTGTCTGTCGATGAAGCAATGGTAAAATTCAAAGGACGTCTTGGAATGAAGCAGTACATGCGGATGTCCAGTCAAGTGAGGCATTTAAGTGTGGGAGATAGCCGAAGCGTCTAGCGGCTTTGTTTGTGATTTCCAAGTTTATACAGGGAAGAGACAAGATGGCACCACTGAACACAACTTGGGATATCGAGTTGTTTACGACTTAACTCGAAACATAACTGGGAAAAATCATCATGTGTTTTGTGACAATTTTTTTACAAGCGTTAAACTTGCAGAAGATCTGCTGCAGGACAACATTTATCTGTGTGGAACGACGCGAGCAAACAGGAAAGACTATCCGAAAGAACTTGCAACAAACAATGCACAAGTGAAACGCTTGAGGCAAGGAGAGTCGATTTTTCAGCGTAAAAACAACCTCGTGGCAACTGTGTGGAAAGAAAAAAAACTTGTTCATTTTTTGAGCACCCAAAGCAATCCAGTTGGAAATGAAACAGTCAACCGCAAACAACGCAATGGGACTGTTATTCCAGTACGCCAGTAAGTGCCCCTGTTGTAAAGAGCTACAACAAGAACATGGGAAGTGTTGACCTACATGACCAGATGCGCGGGTATTATGCCATCAGAAACAAGTCAAGAAAATGGTGGCGTTATCTTCTCTGGTTCTGTGTCAATGTCAATGTGGTAAATGCGTTTATTTTGGAGAGAAAGGCCTTGAAGCAGCGATCAAGAACTCAACTTGACTTCAGAGTTGAACTTGCCAAAGATCTGCTCGGCGATTTTAGTAACCGAGCAAGAACTGTAGCTTCTGGTCAAGTGGAAGGAGGCCACTGGCCTATTCCCTTTGAAAAAGGACGATGCAAACGCTGCCTGAAGCGAAAACAGAAAACATTTTGCAGAATGGGCTGCCAGCAATGTAACAAGCGTGTGTGTTTGCCATGTTTCCCGAATCATATCGATGACTTGAGCTAATGCGTCACAAGAGCGCGAAATTCAAAACAGGGACTGAACATTCAATGTTTATTTCGTTCGAAAAATTGCTCGAAAAATCTGGACTCAACATATTGGACATTTATTTTAATGTATATAGGATAGTTCTTAAAAATTTCAAGTTCTGTTTTGTATTTCCTTCAGAAAATAAGTTTTTTTGGCTTTCTTATTTCCATCACATTGTAAATATGTGCGTAAATAGTAGCATTTTCTTCAGTTTTGAAATCTTTAGCTTGCTCTAATTCATGTTATAGTTCACCATGTGGTGTGATATTTGTCTAGAATTAAAGCTTATTTCTTGGTGAACATTTTTTGTCTTACAGCGGTTACCAGTCACACGCGCCCTCCAACGGCTTTTTCCTTTATCGAAAACTAAGTTTTGGTGGACGTCAATCAAATGTATCCATGACAATAACGGGGTTTCTTTTAAACGAACTACTCTCAGAGTACCCAAGTTTCTCTTTCATCTTTACTTGACTCGTTGATAAACAAAACTGTTCTGGTTGAAACTGAGAAGTAAATCTTCTGAACTCTGTGCCTTTTCATTCGTCTCGCTCACGGGCAATGATTTGAAGCTACAAATTTACGAACAGTGTACGGCAACCACAACAAATTGAGAACTAAATAATGACCTTTATTACAGGATGAACTACAAAACTTTGACCTGCTAATCTCTTGCGGCTTTCAGTACCTTTTTTACTGTCAATCCCATCTGTCGTATAGTTCTGCTGAGGGTTTGCATTGCATACGCCCCACCTCTCTCGTACTCCAACCACGCTTGCAACTCGTCAAGATAGAGCTCTGGATTATCTTATAGCATAACAAATGACAAGAATTTCTGCGGCTAAAATAATCTACATCCGTAAAAAGCTGATAAAAAGTCAATTTCCACACAACTCGACTCATTTTCTGAGGCCAACGTGTTCAGCTACCTGATATTTTTCGTTTCTTTGATCTTCTCTTTGGTAGATCGCTTATGGCTCCAGTGTTTATGTACAATCGAATCGCCTTCTTCAAACGTTTTGCTCCCAAAAAGTGTTTCTGCATGCTATGTGATTCAAGGCTGACCATGTCGTCTCGACATAATAATCCTCCATCTCAACGAATTAAACTGGAAACGACTTTGTCAGCAATAACTGAGCGATTTATACCTGATCACAACGACGATTGAACATGGCCGTGAAACTGACACGAAACGAGGACTATATTGTCATGGAAACATTTGATTGACGTCCACCAAAACTTAGTTTACGAACATGGGAAAAATCGTTGGAGGGCGCGTGTGACTGGTAAGCGCTGTAAGTGTTTTTTCCTTTGCTTTGTAGTTTTTGAGATATAAGGCATTTCTCCAGACGTTATAAAAAATTAAAAATAGGAGGCAGTGCAAATTAGGTCCCGGGAATAGGGAGTCATGTTTCATCAGTTTCCTATGGGGCTTAAAGGGTTAAATACGCACTGTAGTAACTGATAACTTCTACGCTCTATCAGCCAACCCAGCTGCAGGCAGTCAGCTTCTCTCGCATAGCGACCTAAGACATATCCCGCACATACATTTTGGACTCTTTGTAAGCGCTTCTGCTGACACAATGGCAATGGATAGAACACTGTACTAGCATAATATAACTTATCTTAACTTAATTCATTTGAGAATACAGAGGACAGTATTTTGAGTAGTTTGTTTAAACAGTCTATTGCATTTCAAGAGTTTTTGTTTCCAGTGAAATATTGCCCAATAATGCACATACATCTAGGAGTGGATTTAACGTGAAGGGAAAATATTTATATAATTTCTGACAGGATCTTGTTTGGACGGCTGCATACTTGCCTGTCAGTAGTATTGTTGTTGTTTCCTTTTGATTCTGAAACAGGAACCCCTTATAAGTTTCTGGTGTAATTTGGTCTTGATGAGTATTTGGTTTATAATCAGAGGCGGATCCAGACAGGTTGCCAACGTTTAGCAGAAAACACTCAGATTTTTGAAAAATAAATGTATTTTAAAAAAACTATAGGTAAAAATTCCAAGCCTTTATCTTGAAACCTGGCGAATATCCTCTCCGAAAGACTCAACAGCCCAGGGAATGGCACTTTCGATAATTTAACTCCAAAACGTTTTTCCGTGGTAGCATGTCCATTGACCCCTAGAGGGTCACACTTTCACCGCTCCTGTTATCGGAAAATGGTCCATCCATTTTCCCTGGATCCGCACCTCATAAGTAATGTTAGAAAAAAACGCGCTGATTGCCGACTGTTGAATAGTGCGCAAGGCAGTAGCTGGAAATAGGAAGAATGATTTCAATAAAATTGTGTTTGAACTAAGGAGACTGATTATTGTATTGGAGCGCTGAAAATAAAGCAAAAAGCGCATTAGAATAAACATTAAATTCTCTACCATTTGATTGAATATGTAAACAGGGAAAGTGAACCATTTACAAAAACAAATGACGTAACTATTAAGCCGGTGAACTGGCAGCCTTAACTGCAAAGAAACTCCGAATGGCACTCACTCACTTATTAACAACGCAGATTGCTATTAAAGAGCTAACTCGGAAGGGTAACTTGTTAAATACTGAGAATGTTAACTTATTAAACACTGAGAATGTTGACTTATTTAACATTGAGAATGCAAGTACTTTGATTCAAATGACACTTTGAACTTAACTTATTAAGTGTACACTGTACTATTACGGCGTAACTTTACCACGTAAAATTCCAATGTTAACTTATTAAACATTGAGAATGCAAGTACTTTGATTCAAATGACACTTTGAACTTAACTTTACGCTGTGATGTTAGGGTATAATATTTGCGACTTAAAATTCCTAAGAAAATGAACGTTGTATTTTGACGTCATACTCTAAATAACCACGTTGAAAATCGACATTCACCTTGAGTGAATGAACGCCACAATATTACATCGAGATTTTAAGATGTGATTTTACTTGACGATAATTATTTTACATTGTGTCATTACGACGTGAATTAGATGCACTATGAATTTTACATCGTAATTTGACGAAATGATATTTAAGGGGTATGTTCTCGCCACGTTCAGAACACATTAATTGGATGCGCAAGTATTACGTCGTAAATTTTACGTCGTAATGTTTTTGACAGTAAAATGACCCCCCTGGACGTGCTGAAGTTGTTTGTACGTCCAAAAAGTGCTCAAAGTGTTTTGAGCAGTAATGAATGCCATAATCCATAGCCGCCACTGAAACACACAGATACTCTATCCTCTAGACAGAGATGCAGCTGATAATGAAATTAAAATGCACAAAGGCAATTGGCAGAATACTAAAAAGTATCTAGATAATATGAAAGAAGGCGAAGGCATTTCCTTTGATCAGTTACTTATCAACATGAGTGTGACAGAAGAGAAATATTTACTTGCTATAAGGTCATCTCTTAACACTCCTACTGTGTTTTTAAAAAGAAATCCAAATAAATTACGAATAAACAATTACAACCCTGCCTGTCTTAGTGCATGGCGGGCCAACATGGATATCCAGTATGTACTAGATGTATATGAATGTGCTGTGTACATAGTCAATTACATATCAAAGGGTCAGAAGGGAATGAGGGAACTTTGGAGAGAAGCTTGTGCTGAAGCAAGAAAAGGGAATAAGAGCATTAGACAGCAAGTCAGAGCTATTGGTAGTAAATTTATTAATAATGTGGAGATCAGTGCACAAGAAGCAGTGTATATCATCTTACAATTGCCTATGAGAAAAGTGTATCGACAAATAGTATTTACAAATACATCACCCCCTGATGACAGGGTAGAGCTTTTGAAACCAATGATATTTTCAGATCTAGAATTCAGACTATGTACATGCCCTCTCTCCAGTGAAGACTGAGAAAAATTCAAGAGTACCTTACTTTAACGGTATAATCCAAACAGGACAAGCTGACAAGATCCGTGCAGTATGTTACAATCCAAAACAGTGAACCAGTCTACAGAAAGCACACCAACAGAAATCCCCCATCAAAATTTCAGGTTTAAAAGACTACCCAGCTCAAGTTTTTCTAATAATAACTGCGAAGAATATAAAATAACAAAAAAGGCAAAGGTAGCACCTACAGATACCGATTTCACCTATAACCCAGATGTTCCTCTTCTTTAATTACAATAAAAGAAGCTTTTTCAACCGATCTCTTCAAAACTATGGATGTACGTGCTAAAGTTATGTTCAAAAAGGAAGAAAGTAAACCTGTCATACTAAATGGCCAAAGATTGATGAAAGTTGATTGCATTGTTGCTGATTACACTAAGAGCATCAAGCGTGCACTATGGGAAGATATGATTCGCAAAGTTGATTGTGGGAAGTCATATCTCTTTAAAAGTGTCACAGTAAACGTTTTTTATGACACCATGTATTTAAATGCCAATGAGTCTTCCACTGTTGAGCTTCAAGATGATATTGATGATATTAATCTAACATCAAAAGAGATCAAAGATCATATTGTGGAAGGACTGTGTCTAGGAATACATGTCAAACAAGCAACATCCTGTATTGTCTGTAATAATACAGTTCAAGTAGTAGCTGACAAACATATAGTTACATGTGAACGCTGTAAAACTTCTATGTTAAAATCAGCATGTAATAAACTATTTATTTTATTTACAGCCTTCGCCAGAGACCTGGCAGGGACACTACAACAGCTTGTGCCAATTACTGAAGGCCCGTAACTGCAAATCCCTCCCCTATAACCACATTCTAGTAGAGATAGACCACCACACCTACTAGTATGTCATTTGACAATGAAAACAACAACTGGTAAAGTTGAAGTATTCATATGCTTTAATGATGGCTTGCAAAGTTTCTTAGAGTCAATCAACTATGATAATAACATAATATTTCTCATGAAGAACTTGAAAAACTTCTACATGAAGGAAAGAGACAAATGATCGTTGATCAATCAGTGCATGTTATTCAGCAATTCCTTCTGTAATTATGTTACCTATGTTGAAACATGTTGTGTTAACTCTGTTAAAATTAGCATTTTATAGTGTGGTTCCATTAACCCGAGAAATACACATCAATCAATGCATGTTATTCAGCAATTCATGCTGTAGCTAAAGGATCGTTACCGGTATTCACCAATTCCTGCTGTACTTATGTTCCTTATGTTCGGCTATGTTAAAGTATGTTATTACCTCTGTTGAAATAAAATTATGTTTTGTTACTGTTAGCTCTGTCTCTGTGGTGTGGTTTTCATTAACCCAAGGAATACACTAAGTGATCACTCTTCACAGTACACTGTACACTGTTGTTATTTGATTGCTACAGTTTAGCTAATAGACTGTGTTTCACGAGTTAATGAAAACCAATCAAACTGGTATGTGATTTAACAATTTAGCAGCACTTGACGAAAGGACAGCAATCAACAGGCAAAATGCTGAAAAATACAGAGAAAAAACTGCAGTTACAGACATGCCTAAGTCAGGCTGAAATTTAAAAGGCTCACAGAGGAAGAAGGTAAAATAGGGTGACACTTTTCAAAAGCAAGAAAGCAGTCGGGTTATGGAGTATCATAATGCATTAAACAAGCTAAGTACTTAAACACTTGACGAAAGGACGGCAATCAACAGGCCTGATTTTTCCTGTTGATTGCTGTCCTTTCGTCAAGTGCTGCTCTCAAACTCTTTGGCCATGTTGATTTCATATCCTTGGGAACATGGCGGTCGGCCATGTTTTATGGAGCTCCGGCATTTTTCATGTATTACTGAGTTTGCTTCTTGTTTCCAACGTATCTTTTGCGCCTTGGGGAAAACGTTTACAAGTTACCCATCGTGTTGATGATTTCGCTAAAACTGCAGCTCAAAATGATGCTGTCTCAAGGAATTTTGATTTCTTCGCAGCATGTTTGACAAGATGCCATTTCATCTCTCCGATTCTTCGTAAGGGCTTCACTTCTTCGAGAATTAACTACTACCCTAACTCGGTCGCAAGCTATCAAGTTACTTTACTCCTGAGGAGCGGCAATGTTGAACCAAATCCTGGTCCTTGTGCCACTGACCTACATAATCTCAGTGAAGAGAGAGGCCTAAGGTTCAATGGCCTCTCGACATTTTATGCTAATGCACGAAGCATCGTGAACAAAAGGAGCAAACTTGAACTTGACATTGTTGCCTCGCGCTATGATATTATCGCTTTAACAGAAACACATTCCTCCGAAATCCTCCCTAACAACTATTTGGTATTTAGACAGGACCATAAGTCTAATGGACGCCATGGAGGAGGTGTGCTGATCGCTGTGAGGGATCATATCAAAGCCATTCCACGTGAGTCTCTACAGAGTGAATCTGAATTCATTTTTATTGACATTTTATTTCCCAATAATCGTAAAATTACTTTTGGTGTCTTTTACTGACCTCCCAATAATGAAACCAAGCCTCTCGAAGACTTGCAAACTGCCCTCCAAGAAATTGCCCTGAGGAATGATCTGATTATAGTCAGAGATTTCAACCTCAGTGCATTTGATTGGCAAAACACCTGTGCGCTAAATAATTCAGCAAATTACACTCTGCTGTTGGACATTGTTCACAAGAACTTTTTGACTCAGTTAGTAAATAGTCCTACGCCAGAGCAGAACATTTTGGATCTAGTTTTGGTAGGCGCCACTGACATTGTTGAAAATCTGATCGTTGGGGAACCTTTCTCTGATCATAATGCTATCACCTTCTCAATTCCTTGCTGGCCTTATGAGCGCCTCAAGACGAACAAGGTGACCTACTCTTATTCCAAGGCTGACTGGGTCTAACTACGAGAGCTGCTTCATTATATCCCTTGGCACTGTGCATTCTTAGAAGATGATATTAATATTATCTGGTCCGCATGGTCTGACCTGTTATTCACTGCAATTGACGAGTGTATTGCGAAGCGGCAAATAAAATCACGGAAGAACGCACCTTGGATTACCAGTGAATTAATTAAGCTATGTAAGAAGAAGAAGAAGAAGCTTTACAAGAAAACCAAAAAATCTGGACTACAAAACGACTGGAAAACGTATCGTATTATGAACAACTTCTTAAAGAAAGCCTGTAACTCTGCTCGGAGAGAGCATATCAACAAGATATCTGAAGATCTAATGTCTTCTGGAAATCCAAAACTGTTCTGGAGTTTTGTTTCATCTGTACGCAAAGGATCAAACAAACTTACAGCACTGAAACTGGATGATGTTACCCTGACGGATGACCTGGAGATCGAGGAAAGCATGAATTCTTATTTTTCAACTGTGTTTATGTCAGAAGATTATGGAAATTTCCCTGAGTATAGTAATGTTGTGGATTCTAAGTTATCAACTATCTTTTGTAATACAAATGAGGTCTCTCGCCTTCTGAGAAACCTTAGGCCTGACCACCTCCCACCGCGTGTATTGAAAGAACGTGAGATTGAAATCGCTGCGGCCTTTTGTTCACTCCTAAACAGATCATTTTCTCCTGGCAAAGTTCCATACGCCTGGAAGATAGCTAATATTGTTCCCGTCCACAAGAAGGGTAGAAAGGATTACAGAGAAAACTATCGTCAAATCTCGCTCACCTCCATTGCATGTAAAGTTAGCGAGAAGATTGTTAAAGATCGTGTAGTTAACTTCTGGCAAGCCCTAAATGTCTTCAACCCAAACCAATTCGGTTTCCTGGAAGGAAAATCAACTCTAACTCAGTTGTTACGTTGCTTTGATGACTGGGCATCTTCACGAAATAAATCAAGACCCACCGATGCTATATTTTTAGATTTCTCAAAAGCGTTTGACTTTGTGCCTCACGAACGGCTGTTGCTCAAATTAAAATGTCACGGAATCGACGGCTCATTACTACGTTGGCTTAGAAGCTTTTTGACTGACCACAAACAATGAGTTGTTGTTCGAGGCACCCACTCATCCTGGTGTTGTGTAATGTCGGGGGTTCCCCAAGGTATGATCTTGGGCCCAATTCTATTTCTAATTTATGTCAATGACATATCATCTAATATCTCTTCGACATTAAGGATGTTTGCTGATGACACCAAAGTATACAGAACTGTCAAATATAGCAAGGGACAGTGAAGCCCTACAACTTGATGTCAACCAGCTACTATCCTGGGCATCTAAATGGCAATTACGCTTCAATCCCAATAAGTGTGAAGTTTACCAGTACCGCTCTTCTGTACCTTGCTTTCAAAGACAAAATGGCAGAATGCAGTGATTCAATGTACGAGTGCTCCATTTGTGGAAACAGATGCACAGATTTACAAGTACTATTGATGCATAGTTGCTCATCGATATCAGGTGGGTTATTTTATAATGATTTGAACACTGTTTCGGTACCTTTTAAAATTTCTTTATTCGGCGTGAGCTATTGCTTCCTAAATGGTTAAACCAAAAACAACTCACCATTTGGCCATCTGATGTATCGCCCTGAAAGATCAATAGCTGCCTGCGTAATTCTCCGAAGAACACAGTTAACGCTGCTGAGTGTGATGTTAAATCTGTCTGCCACTGCTCGAGTGGGTTCTTCGTTTGCAGTGCTCCACAGGAATGCTAAGATTTGTTTTGCAGGTGGAATAGGTGCTCTTCCATATGAATTACCAATTGGTATTCTTCCTGTGGTCATGACCTCTTGAGCAAATAGCTCAAAAGTCTGCCTGGTCATTTGAAAGTGACCCTTGAACTCATCAGGGAAATACGACGGAACAGTGGTTTCAAAAAAATTGGGCACTCGATTTAAATGTCGTCTCATGAAACAACATGCAACACTTAAATGAATAACGTCATTGTTATCATCGAAAAACTCGTCCACTTTAATTTCAGTATCGTCTAACAACTCCAAAGCCAATAAAACCGGCATAGAGTCGGCCATTTTTTGTTTTGGCATTTGTTATGTTCGTATTTGGCACGAATCAAATGCGTGGTGGCTTGGGTCGGGTCTGTGCGACCAGAATGTACCGCTCCATTGAACACGTAGAATTTCCGAAATTTCAAACCGGAATTTTTGTTGAATGGAAAGCACCCGTAAAGTGCGTCAAGGATTTGGGCATTATGGTTTCTTCGGATTTATCCTGGAGCGAACAGGTCAACATGACTGTTAATAAGGCTAACAAATTATTGGGTTTGGTTCACAGAACAGTGGGCTCGTCAAATCCCGGTGCGTTCTCTACGTTATACAAATCTCTTCTGTGTCCGGTTTTAGAATATGCTGCCCCAGTCTCGAATCCATATTTGGTTAAAGATGTGCTAGCATTAGAAAGTGTTCGCCAAAGAGAGCCTCTCGGCTCGCACTCAGACAAAAACGTGGTGAGATGGAATATGAAGATCGTTTAAGGAAGCTGAAATGGCCTACACTCAAAACACGCAGACTATTTCTTTCTTTAGTTGAATGCTACAAGATCGTATTTGACATGAACAAACTAAACTTTGACGATCTCTTTGAATTCAACAAGTGCAATTCAACCCACGCTAACCATCCGTATAAGCTTTATCTTAAGCCAGCAAAGTGTAATCCATATAAATACTCTTTTCCTATCCGAATCGTATGGCACTGGAATAGCCTACCAGGTTCTGTTGTTGAGGCTGGGAGCCTGAGTCGTTTTAAGAGTGCGCTGAAGTGCTTTTTAAATATCTGAATATCTATTATTTATTGTTATTACTGATCATTAGTTATCTAATTTACCTCTTGCAAATAGTTCTTAAAGGATTTACATTGTACATAGTTTACATCTGTTTTTTTTTTTATCTTTTTATTTAGGGAAACATTATAGGGTCAACCTCTAGTTTTCCTTTTCAAGATGTTTTAATTTTTAGCTCCCCCATCTTGAATAAATACGTTATGAATAAAAGCAGTATGTCGGACAATAGCGACCTTCAGATCAGACTACAAGTACGAGATCGAGTACGAGTATGACTTTTTAGTTACTAGTCGCAAGCTTAGATCATCATGTTTGACACCAACTCTCGTTCCTAGAGCCTCATTCTATTCTGTTCAACAACACTGAGGAGCGTGGCCTCTGAGAACACAACTGTTTGAAATTTGAAAGTCGTACTCGTACTCAATGTCGTACTCGTAGTCTGATGTGAAGGTTGCTATTAGGGACTTTAAGCAAATCACTACGGCGACCTATGCTACGGCGGCCGGAAGTAAAAAAGCCCAGAAATGAAGCAGTGCACATGCTTGGAAATGAGCTTTCGCTGTGGCGCCAAATCCTGCAACGTGAAGAACTGCCTTCTGGCACAGTCGCGACTACGTGAGTATAAAAGTCGACTCTCCTCCTATTCTTTGTGGTCACTAGTTTTAAAAACTAACATAGATTGTTTTTCACTTTATCAAGAAAGTACTTGAAGCTTCTGGTTTTCCAGTAAATACGTTTTCCCTGCGTTTTCTCGTAAAAGATTTCTATCGCCAGCAGAGTGTGCCATGCATAAATATGGCCGCGGAAATACTGCCAGAAAAAACAAAGGCTAGATCAGACGAAAACCGTAAGTACGACTGTTAGCAATAAAGCTAATGAAATGTCACTGAAGGTTGTTTACTGAAGGTTGTTTACGCAAGAATAAAATATCTAACACGTTGAATTTGTTGATTTCTTGTTAAATACGGCACATAAGAAGAAAAATCACTTGATGCAAACTCCGATCTTCAATTGTAGTTTTCTGTTTTGTGTAGAAATCGCCCTCCGATGATGTTTTCTATTAATATTCTTCTTGGCAAACGAAAGATTGGAATTTAAGTACAGAAATTCTTGCACAAAGTCTCTCTCAAAAGAAGGAAATTGGTTTCTATTTTCAGTGTTTTTGGTTCGTTCTAGATAATCTCGTCTGCTGTGGCAAATTAAGTTTTATAGTCTAAAGCAGTACTGAATTCTTCGTCTGAAGTGAAGCCCATATTTTTCTTTCATGTGACAACTACGTTGTTTTATGTATTCGCTTCTCCAAAGGAGGTCATAACAGCGAAAGCAAGTGAGCCATAGTCACTGCTTGCTTAAAGTTGAAATTTGGAGGGCTACGGTGACGTACTCTCCCGAGGACTCCGCATCCACGACCGCCGTAGTAGAGGTCGCCGTAGCGATTTGCTTAAAGTCCCTATTAAGTGCAGGTTGGCTGCAATCAAAGAACTGTTGAGCCCATCACACATAATAATAATAATAATAATAATAATAATAAAACATTTATAATGCACAAATTCCATAAAATGTTCAAATGTGCATGATACGATTAAAAACGGAATAGAACGGCTAAAAAGCTAAATTACAATTAAGAGTAAACTTACAATGATTTAAAAAGCTAAAATTACAATTAAAAGTAAACTCACAATAATAAAAACAACTATGATAACAATGAATGACAGAAAAGGTGAGTTTTAAGCTTGGCTTTAAAAATACTAACTGTGCTGGCGCTTATGTCAAATGGCAACGCATTCCACAGTTTTGGTGCAGCACAGGTAAAAGAACGATCACCTAGTGTAGCTTTAGATTTAAAACGTGGATAACTAAGTAAAATTTTATCACTAGAATTCCTTAGCTTATATTTAGATGGGAGGCTAAGAGAAATGAGAGACGATAAATAAGTAGGCACTAAAAAATTAAGAATCTTAAAAGTAATTAAGAGTATTTTAAACTTGATTCTGTATCTAATCGGTAACCAGTGTAATTCATAAATAAGAGGCGTTACATGACAAAATTTCTGTTCTCTAAAAATCAGTCTGGCACAAGCATTCTGTACTCGTTGCAGTTTATTCAACAAGCAGTCTGGTAGTCCATATAAAAGACCATTGCCATAGTCAAGGCGACTTGTTATGAATGCATGGACAAGTATCTCAGTTGACTGCCGTGAAAGATACTTTCTGATCCGACAAACATTATGAATATAGTAAAATGAAGAGGCACAGATTTTTGTTATGTGTGATGCCATGCACAGCCTAGAATCAAACCAACAACCAAGATTTCTCGCGAGTGGCAAGGGATAAATATCTGAGTCACCCACACGTCTACCGATATTATCTAGCTTTTCCAGCTGCACCAAATGTACCAAAGTACCAGAGTTTGCCGACAATTCAAACTGGACAAGGTAGCCAGCAGAAATTGGTGCGAGCGAGACTGCTAAAACATGAAGTGCGCAACTGGAAACTGCACAAGTGGCAAGAGTTTTGGGACTCTTTTGAGAGCATGATCCATAGAAATAACACGTTACAAAACCTCAAGTTCTTGTCCCACAAGTTCTTGCTTGTGGGACCGGCCAGATTGGCGATCGCAGGTTTTGCGTTACCGTCCACAAACTATGAAACAGCTGTAGAATTGTTAACCAAAGGGTATGAAAAGAAGGAGGCGATTCAGCAGGCACACGTAAATGAAATTTTGAATGTTCAACCCGTGGACAACGAGAGAGATACACCAAGACTACAGAGCTTGTACGACTTCTTGGAAATCAAGCAAGCACTTGGAGTGGAGGAGAACACTTATTCAGTGATAGTTGTGCCATCCGTCAGATTCTACGTTTAACGATTACGAGAGGATCACACCGTCACCAGTGGCATTTGAAAGACCAGCTGGAAGCCCTGGAGCAAGAAGTGGAATTGCTATGGGAGTACAATGACAGCACACGTCATAGGAACACACTTGGCGAGTTCCGGAGGAAAACAATACATCCACTCTACATTTAGGAAGCTCACTGAATTGGAAAGGGGCAAAAGAAGGGAACTGTGCCTTCTGTTAATAATAATAATAATAATAATAATAATAATAATAATAACTTCACTACTTTCCAAATTATGGCTTTTCAAAGTAATTATAATATTCAATAAAATATCTAACGTAAATCTTGTTGACAAAGAGAAAGTCAGTACCAATGAGCAAGTCCACAGCACCACCGGAGAGAAGTAACTTGTCTGCTCTTGACCTAAGATGAGGTAGCCATATCCTGCACGCACTTCCTTTCTGTAAAGGTTATGTATAAATTAGTCTCCCATTTAATTTTGTTTCAAACTCCCTGACAAAGTCTGTATCAGACGAAACCAGTCGGAGAATAAACCTAATTGAGTCAACAAGATTTCCATTGCTGTGTGCTTCTCACTAGTACCTTGTTAAAAAGTAAAAAATCGATACAAAATCAATTAAAAATAGAAAACAGGATGGATACTACCACCCACAAGGTAAAGGTGGATGGGGTGTGGCAAGCGACAGAGTTTGGCTGCCCACTGGGCAACAAATCATACAATGCATCAATGGGTGGTGTTGACCTAGCTGATCAAAGAATTGGTTCATACAAAAATATTTTAAAACTTGTATTTGGTATTTAGCACTCTTCTTTCATGGACTTCTAACAGTGCTGTCAGAAGTTTAATTTTGGTGTAAGCCAGTCCCGGCCATTAAGATTACACAGCTTAGGTTTTACCCATTCTTATCAAAGCAATTGTTTAGTGGAAGAACTTACGTAAAGAAAGGAGGAAGACCTTCAACCCCTTTTCCAGCAGAGGTTCGCTTCAATCATAACGATTTTCACCATCTGGTAAAACAAGATGCAAATAAATAATGCACTGTCCACACCCAAGAAGTGAGAACAGTTTATGAGTGTGCTATGTGCCAGAGACATATGTGCGTAGGACCTTTATTTCATCATTACCACACCCATGCAAGACTTCACATTTGAAGATCCCTCTAAAAGCAGGGACAAGAGTGGCAGAAAAAGAGCCAAAGCACACCATGAGTGAACTTTGGATTGTTTTTCACTGTTTTTGTTTTGTTGTTGTTTTTTCTGGTTTCCATGGCAACCATATGGGGGGGGGGTGAGCTTCGAATGAAGCCAAAAGTCTCAAAACAATTATAGGAGGACTCAAGGACCTTTCAAATACTTTCCGTGTTGTGTTTCACTGTAGTTGCTCCACCTAAGGAAAGTTTGCCATTCACGTCAACTTGTCTGTAACCATGGAGATTTCATCCATTTTTCACATAAGGCTGTATGCAATAAGGCATATCCGCTTTGAATTTTGGAATAAATAAAAATGTAATTATTAAAGTTTAATGAAGAAATGTGAAAATTGTAGAAGTTTTAGTTACACACTAATATTCTCCTTAGTAACTTTTAATCTAATAAACTGATAGGGAGATCACAGAGTTTCCACAGGAACTGTGTGTTTCAAAAAAAATATACATTTCTGAAATCCTCAATAGTTAAGCTTTACAATGTAGTACATTTATGGTTGCTTACCCTTTTTCCTGGGCTGAGATTGTCTTATTTGTGAAAAGGTGAGAATTGCCATTCATTTTTCATGTGAAAACTTGGGCAGGAAAGGGTTAATCTACATCTGAAAGAACACGAGAAGCGACCATCTCAACACATGTTCACCTGCACTAAGTGAACTGAAACTTTTCACAACTGTGCACCATACAACGCTCATATTGGCAGTGCCCATCCAACTGTAGAGTCTGCTGCCGCCAATAGAAAACGACCTGCCACCACACAAAAATCAAGATACTCACATGCCGCGAAAAGAACCAAAAAGTCTACTGATCCTGGTACTCCACTAACAGCCCATTTATCCTCAGCTTTTACTTCTGCCAAGATTAGAGATAAATCTCTTCCTTGGATCAACACCTCCATCAGAAAGGAAATGAATAAGAGATATAAACTCCTGAAGGATGCAAAATTATCTGGTGACCCCGAGAAATGGAGATTGTATAAAGAGAAGAGAAACGCAATTAAAAAACAACTTAAGAGAGCTGAAACTGCTTACTGGCAAACATCATTCGAGGAAGCATCCAACCCACGTGAATTTTGGAGACTGACCAATCAAGTCTTGAGAAAGCACAAGACCAAGAGCATAGGTCCTATCTCTGGCCCCAACGAAGTGATATTAACCCATAGCTTAGCTAAAGCTGAGTACTTCAATGACTTTTTTGTTAATATCAGTGAAGACTTGACTAAGCAGCTTGATCCTCTGGACATTCCATCTCTAAACTCCTTCATTACCAGAATCACCCCAATTAAGGACACTGTCGATTTTTCCTGGAAACTCGTAAGGGATAAACTCATAAAAGCTGCCAAACCCATGAAGGCTACCGGCCCTGATAACGTTTCACCGAGAGTCCTATCCCTGGTTGGCGACTCTGTTATTCACAGTCTCTTACCGGTTTTTAACAGGAGCCTGAGTGATTCATCTTTACCTTCGAAATGGAAACTGTCACGGGTTAACCCCATCTTTAAGAACGGCCCACCAACCGATGTTAACAACTACAGACCTATATCCCTCCTCAGCGTTCCAGGAAAGGTTCTGGAAGATGTTGTCTGTGATGCCCTAAGTAACCACCTGGAGTTGCATGGCTTATTAAGTCAAAGGCAATGGGGATTTCGAAAGAACTACTCTACAGAGAGTCTATTGCTCCACCTAACAGAAACATGGAAAACTGCCCTGGACAATAGTCTAAAAGTGGGTGTCCTTTTCATAGATTTCAGAAAAGCCTTCGACACTGTCAACCACACCACGTTATTGGAAAAATTAAAAGCAACTGGCATTTCTGGTGATCTGTTCTCATGGCTTACCGACAACTTGTCTAGGGGTCAGCAGTTCGTCCAAATTTCAGGGAATAAGTCTGAACTAAAAAAAGTCAGGTTTGGGGTACCTCAAGGTTCAATTTTAGGGCCTAAATTATTCTCGATATTTGTTAATGATCTTGCAGAATCAATAACACACGGGGAATTGTATCTATTTGCGGACGATACGACAATCTACACCCTTGGCGAGAACATTGATGACATTATTCCGATACTGCAATCTATACTGGACCAAGTTCACACTTGGTGTCTGTCAAACAGACTTGTAATTCATGAATTTAAATCTGAAGCTATGATAATTTCTAATCAGACCTTCGTTGGCCCCCTGCCTTGTTTGAGATACGGCAATAGTTTAATTGAATACAAGGTATCAAGTAAATGCCTTGGGCTTACTATTGATAATAGGCTTTCATGGCAACAGCATATCAAGAATGTTTGTGCCTCCTTCAGCAAGAAAGTTGCGGTCTTGAAACGTATCAAGTTTTTACCAAAACCTGTTTTGCAAACAATTTATTATCGAACTATTCTTCCAAGTGTCTTATATGGTATTGTAGTCTGGGGCTCTTGTTCTCCATCATTGCTGGAGGATATCGACCGCATTCATTTAAGGGCAACTAAAATTATTTATAGTTTGCCCAGAGATATCCACAGCACTGATGTTAGGAATTTACCACTCTCGACCCCTATTATTCAGTTTTATATTAAGAGACTATTAACTATCAGTTTTAATATCTACAATGACACTTGTATAGACCCTCTTAGAGATTTAATTGTAAGATCCACGTCTAACTATAATCTTAGGAAGTTTTCCAATTTAGAAGTTCCTAGTCCTAGAACTGAAATTGGCCGGTCATCCTTCAAGCACAGAGCAGCCTTGTGCTGGAACCTCCTACCCAATTCATGTAAACGCTCTTCCAGTCTTGGTTATTTCAAGAAATTTTTAAAAGAAAATAAGAACTTTCTTAATTCTATAAGTTTCGATAAAGCTTCTTGTATTGTTTCATTTAAGTCTCCAGATTTCAAATATTTTTAGATCATTTTTACCGATGTTAATTAATTATATTTTATTCAATGTAATTCTTAGGTAGATAGTGCAGGTCCACATCAGGACTCTTGTCTTGCCAATACTTCCAACCTGCTTTAAATAAACTATGTATGTATGTATGTATGTGGTTCTAGTTGGGAAGAAGGTCCTGTCCTTATTCCTTCAAATCTTATTTCTAGCAGTGAAGAATATATAGCGGACATATACTATCATCATTGGCCTCAGATCCGCACAGGTTTTTTTCCGAGGTAACAGACTCCAGGACTGGTTTAATTTCCACCTGTCACAAATCAATCCAGCAAGCCTTTGGGAACAACTCTTCCCTGATGAGCTTACAGTCTTCAAAGTCAACTTCTCGTTTGGGTTTATTCTCCATAATAAAGAGACCAGGGCCCTGCAGTATCATTACTTATCAGCCAACAAAAACATTAATTTCTTGGAGTTGGTACGACAACAGTGGTAAATGGGTGGTAGATCTTGTCACAAATGTCACCATGTTATGTGGAAAATTCACAACCACCCGATCGGCCTTCACGGCTACATTGTGGGCAACAAGGGAATCACCCCACTGGATCGTAATATCCAGAGAGGGAAGCTTTATGAAGGCAACCTATGTTTCTTCTGCTGTTTTGCTCTTCACAATGACTGCCTCACCAAAAATTTAGAGAAACACCAAGTACTATTATGAGAAATACAGAGAAGGCAGCCTATCCAAGAAAAATGTTTCTTGGGATTAGACGATTAGACGAGCTGGAGAAGTTGTTCGAGGTGAATATACAAGTATATAGTCTTGTCCCTACGTACAACGCCTGGTAAAGACAGCAATGAAGAATATACCCATCATTGCTGCTACGCTCCTTTGCCGTTCACATCGCCAGTATGAAAGCATGCTTTACCTCAGCCTCCACGAAAATCACTTCTATAAAAAAAAACAAGGCGGCTGCCTAACGGTCGCCCGGTCACCTTGGGTGCCAAAGTTACGAGCGTGGGCAACCAAATTTCAGTGTAAGGAGCCCACACAGGTGACCCAATTTAATATAATATACGCTCACAATTATGCATATTAGCCACCACAAAAAAAAACACAGCATCATGCTGGGCTCACAAGGATCACTACCTCTCGAATGCGATTGGCCAAAACCAAAGAGCCAATGTGAAAGCAGGATTTTCGATCCTACATATGAGTATAAATTGGAAGAGGAACGCCCCTTTAATCAGACAGATACTGAGAACTCATCTCTATCAGTCCTTCCATTTAATCGGCAACTGACGAGATCCACAAGATTAGGATCGAAACTGCGGTCTCGCCTGACCATTTGTCAACAAAATGTCACATAACCTAATAACGTCAGAAGAGCTACTAAATGCCCCTGGCCCAAGCCATGCCAATGAGGAAAACGAGAGGATGGAAACCTCATCAGAACACACAAATGAGGACGAGATTCTTGGCTATTCCGATGAGGATGAAGACATCCCTCCATCACAGCAGCCTAAAAGCAAGTCTTCAACCCGAGGAAAACAACCCTACAAGAGCAGCGCCAGCAAACCGACGACCCAGAATGGGAGAAAATGCTGCCGCAGTGAACCAGCCGCCGAAGACAGAATCATCCAAGCGGAGCGAGCAATCAAAGCCATAAAGAGACACACGGACAAAGGAACTTGCCCAGAATCCTTACAATATAGGGCGAGGGCCAAAATACGAGCCGACAATGATTTTAAATCAGACATTAAGCGAATCCGTAAGAACGCTGAACAAGAAGTCCTCAAAGCACTCACACATTTCCATCAACGAGGAAAATTGACCGTAACAGGGTCGAAATTAAAAAGTCAAAGAGACCTAAGATCTCTGAAACATCACTCTTCTAGTACGCTTAGTAGAACAGTGCGCTCAGTGCCAGCTGTAAAAACTGATGTATCAATTAAGAGCGAAGAACAAATTGCTGAGAACATCCAAGCTAGTATCGCCCAGTTCAGCGAAATGATGTCAAAACTAGGAGGCATTGAGAATAAACAAGATGAAAAGTACACATGTGTATTCTGACTCCCACTGAAATAATGGGACCATTGATAAAAGAACAAAAAGCAACCTAACAAACAAAAAGCACAAAGAGCGCAAAAAGAGAAAACACCAGAACTGATTGAACATGCAAATAGAGGTTAACAAAAATCATATCAGAAACCTCTCCAACAAAGAACTCACGAATGACCAGATCAATCTACTGACAAAAGGGCTCAAATTCATTCCAACACCCATGACAAAAGAAGCACAAATTAAAAAACAACTCTTGCGTGACTTTGACCAATTTGCAAGGAGAATGCGTCTTATGTACATATTTCACAGGGAAAACAAAGACCTCACGCTTTCCACGTAAAATCAACGTGGAACCCACCGATACAACAATCAGTTGCCCTTGAAAGCTACCTAGAAGAGGTTAGGAGCCAACTGGCAGATTTAAAGATTACAAAGCCTAGAAACAATTTACCACCAACCGAACGCAAAGCTCTCAAAGCCTTAAAACGTGACACCGAAATAAATATCAAAAAGGCCGACAAAGGAACAACAACTGTTGTCATGAACACTCAAGATAAAATAAACGAAGGCCAAATCCAAATGGATAACGAAGACCACTACAGGCCTCTTGAAGATACCCATGGTAGTTGACACATACTGCAAAGTTCAACAATTTATAAACAATCTCTACAATGGGAATCACATAGACGAAATGACTAAACAATGGCTTTGTCAAACACCAAATCTGCCTCGCATTCCAGAATTCTACACACTCACCAAGATACACAAACCGACAAACCAATGACAGGGTGTGAAGGCCCAACAGAGAAGCTTTCATCATTTGTTGACAAATTACTTCAGCCTATAGCTCAACAGAGGTCTTATCTCAAAAATACTACCAACTTTGTTAATTTTATAGAGAAAACGAAAGTCCCAGCAGACAACGCTTGCTTCAATGGACGTAATGAGCCTCTATACAAATATACCACAAGAGGAGGGAATTCAAACAGTATGCGCAGCATATGAGACATTCTACTACAATGAACCTCCTGTCCCTGCACGATTACTTGAGCAGGCGCTAAGGCTTATCCTACAAGAAAACTCATTCCGATTTACTGGAAAAATCTACCTGCAAACACATGGTACGGCAATGTTTCAGTTGCCTTTGCTAACATTTTCATGAGCAAGGTAGAAACGGAGATCCTAAGCCAAAGTGCATTCAAACCACTCGTTTGGAAACACTATATAGACAATATATTCTCGCTCTGGACTATAAACAGAGACGAAATAACGCAGTTCATTGAACAAGCTAATAATCATCACCCCACGATTAAATTTACGGCTGAAATTTCCAAAATGGAAACAACATTTCTGGATACCAGCATCTATAAAGGCAGACGATTTCAAAAATGCGCAGTCCTTGACGTGCACACTCATTTTAAGCCTATACTGAGACGTTCCAATACACTCATTTCTGTTTGTCTCACCCACCGTGAGTTAAAAAAGGCTTCATCAAAGGGGAAGCTCTAAGACTTCTTAGAACAAACTCTTCTAAACAGTTGTTTGAAGAGAGAATCAAAAACTTCAGAACACATTTACTAAAGAGAGGCTATCCAGAATATTTTATTGAAATGGCCCTCGCTGAAGTTAAATTTGAAGACAGGAAGCTAACTCGCCAACAACAACAAAAGAAAAACACACGAATCTTGCCTTTTGTCACACAATATCAACCATCGGTGAAAAACCTAAAACAAATCCTCATGAAAAACCACATTTAAAATATCAATGATTCCACTGGGGACAAATGCAATCTTCGCAGTCTCACAAGAAAGCTTCCATACCCCAGTACACTGATAGTAGTGTACAAGAAAAAGACAGACTTGATGTTCACATGAGAGAAGAGATCACAAACAACCAGGATCCAAACGTTTATACCCTTAAACCAGATTCTTACAGAGGTATAAGTTCCCTTAAATCAAATATCAGTCTTCAGAAGAGGAATTACGTTTTTAGTAGTTAACAATGTTAAATCAAGGTAACAATTTCATGAAATAATTTGATTGCAGCTCTGAACTCCCCTTTTACAAAGGTCACTTGGTACTATGGACATTCTTTTTTTTACCACATAATACATAATTTTCATGTTGCTCACATACAAAAAATCAAACATACAGTTCACAATTGCATGATTCATAACTTGTTTATGAAGTTAGGTTCAAGACTAAATTGGCCTTTTGACTCGTCAAACCGTTATTCGGGTTCATTTCGTCATGTACTGAGTTCGTCTCAGCGACTCTTGAGATTGACTTATCGTGAGTTACTTGTATTCATCATGTATTGAGTTCGTGTTGTCAACTCCCAAGATCGACTCGTCGTGATTTGCTTCTGTTCGTCTCGTCTCGTTACCACATAATACATAATTTTCATGTTGCTCACATACAAAAAATCAAACATACAGTTCACAATTGCATGATTCATAACTTGTTTATGAAGTTAGGTTCAAGACTAAATTGGCCTTTTGACTCGTCAAACCGTTATTCGGGTTCATTTTGTCATGTACTGAGTTCGTCTCAGCGACTCTTGAGATTGACTTATCGTGAGTTACTTGTATTCATCATGTATTGAGTTCGTGTTGTCAACTCCCAAGATCGACTCGTCGTGATTTGCTTCTGTTCGTCTCGTCATCACCAAGTTTGTCTCATGGACTCCTGAGATCGACCTGTTATTCGACTTGCCGTTTGCTGATTTCGTCTCATCGACCCCTGAGGTCGACTCGTCGTAAGTTGATTAGACCATCAGACTGGGTATGAGTACAAAGCACATGGTGCAGCAATGGAGGAGTTTAGGAGAATTTTGCAAAACGCGATCAGTAAAATCGAGACTCGCCTACTCATCTCCACCTAATGGAAGAGAAACTAATAATCCAACAAGCTCAAATATGATTTCAAGAGCAGATGCAAACTGGATGTGAGTCAAAAATTGAACTATTTATTCTCAAAAGCATTCAAGGTTGTAGTTCAGCTCATACATTCAGTTAGTGTTTTTATCATTTTCCGTCAATCGAGCCTTACTTGAGATATTCATTCCTCGTAATTTTAACTATAATGCTTAGTGGGCAAAGATTAAAACAATAAAGTTAACTGTAGTGATGGGGAGCTGTCTTAGAGAGAACTCAAAATATTTGTCTCTGAAAAAAAAAAAAGATTTGCAAAGGACTTTGTTACAGCCCTGTATTTATAAACTGTTTTGGTTCACATTTGAAGCAAGACAGCAGCAAGTGTGAATGGACCAGGTGGTCTTCAGAATGAAGCTGTGGCTGTTTATTTATTTATTTTATTTATTTACTGTTACAGGCCAGATGTGGTCAATACGAAATTTGATTTGAAATTAAGCTAAGTTTTTCTTTAAATTTTTTATCAGGGATGGCGTAGTGGTGAGAGCACTCACCTTCCACCAATGTGGCTCGGGTTCGATTCCCGGACTCGACGTCATATGTGGATTGAGTCTGTTGTTGGTTCTCTTCTCTGCTCCGAGAGGTTTTTCTCCGGGTACTCCGGTTTTCCCCTCTCAACAAAAACCAACATTTCCAAATTCCAATTTCATCTGCTTGTAAAGCACATTTGATCATATACACATGGAAAATGCGCTATATAAGTTCTAAATTATTATTAAATTATTATTATTATTATTATTATTATTATTATTATTATTATCCCAGAATCAGTAAATAAAAATTGTATCTATTTAATGAAATTAGCCTGTCAAACTACGCAAATTAAAAAATCTCTAACTTCACACCTGTTCTGTTTTAGGGCTGCTTCCCAAAATACGTGAAAGGGACTACAAGACAAATGTAATTCACGAAACATGGACACATGATTTTTTTCCTGCCCTACTGAAAGAAGGGCTGAGAAAGAAAAAGATAAAGATAGCAAGAAACCTTTAACCATGTCAGGGAATCTCTGGAAAGGGAGCCTTCAATCTGAAGACACAGAATGGTGCTTCTGAGTTCATGGGAGTTAACAACCTTGTTGCTGGGGTCTCTCCTCTTCCTGTTTCTCTCACTTGCTCTAGGGAATGAGAAGTAGAGAGACCCTGGGAATGAGGTTGGAGGGTTGACTGAGGACAGCTTCTTGCACGCTCAGTATACCAATTTCCACGCAGTCAACATGTTATTAAATCTCTGAGCCTGCACCAGGATATCGAGTCTAGGATATCTAGCTCTGAAGGTTCTGTTATGACAAGATACATAAACTGTAATGAGAGTGGCATTACTTTTCTTTTGTCACCCTATCAGCCCTTTATAGAGGAAGCAGTGGTAAAACAAATTACCTTGACCTGACTAAGCCAGACAATATACAGAAACAAGTACCCAAAGTCAGTCTAATTTTGAAAGAATTGTCCGAGATAAATTTTCAAAATAAAGGAAGTGAATGTTTTCTGTATACAGACAACATTAATGGGAATAAGAACATAAGGAAACAGAAAATTGCAAACAGAGAAAGCAACAAAGACGTCAACAAAAGGAGACAAAACTACAGGCATGAAAAGTCTAACAGTACTGATAGACATTCAAAGACCTCCCAGAACACTAATTGACACCTAATGAGGTAAATTTGCTTGCTAGAGGGCTTGTTTCAATGGGTGTCACCAGTCTATGTACCAATATAAAAAAGAGTGCTTGTAAAACAAGCAAAGCAATTCATGAAAACACCCTTCTTTGAGGGACATACTCGAGCGAAAACCGTGAGGCCAAAGTTCAATTTACATCAAATCACAAGGAATATGGGTCGTGTTAGGTCAGTCATTACTTTTATGATCATCAGTGACATCACCCAACCGTAGCTGCCACTTTTGAACAAGATCTTGTTCAAGGTTCTCACTGGCTTAGAGATTTTCAAGTCTCTGGGATGAGACTCGAAGGTGCATATACCATGGTTTTACAGTTATAAGGTGCACTGTTTTCACAAAGATAATCACTATATGTATTTCGACAAAAACTTATTTTTCAACTTGGGGTGCGCCTTGTAGACAAATATTTTCCTGAAACAATTTTTTTTAATTCACATTTTCCCCTATTACGTATTAAAATGACTATCATAGATATGGAGGTTTTTTGAATCCACTCTTTAGTTCCTCTCTTTAGTTCCTTGGATCTGGTGTGGTACTTTTGAATATATATAGGATAAACATGAGAAAGGGTAAGCTGTAATAACACGAAAATGATGCAGACACCCCAAAAACTACAGCATGAAGTGCAGATTGTCAATTGCAGTGCCAAGCAAATCATCAAAGATCAGCATCAAACAGGGAACCAAAGGGTGCCATGTGGATCTTCTCCTAGTCTACACAGAAACCTCAACAATTATAAACTCAATATTATGGGGATGTAGACAGTCAGAGTTTTAATCTAGTAAAAGAACAGTACTGGGTTTACAACACTGAAGTACAGAAGAATGTGTTGGACATGTACAGAAGAGACTTGGTACTGCTCTACACAAACTGACAAAAGAAATCAAAGGCTTCTTTGAGCCAACTCATTCATGCATAAAACTAAATACAGTGAAATCTCCTCATGATAAAAGCTGTTGCCCCGATAGAAACACAAGCGCAATTTAGAACTGAAATGTAGTGAGATTCTCACAGGTTCAGTAGCGATTGGCGGTTTTGACTGCAATATAAGACAGTATGAAATAAATTACAGACAGACCTACAGAGTTATGTGGCACGAATTCACTAGCCAAGGTACAGAATTTGCAAGAGGGAAAACTCCAAAACTGACAGCGAGTTCTTTCAGAAGTTCTTCCAGCTGTTTCAGTTGTGATAACATAAACGTACTAAACAAAGAAATTTCATCCACCAAATGGCATAGAAAATCAGTGACTCAGCAGTTTTCACACTATTTGTGACGTCACTTCTGTTTCTGTCTACGCAGATTTTGTTCACACCAAAATCACCTCTTCACAGAAATTCATTCCATGCGCATGCACGCGTGAATAAGTTAAAAATGGGAATGGATGGGAAAGGAAGATTGACAGATGAAATGATTGAAAGGTTGCTGAACTATCACAGTATTGCCAGCAGAAGTAACTGTGGTAATCTTCCTGCAATACAGAAGGCAATATATTCAGGTTTACTTCACTGTGTATCCTCAAGAGATACAAACTTGCATCTGCAGCATTGTCCAAGGGTTCAAACATCTTGCGTGGGTTTCTTGGGAATCGTGCAAATACAACTGCTACAATTTAACAGTTTTTATATCATTTTATAATTATTTGAAGTGCACTGCATGTGTATAAAAGACACGATGTCTTGTTTTTCTCACTATTGCTTGACTGAATCTCAAAGAACTGATGCAATGAAAATTTAATGTGGCTACATGTAAATGCAATTTTGGCAAGGTTAACCTCGAGACAAGGCTTGCTGGCCAGTGGTTGCACCTCAGACAGGCAGGCAGGCTCTATGTGGGATGGCCGCTGTAATTTCAGGTGCTCTTATATGTGATTGCACAACTGGCATCGCTTGCTTTCCTTTGCTGATCTTTGCAGATCATTTTGCAGTCAAGGCTGAGCTGCCGGTGGATTTGTGATTGCGGTCTGCTTGCAATTGTTTAAAGTTTTCCAGAGTCATCTCTTTGTTGCCTTTTCTTTAACTAGTCATGCCTCGTGAGACACGTAACAGTCAAGACACTTCACTACCCGCTCCAGAGAATTTCTCGTCTGTTTTGCCTTCCACTTAAGCCTATGCATCGAATGTGGCTCCGTCAATCTCACCCACATCTATTTAGCACATTGTGGAAGCAGTCAAGGCTTCACTTGCAGCTGACAAGGTAGTGGAACAGCCTGCTGAACCAGTGAGCTCGGCCAATTTGTCCAGTGCGGCATCTCTCCCTGCAGAAGCAACTTCCACAGCCAAGTACTTCAAGCTCAACAAGCTAAGGTACACAGAACCTTTCTGGACCTTCTTTGTGAACACATTTTCCACTCCCATTCCGCCAATCTCATTTCTATCGAGCACTCAGGGTGCCACGCCCTCCATTTCGATGCTCCCCTCTAGCTATGCATTCATTCAACCATCTGGCACTTTGACAACCAGCGCTTTGAGTTCAGGCATTAATGGGTGCCCTCATTGCCTGTGTTGCATCAACCGTTTGTTGGTCCTGGGTTTTTGCCACTGCCGTCCAAGATCATTAGCCAGATCGTCTCCAGCAAGTATGTTGACTTGAGCAATCTCTTGCCATCCAACATCGCACAGTCAGAAACCGGCCTCCCCCAAAAAAAAATCAAGCAGAGGAAGAAGTGTATTCGGTGCATTTTGATGCATACAACCTGTTTGCCATGGTTACAGACATCTGTTTTTACTCACTAAAAACGCTTCCCTTACTTTCCTTAGTTTTTCAATTTTGCCACAACAGCTCTCACAGCAAAAAAAGTTATCTGTGCTTCCTTTTCTGTAATTTATCTGAATTTTTCTTGTTATTTTAGCATAAAATAAAGGTTAATGTTGGCAAGCAACCTTTCGCTTCGGTGAGCCCGCGCTCTTCTCTGCAGTCCTTGATAGCACATGCTTTCCCATATTTGGTAACCACTATTCAAGTGTAGCACACCATGCGGTTAATCATTTTCTCCCTTCTCTGAGTCCTGCAAGTTGTTACTTTGCTCCAAGTGCAATCAACCTTCTACAGCATTGTTTGTTTTTCCCACCATTGACTGATACTGTACCTCATGGAACTCTCTGGGCTCAGCAACGAAGTTCTATGTCTCCTGTTAGCGCAGAATAGCTTGCAGATCACAGGTTCGCGTGAGCAGTTGATAGAGCGGCTCAGTTCGATACATACATACATACATACATACTTTATTGGCTCGTCCCCACGGGGCTTTTCAGAGTCAATTTTACATTACAAATAAACTCAAATAAACTCAACATAAGAATCCCAACTAGCCGGAGGCAAACCAAGTTGGCTATTTACAAGGATGACCGAGGACTTGAACCAGGGACTACCCAGAACAAGACCAGCTAACGGCCAGAGTGGGATTTGAACCCGGGGCTACCGCATTGAAAATCCATCACCCTAACCGCTCGACCATCCTGCCCCCATTGAATCCTTCCTTGGTCACACGCTCGAGAAACGCTGACACCTCTGCATCGGCTGCTAAACGTCTTTGCCCAAACCACCAAGAACCCGGTGGAAACGATGTTCATGATGAGCCCCGCGATCCTATGCCAAAGGACGGATTACCCGACGACACAACAGCCGAACAAAACAGCAACAACCATGAAGACGTTGTCAAAGATGGCGACCGCAACGATTCCCTTACCGCGAACCCCGCACCCAATCTAGCACATCTGGCTACGCTGATCAGCAACATCGTCGATCAAAAGCTGAACAACTTCATGCCACTCCTGCAAAGTGCCTCGTCGCTCCCAACAGCGCCTCTAACATACATACATACATACATACATTTATTGCAACTCCCAAGCTGGGTTTTTCAGTTACAAAGCCTACATTAAATTATTGTAATATTATAATAATATTATATTGGCCTAAAATATATTTCTATATAAGTAAAACAAAAGCTAATACAATATAATTACAAAAGGCCAGTAAACGCTAAAAACACTGGTGAACTAATACAAAAATTAGAAAAGAATAGAAGATTGAAACGATTCATTCGTGCGCAACATTTCCACTAAGGAGAGCATTCAGTAGGCAGAGCCTAAAGGCGTTCACATTCTCAGCTGCTTTCAAGTCCTTTGGGAGGTTATTCCACAATTTGCATCCGCGATACATGAATGCACGTTGCCCAGAGGACAGGCGGCATCGTGGGATGTGGAGCAGATTACATGATCTTGTTACCCTACTATGAATACGAGATCGTGGAACAAACGTGTTAGTCAGATATTCAGGAACTAAATTGTTTACACATTTAAATACCATTACAGCCCAACAGAAATTCGCAGGGTTTGCATGGCTCTCTTATGACATCGATGTCCGTCAGAAAGCGGCCAGCAATCTTTCTCTCAATTGGGGAGAATGTGATACCCAACTATACCTTATGAAATTTACTGGGCAAGCCAAATCTTGCTGTTCCATTTGCAGAAGCGGGGATCATTATTCTTATGGTTGCTCCCTTTCTGCCCTTAGACCCAACAATACACAACAGGGACTCTGCAACAATTACAACCGAGGGACCAAACGCAGCCAAGACCCCTGTCCTTTTAGCCAACGCTGCAAAACCTGCTATGGAGACCACCCAGCATACCACCACAATGACCCCCTTCAAAAACTAGAAGCCAGAATGATAAGAAATCATCAAACCACTGAAGCCCTGCTGTCCTTGAAACCTCAGACCCCTGTGAACATTTCCCTCTTAACCGACCTCCTTAAGATCCACCCCAATCAGAACTTTGTACCTAACCTCACTGCTGGGCTAGGCCAGGGTTTTCGGGTGGGCTACCGTCTCCCCATAACAGCCAGAAACCTTCCTTAGATCCCTCATTTCCTGACCAAAGTTTGACTCTGCAAGTGGCCAGTTTTCATCTACCATTCCATTGCAGCAACACCTGCCATACCTATTCATCTGGGGAACGCCAATTTATTCGCTTCTGTTTACAGCTTCTTTCCCCTGACACCCCTTTACTACCCAGCCGTGAGGCAACCTTGATCCACTTTGCTACCCACCTTTCCAATACAGTTTCTAATGGCACTATAAAAGTTTACCTGGCAGCAGTAAAAAACCTGCATACTGAGTTTGGTTTTCCGCAGGACTTCACCTCCATGCCCCTCCTTTATAAAACGTTGCAAGGCATAAAATGCTTGCAGAGCACTTCTAAGCAGGCACGCTACCCCACCACCATTACAGTTCTCCAACAAATCTACGCTAAGTTACAACCTTTTTCTCTCAGGATGTTGACTCTTCCATGTTATGGGCTGCTTTTACCCTAGCTTTTTTCGGTTTTCTACGAAGCAGCGAATTCACTTGCAATGGCGTGGTTGATCCCCATATCCACTCATCCAGAGCAGATATCAATTCTAAACCTAATATTTTCAGTCCGAATTTTGTTGAAATTACTATTGAGAAGTCCAAAACTTACCTTTTCAGCGCAACAGTCAAAATCACCATAGCTAGGTCAAACTCTACCATCTGCGCTGTCACCGCCCTCCAAGACTATCTTCTTCAAACACATGGAGAGAGCACCTCCCATCCTCTCTTCAAATTCACCGATGGGCGCAATCTTACCCGCACATCGCTTACCAACGTGCATGCCCTACTTTGCCTCACACAACTTTCGTATTGGCGCAGCAACAACAGCAGGAGCAGTTGGTCTTCCTAATTGGCTAATCAAAGTCCTCGGAAGGCGGAAATCTAATGCTTACCAAACTTATATCAAGACCCCTCAAGAGGCTATCCTCCAAGTACCCAAGAACTTGGCTTCTTGCCTTAACTGTTAACTATGTTAGATACCGGTACATTGAAATACTATGATGTCTCCTTGTTACTAATATTTTATTGTTGCGTTCTAATGCTTAGTTTCAATTAATCTCAGGTTCATAACCCAAGAACTTGGCATCTTGCCTTAACTGATGATTACTTTAGATACGTTGAGAACACTGTGATTTATTGTTACGTTCATAGTTTGTCAATTAATCCCAGGTTCATTACCATTATTACATGGGCCCCCAGGCCACCCCTCCACAGGCGGTCGGCCTCGCTTCACTCGCCCCTTTGGGGCCAAGGTCTCCCTACACCTAATCCCTTGCACCTCCTGTCGAGTTCTGGCCTGGGGTACCCTGTTTTTTACGTAGTTTTTGGGCCCCACACAAGGGACTTTCTCGTTATACTCGACATCTGCGGGCGGAGAATTGCTGCCTGCGGCACCCCTTCAGCCCTGTGCTGGAGCCCCGTCAGGGAGGGGACATTTGTTTTCTGGCTGGGTTAACTTGGCCCCATGTAATTATTCCAGCAACAATGTCCTCCTTGCAGTACAGGCATGGGGCACCCCCTCAGCATGGCACCATGTGCCGAGGCCCCCCATCCGGTGGTTTTTCCGGTCAGTGGGTTTTTATCCGAGCTTTGCCAGTACATTCCCTGCCCACTATTGCCCACTACATGGTCTTGTGTCTTTATTGCGCGCCATAACATTAATTGTTATTTTAGCATAAAATAAAGGTTAATGTTGGCAAGCAACCTTTAGCTTCGGTGAGCCTGCGCTCTTCTCTGCAGTCCTTGACAGCACATGATTTCCCATATTTGGTAAGCGCTATTCAAGTGTAGCACACCATGTGGTTAATCATTTTCTCCCTTCTCTGAGTCCTGCAAGTTGTTACTTTGCTCCAAGTGCAATCCCTCCCACCCACCCTTTTATCTTGTAACATTAGCATTTACCAGTTCTTCGAACATTAAGAGAGTTTTTTCTCTCTGTTAGGGCTTCCTAAGCCCTCAGTTCATTCTTGTTAACCTTTGTTATTAACGCATAACTCTACATAACTTTAAATAAATTTTTATGGGCGGGGAATTGCTGCCTGCGGCACCCCTTCAGCCCTGTGCTGGAGCCCCATCAGGGAGGGGACATTTGTTCTCTGGCTGGGTTAACTTGGCCCCATGTAATTATTCCAGCAACAATGTCCTCCTTGCAGTACAGGCATGGGGCACCCCCTCGGCATGGCACCATGTGCTGAGGCCCCCATCTGGTGGTTTTTCCGGTCGGTGGGTTTTTATTCGAGCCTTGCCAGTACATTCCCTGCCCACTGTTGCCCACTACATGGTCTTGTGTCTTTATTGCGCGCCATAACATTAAACTGGAGTGTCCCTTAAAAATGTCTTGTGTTGTGAAACTAAGAAATAAATATTGTGAAAGTGCAAGGTTTCATTGCAATTTTGAGGGCTTGATGACTGGCAAAATTATCATACAACACTATAAACTGTCTAAAACCCTCAAAATTTTAGTTAATCGAGGTTTAAAGCATAGAGCATTCATTGTACTTCATTTTGATACCAATATTATGTGTATGGGATCTCTGGTTCTTTAGATATACTT
Organism: Pachyseris speciosa; assembly: GCA_016490735.1. Lineage (NCBI taxonomy): Eukaryota > Metazoa > Cnidaria > Anthozoa > Scleractinia > Pachyseridae > Pachyseris > Pachyseris speciosa. The sequence continues at coordinate 870,363 of JAEMWC010000083.1, read as the reverse complement.
TTTACTAAGTGCCTCTTTTTTCACAGTTGGGGGCCTGGATACTGGTTACCACTGTTATAAAATGTCACTTACCGGTCTTGTCAAAAATCTTCACACTCTTGGAACATCTCTTCAGTGATCGAGTCCTAATTACTGGTGACTTTAACTTGCATATGGATTGTCAAGATGATGTAAATGCCAAACGTTTTACTGACATCTTGGAATCTTTTGACTTAAAACAATTGTCTGTGCTGGGACTCACCGCAATGGCCATACTCTTGACTTACTTATAAGTCTGACGATAACATGCTCAATAATATCAAAGTCTATGATCCTAACATCTCTGATCATTCGGCGGTAATGTGTGATGTCTCCATAAGAAAGCCCCAGTTTAGGAAGGAAGTTATCTTCTATCGGAAGCTGCGGTCCCTTGACATGGAGTCGTTTCTTAGTGATGTTGCTGACTGCCCTCTTGTCATCGATCCATCCAGTGATCTCGATCATCTAGTTCAACAGTATAAAACCTTATTAAGATCAATAATGGACAAGCATGCTCCTGTCAAGTGCCGAGTTGTTACTATTAGGCCTGCTGCTCCGTGGTACACTAATGAGGTATCTGTAGAGAAGCGTAAGCGACAACGCCTAGAAAGAAAATGGCGAAGAACCAGGCTGCAGGCTGATCGACAAGAATATACTCGTCAGTGCTGTAGTGAATAATTTGATCAAGTCGTTGAAATCCTCTTACTACACTACCATCATTACTGAAAACTCAACTGATCAACGGGTTTTGTTTAATACAGTATCAAAACTACTACAAAAGCAATCAACTGCACGGTATCCATCTTCTTGTAGTAATGCACTAATTCTTTCACTGATTATTTCATCGACAAGATTGATCGTATCCATGCCACACTAATAGAGAAGAATTCTGCACAAGGTAATGATGTTAATGATGTGACTCTTGGTAACCACGTGGAATGTAACTCTTTGTTTTCAGACTTTATTAATGTCAGTTACGAAGACATCAAGGGACTTGCATTGAGATCTATTAATAAATCTTGTGTACTTGATCCTCTGCCTGCAGTGGTAATGAAGGAATGTTTCAATTTACTAACACCTGTGTTGACTAACATAGTGAATACATCTTTATCTACTGGAGTTATGCCTGATGTCTTGAAGATTGCAGCTGTGACACCGACTTTAAAGAAACATAATGCTGATTTCACTAAATATGAAAGTTTTCGACCTATTTCTAATTTGAAGTTTGTGTCCAAGCTTGTGGAAAAAGCGGTATGTGTTCAGCTTACAGATATTACATCTAATGGTCTTTCAGAAACGTTTCAATCCGCATACAAGTCATTTCACTCTACTGAAACGGCTCTACTGAGGGTTCAAAATGACATTCTTTGTGCTTTAAATCGTAATGGGTTGGTCATATTGGTACTTTCGGATCTGTCGGCGGCCTTTGATACGGTGGACCATACTCTTCTAGTGACAAGGCTGTCTACTTGTTTTGGTTTTCAAGGAACTGTGTTTAAGTGGCTGGAATCATACCTGTCTTCACGTAAGCTGTTTGTTTAAGTTGGGAATAGTCTTTCTTCACAACGTGCATTGAAGTGTGGTGTCCCTCAGGGATCAGTTCTGGGCCCTTTGCTGTATTTGTTATACACATCACCCATTGCGGACATAATAAATGATCATGGACTATCATACCATCTATATGCTGACGACACCCAATTATATATTACCTTTAAATCTACCAGCTTGAATGACATCCAACAAGTGAAGTTGAGAGTGGAATGCTGTGTGAGGGACATTGATGAATGGATGATAAGAAACGATCTTAAACTAAACCAGGACAAAACGGACCTTGTAGTCATCAGTTCCAGATTCCATCCTATGCCTGACATCGGTCACATTACTGTTGGTTCTGAGTGCATTGCACCTTGTGACTCTCTTCGTAATTTAGGGGTTCAGTTTGATAGCATATTTAGTTTTGAGGAGCATATTAAGAACATTTGTAAATCATCATTCTATCATTTGAGAAATGTTGCTAAAATCCGCAAGTACTTAAGCCAAGATACATGTGAAATCTTAGTCCATGCATTTATTAGTTCGAAACTTGATCACTGTAATTCCTTATTACATGGCCTTCCTTAGTATCTGTTAGCTAGACTACAGACAGTTCAGAATGCTGCAGCTCGTGTTGTCACACTGACACCGAAGCATGATCATATAACTCCTATTTTAATTAATCTTCATTCGTTACCAGTTGAGTTTAGAATAACTTTTAAAGTCCTTTTATTGGTATACAAGGCCCTTCATGGCCTTGCACCTTCTTATATTTCTGACCTTTTGAATTTTAAAACATACTCTAGGTCATTGCGTTCTTCATGTAAAGAATATTTAGTGGTTCCAAGAAGTAGATTGAAAACATATGGAGACAGAAATTTCTCTATTGCAGGACCTAAATTATATTGTATATTGTAGATATTTTATAATTTGGATTTTTTATATTCCATTATGTAATTAGGTAGCGCTTTGGGCAATTATTGGATTTTAGTGCTATATAAATAAAATTATTATTATTATTATTATTATTATTATTATTATTACTGTGAGTGTGCAGCAGAAACTTAAAATTTTGTTGATCTAAGTTTCATCACTTTCAGTGGTGGACTGTTGCGATGAAGGTCAGTTATAACAAATCTATTACCAGTTAGAACAACAGTACTCAATTCTAACTTGACAAAAATGCCTCACTGCTCTCATATCAGCATCTGTAATAGTGCCTGGGTATGTAACACTGCATGGTATCAATGATCCATTAGTGCTCATCCAAACGAACATCTTATAAGTTCATAAAATTTGCGCTGCGTTCACA
>JAEMWC010000083.1:770000-857500 GCA_016490735.1 Pachyseris speciosa | reverse complement strand
TTCCTATATTTTGTCCATGCATAATGTTAATGCACTTGCCATCGTCTATCACGGCTCTCTTTTCGTTTTTATTATGTTTACAAGGTAATAAGCTGGAGTGGCCCAATTGTCAACCAGCTAGATATGGGCCACAGGTTGCAGTTCCCTGCCATACTCACCTACCACTATGCATGTCATGTTCGGGTCATTCGCTTGCAACAAGGCCTAGGTAATAGTGCAACCCAACTTCAGAGAAAGCTAACAGAAGAGCACAGTGAAAGGTGGCTTGTACGTACAATCCAGTACCTGAATGATTGCAAACACTTTAGGGATGCTTCTAATATTGGCCTTATTACTTGCCCCAAATTTGAAGATCCGCCTGAGTACATTCCCCTGCCATCATACAAGTGGTTCCTTACTGCTTATGTCCAAGATATTCTGCCACGCATTGACGAAATTAAATCTGGAATCACATCCACTTTTCGGGATAATAATTAAAATGGATTCCACCAAAAAGATTGTTAAAAAGCTGGCAGGACACAGCACTGGGACAGCAGCCTGGGCAACAAATGTTGCAAACGAGAGGGCAGATATTGATGAGTGTCCTTACTGCTAGTGAGGGAGTGGGACTACAACCAATGGCAGCAAGCCTCATGAGGAGATACTTGGATGCAGGTGTACCCCCACCTAAAGTTCTCTTTGTTGATCGTGACTGCTGTGGAGGTGGTGCAGTGAAGACAAAAGATCTCTTCTCCCAGTGGTCAGAGATGGTGATATCCCTGGACATATGGCACTTTATGAGACGCATTGCTGTTGTTTGCACTGCAGAGTCCCATCCAATGTATGCCATTTTCCTGGGCCGTCTTTCCCAGTGTATCTTTGAGGGGAGCCGGGACCTACAGCTCTTAAAACATGCTAAACACTGTGAACTCACAAGGAATGGAGTGAAAGATCTAAGTGACGAGGATGTCATCAAACATATCAGCAAGAAAGAGCTTGCCACGCACTGCCGCAGAAAAACCAGTGGTATAAAAGACACAACACAGCTTATCCACGACTTACTTGACACATTTCAAGGTGAGCAAGGATGTGACACTCTCGGAGTACCACTTTTGAATGCTGACCGAATTTGGGATATCTGGGAATCTCAGAAAAAGCACATTACATGTATCCAGGATCCTGATGAAGTGCAGCTATATACAAAAACAGGAGTGGTCACAAAGGGAGGTGTTGAGCTGCCTGTATACAGATGTGCCCGGGGATCAACTGCTCTGGAATCATTTCATCTCCACTACAACCGATTTATACCAGGTACATGTACTGTATATTTAATATTAATAGAATTTTATTGGAATTATTGCATAGATATTAACAGGCTTTTGTATAATTTGCAATCCGTTTCTCTGGGGCAAAGTGGTGTGACTTCATTACCCACACATTTAAAGGGATCATAATTGAGTGCATTTATTTTTCACAGACTTTTTTGCAAACATTCTCCTACAATTGGAACAGTTGTTCTTTAAGCATTCTGCAAAATATTTCAAGGCTAAAGCATGTATGTAATGTGATGTCAACGTGTACAGCAGCTACTGGCACATCAGCTGTTACTGTCATGGTTAGTGATACAGCTGTACACTGTAACCAGAAAACGAACTTCAAATAATTCTGTTTAGTACCTATTCACAGTGGTGGAGTTCAGTAAGGAACAAATGCTGTGTTACATTCAGTACATGAAACAAAGATAGGTAGCCTAAAGGCTGGTTTTCACTAGCAAGTGAAGTTGTGGAGCGTCTGTGGATGTAGTGAGAATCAAAGCGACGGAGTCAGAAGCAAAATACTGATTCTGTTATGACTCTGTCGCTTATGTTCTAGTGAAAACTAGATTGTCGGAAGCACTATTTTGGTATCAAACTGTAATCCGAGAGCATGAGAACAAGCATTGTCATTGGTTGGTTCTTCCACCTCTGCTTCCGACTTCAACAATCTAGTTTTCACTGGATCATAAGCGACGGAGTCATAAGTGGAATCAGAAGAAAATGGAAACATTCTTATTCTTCCGACTCCGATTCCGTCGAGCTTATGATTCTGCTTACGACTCTTACGACTCCGACTACAACTACGACTCCGTCACTAGTGAAAACCAGCCTTAAGGGCAACATGTGTGGGATACCACAGTACTATATACACAAAAACAACAACTGATCGAGTAGCTAGATGATTGGTATGAATAAATAAGGCTGAGTTAGTGATAGCAAGTCAAAATCAACGTCTGTTGAGGTCATTATTGGAACTGCTGAGTGGAAAAATCAGTAGAATCACTTAACTGTGAGCAAATCTATACTTTCAAAGCACTCTTTGAAACCAGCGCAATTCAACCAAATATTGACACGGATATAGCAAACATCATAAAACATGCTTTCACTTGCCGCTTTCTCAACTTCGGTTGGTCCATTTATAATTACAGACAGTATACAGTAATTGCAAACAATTACCACAGCCAGTTGCCATTTCCATCCCCAAAAATACCTGTTAGGAACTTCGCTCATTTTGCCTTGCTGTTTGTTTTTGTTACCAAATACTTTACAATTTTACCACAAAGCTCAAAAAAACATGGATATGCAAATTGCTGTGAGGCTTTCGACTGCAAGGCAATGCGAAATAAGCTCAAAAACTACTTTCTTGTTTGCCTTAGAATAAGCGCTGTTAGTTAATGTTAACATTGTACCAAAAAGGTAAAACAAAGTTTTCTTCCATGCTGGCAAAGAAATCTCGAAACATTGCTCGAAACATCCACTGATTAATCACATCAGCCGAATGAAATATGATAACTCTATCGCTTTTCTGTGAGCTTTTAATCAAGGCCTCTGTTAATTGAAGTACTTAACAAGAATTGTATTTGACTTTCAATGAAAATAAATTTGTTTATGTTTTGTGAAAGCCTTTCATCAGAATCAGTAAAAAGTATCATGAAAATCTCTCATCTCTTTAGATCTGGCATTGACAGTCAAAGCCGTCAAATTGTCTGACCACTTTTGAAGCAATTAAATTTTGTTCTCAGTTGAAGAGCTTCGGGTAATGGTCGGTATAGGTGTATCCAGTCAAATGTCATTCTCAGGTCAACAGCTTCAGGAAATAGTCAGAATGTTGCATGTTAGCTAGTTAGCTAGCTAGCAATTTACATGAGTCGATAGCAATAGTGTGGGTGTCCCATCCCACACAATAAGCCAACAAGCAGGACTGGTGTAATATGCCTATATTCTGACAGCTTCTTCCTGATCACTAAAATTTACATACACACAAGGAAAACGTTTGGCTTATTAAGTATTGGCATGTTCTATAAGAGTTGTTAAGAAACCCATCTTGCTAAGAATGAAATATTATCCAAATACAGTGGCGAGTCTACGGCTAGCGAGATTGATCATTGCTGGTGATATCAGCCCAAATCCAGGACCGAAGCATGCAGAAGCTGGTACGATGAAGTGTAATAATTGCAGCAGAAAAATAGCTGTCAACAATCAAGCCATTCGTTGCAAGAGTTGTCAAATATGGTTTCATATTAAGTGCGGTGGCGTCACAGCGAAAGATTTCACTCTACTACAAACAGAAGGAACAAGATCATGGGACTGTCAAAAATGTATTTTTAACTCTCTTCCGAATGTTATAAGCCCTCGATCAACAAATTATTCATCTGACTCGGATGACACAGGTCCACTGACACCAACTCGAGAGTCGGAGAAAGACCCGTTACAAGATCTTGTAGATTTAAAACGGGAGCATCCTAATCAACAACTATGATTCCATCTGAACATCAATAGTCTGCAGAACAATTTCGATGAACTAAAGGTAATTAACACTGAACTTAAAGCAGGAATCATCGTTTTGACAGAAACAAAGATCGATTCTTCCTACACGAATGCACAGTTCAGTCTCCCGAACTACAAGATCTATCGCCAGGATAGGGCAAAGGGTGGTGGAGTTTTAACCTACATAGCGTCGCAAATACCTTCAAAAAAAATTAGAGTACCTTTTGTACTTGAGCTGTAGCGGTATTGGCCGTAAAGGTCGAGCTAAATAACACAAATGTAATTATTCTGGGATTGTACAGACCTCCACATTGTAGAGGGACCAATTACTATGCAGAACTGGAAAAAGAGTTCAATGAATGCCTTATGAGGGCCACCATGCAATTTTCCACGATTATCATCATGGGAGATTTAAACATGGATAAACTTAAGGTAAATGGAAGAGAGGCAAAGCTGCTGAGAGACATTGAGGAAACTTTTGAGCTGACATGCCTAATTACTGAACCCACACGGATCACGGATACATCACAGATGCTCTTGGATGTAATCCTGACAAACCAACCGGATATTTTTAAAAATGCTGGAGTCAGTGATATTGACTTGAGTGATCATTGTATGGTATATGGTTTTCTCAAGGAAACTGTTAAAACACATAGCAGCCATCATTAATTGCAGAAGTTTTAAATTCTAGATATGGAAGAATTCAAAAAGCATCTGGAGGAAGCAGTATGGTTTAAACAAAATGTGACAGGAATTGATAAGCTATATGATAATTGGTACACGGAATTAATGAGGATTGTGGATTAACACCTACCATTAAAGAGAGTAAAAGCACGGAAGATAGATGTACCATACATGACGGGTGAGTGGAAGGAAGCCATCTGGAAAAAGAGAAAGTATGCCAAGAAATTCAGTCAAAGCAAAACCAAAGGAAACATGGAGTTAATGAAGAAATGGCGCAATAATGCTACACGACTAAGAAGAAAGGCGATTAAGAATTATTGGAATGCCATATGCGAGGACATGAACAATAACCCAAGAAAATTCTATAACACATTTACCCCGTTCCTCAGGACCAATCCAAAAAAGGACAAAAGTATAATCTCTCTTAAAGTGTCTATATGGTCTTCTATTTTTTTTGTGGTTCTGGTATATACATAAGGAGTAGATAGCTGTTCAAAAAATTTCTTCGAATTCCGCAGTGGTTTTGCCCTGAAATCGTCGTTCAAACTTCCACGTGAGCCACACCCATCAAACTTGACCGAGCTAGTAAGGGGCGTGGGTCTATTCCTGATGACGTCACAAACTGATTTGCACCTCATTGAGTCTTTGTAAACATGCATGCAAAGCAGTTTGTGACGTCAGATCAGGAATATACCTATGCCCCTTACTAGCTCGGTCAAGTTTGATAGGCGTGGCTCAAGCTGGAAATTTGAACGACGATTTCTGGGCAAAAACATGGCGGAATTTGAAAAAACCTTTTTGAACAGCTATCTACTCCTTATGTACATATCACAACCACCAAAAACCAGAAGACGATATAGACACTTTAATATCGAAGGTGTTACACATCAGGACCAGAGTCTTGTGGCACAAGAATTTACCAACTACTTTTGTTCGATAGCTGATCATATTAGTGGGACGGACGTGTGTGGTCTAACAGAGGCTTTATGTTATCAACATCAACGTGTCTCGAATATAACCGCCAGGCACGATCCAAATACATTCGGTTTCAGAACACTAAATAGGAATGAAGTCCTCGCAGCACTTAGAGAAATTAATCCCCATAAAGCAACAGGGTATGATAATTATGTTACCTCCAAGAGTACTCAAAATGGCAGCAGAACTGCTAGCAACACCACTGACTACTATATTTAATCAGGCCATTGAGGAAAATCGTTGGCCCAGTGCCTGGAAAAGAGAGTGGATCCCGATTTATAAAAAGGAAGACCCCTTAGACAAAGTCAATTACAGACCAGTAACTGTGCTAACTGCGGTTGATAAAATCTTTGAGCAGCTAATATGCAGACAACTAAGTGAAATGTTTGAGCCAATTCTTGATACCTTTTTGTCAGCCTACCGCAAACACTTCAGCTGCGAAATGACCTTGATACGCCTTACTGAAGATTGGAAGCATGTGGCAGACAAAGGGCATGCATCAGTGATCCTATCCACAGACATGAGTAAAGCTTTTGACTCATTACATCCAAATTTGTTGCTGGCGAAGTTGAAAGCATATGGACTGTCTGACCCCGCCTTGAGATTAATGCGATTGTATTTTGATGATCGAGAAAACAGAACAAGAGTTGGCAACTACACAAGTGCCTGGAAAGCTGTCAAACGAGGCTACCCACAAGGGTCATCCTTGGGACCACTGCTGTGGAACGTGTATCAAAATGATTTATTCTACAATGGCGCAAAATCTCAGTTGTCTGCCTATGCCGATGACCATCAGATCTACTGCTCCAATTTGAATCTGCACATAGCTATAGATAGAATTAAGAAAGAGGGGGAAGAGACATCGAGGTGGTACAAGACAAATTTTCTGCAAGGCAATTATAGTAAATACCAACCAATGGGTATAGCAAGGGACACACAACAAATGGAGTTAGTGATTGATGAATGCAGAATTAACTTTACCGATGCATTCAAACTGCTAGGCTTAATTATTGATAAAGACTTCAATTTCTCGCAGCATATATCAGAGGTCTGTATAAAGACCAGTAAAATGATTGGTGTTCTACAAAGGCTAAAGAATATAATCCCGATGAACGCAAAACTACGGATATATAAAACTGCAGTTTTACCCCATCTCACATACTGTAGCTTGGTGTGGCACTTTTCTTGTGCAAGTGACAGAAACAAACTAGAGAGAATTAATGAAAGAGGACTACGTACAGTCTTCAAAGATCGAGTCGACATGAATCGTGTTGCGTTTCCTGTGCGAATCACGTAAATTACTTTTGAGCAGCACTGTATATGAAGTTAGTATTTGCTGCTACTGCCTGTTCCAATCTTTATCCAAAGATTACCAGAAAAAATTGTGATATTAATTTAACTGTACATAAACATTTACCATATATATCTCGTCTTGAAAATGTTGAGATGCTCTTGAGAAGTAAAGGTTGTACTTATCAGCTGCAGACCTTTTCAGACATCTGGCAAAAAAAACACAACCATCAAACATTTTCTTTAGTGAATTATTGCTATGCATATGTCTCAGCAATTAACAAAACTTCATTCAATACCAAATTGAGTTTTGTTTTGTTTTTCAAGCAAAAATAGTTACAGCCCTTGAAATAAATTGACAAACTCTTTGAGAAGACTTGTTATTAACTGCACAGAATATTACTGTATATAACAATCCAAATTTCCTAACCAATACATTTCTGGGAAGTGCTTAAAATATCATATCAACAACTCATATACATGTATCCTAATAAAAGGAAGCAAAAGAGATGCCTTTGACAGTGAAAAATCACTGTTACTGTTGTAAGACATGGCTGTACTACATTGTAAGCATTCACTGGCTGAGTGAGAGGGCTGGATGGGAAACTACGTAGGATATTTGGCTCAAGATCTATACAAAAACCACAGCCAAGCCCAGGTATCTCAACAGGGTCTACAGCTGTAATATTTTTTTCCTGTCAAGCCCAGCATTACAGCTGTACTCAGTGGGCATTTAATACAATGTGAATGTATACTGTAGGCACCTACTTGAATTCACATGGACGATACACACCACTCTGTGCCACCAACAAACGAGAGTACTGAATGAAGGCGAATTGCTGTCAAAATGGATGTCATCTAAGAAAACCAAATAAGAAAATACATGTATTAGTTACAGTGGTACACTAGACCACTTAGTCAACAATGCTACCATACAAACGTTTGTCAGTTAGCTGTTTTTTGTCCTCTACCAATTTTAAGTATTTGCTTTTCATCCTTATATGTAGATCTCACATTTTTTAATTTGTTATTCTACAATTCTGCTTCTTAATTTTTGACTACTGCTTAAGTAGTGTTCACAACTGCGATGATCATTCACATATTCAAATTCATTCTTCAATCCGCAGTTTGAATATATAATTTTCATATATTCATTCTCATATATTAATCACTGACGGGTATATGACAAACCAACCAAATGACCAGCTCCCAACTGGCATGTTAGCTCAGTTGGTAGAGCGCTTCACCAGTATAACAGAGGTCTGGGGTTCAATTCCCAAACAAGCCTGGATTTTTTTCAGGCTTTATTTTCACTCCTGCTTAAATGGTGTTCACAGCTGCAATGATCATTCACATATTCAAATTCATTCTTCAATCTGCAGTTCAAATATATGATTTTCATATACTCATTCTCATCTCCACATACAGGGTTCTCCTTTTACGCAGACGACAGGCACTTTTCACTGCCTGTAAACAAATTCAACTGCAACTCTGACTTTCACCATAAAAAGATATGAAGAGGGATGTAAATGATTTTTTTTGCTATTTCTCCACCTATTCTCCATTCTTCTACTCCAACTTTGTTTGAAAAGGAAAACCCTGCAGGTACAAGGGTGTGTACATAAAAACCATGGTCATTTCAGCTGAGACAGACCTCTTAAACATGAAATACATGTATAAACAAGGCCAAAACATGGAAAAAAAACATCGCTTTCAAGGCTATTCCAACAGTAGTAGATCCACCAACTGTGGCCAAACGTTTTTAATTCGTCCAACTTTCTTATGAACATTGCAGTGTAACATTTACTCATTAGAAAAATTATGTTTTATACAGTTAGACTGCAGCACAAATGTTGCCACCTTTGTTAGCATCAGGAAAGAAGCAAACCAACCCAGCAAACTCTTCATGTGGCCCAAATCCTAGAAGGACGATATAGACAGAACATTAATTTTAAGTCAAAGATACATGTACAGTCAACGGTTTCAACAAGCACCCATGTCCAACGAAAAGCATTGGCTACTTCGATCAGAGACGTTGGCTACTTTTTCCCAAAATTGAAGTAAATAAAGAATGATTCTTTATTTTTCCTTTAATACCATCGCCTACTATACTCCAACTCTCTGCCAACTTCAAATTTTATTGAAACCCCTATACAGTGTACAACTTCACTTGTTTTGTTTCAAACTTAATCCTGAAGCCCCAGTATGACAACACATTTTAATATTGCATTATCTAGAAATTACACATTCAGCGATTTTAATAAGCAGTGATGACCACCTAAACTCACCAACTACTTAAGCAATTACAGCTGTAGAAGTCAGCAACTTTAAAAAAGATTCCATCCATTAACCCAAACTCATCAGTCTCCTCTTCTTTGTTGTTGCTGAAAACATGGTTCCTTTTGATATCAAGAAGCAGCCAATAAGTGACCCCATTAAATGGCTATCCAGGTTTTTCTATATAGTATACTCTAATCAACAAATAAGCAGCTCTCACATTTTTTTCATTAACTTGAAAAAAGGTTCTATCAATTAACCCAAATTTACCAGTCTCCTCTTCTTTGTTGTTGCTGAAAAAAAGGCCTTGGCCGCTAGCAACTTTGTTAGTTACGCCCCCCTACTTCAAAAGTTATTAAAAGTGCTGACATGGTCATGTAAGTGGCAATTTTATTCAATGACAATGAACACTGTTGTAACTGAGGGTGACAAACACAATTTGCAAACTGCACCAGTAGTCTGTTGTCTAGCCTCCTTCGCAGACAGTCTTTTGGCTTGTCATCCAATCTTTCCTCCCCAACGAGACGTCTGCTGAAATGAGTTGCACATTCCTTTCCCACTGTTTGCAAAGATCAGCCGGAGTCTACGTGAAAATTACTGCAGAGCCAATCAGAGCTAAGTTTTTGTGCAATGCCAATCAAAAGTTGCATTTAAAATGCTCCCTTGGGACCCCTTGAGGTAATTTATGTTTTTTAGCTAATTCCCTTCCAAATCATAACTTTTAATAGACGTTACTTCAAAAAAATTATTGGAAAAGATTTTTTTCCTCTGTAGTTCCATTATAATCCCTACTCCGAGCATACCAGTGTTCAGCAAGAGTTCTGTGGACATACTGGGCAGATCAGAAATGCCTTGGAAATCAATTTTTGTGGCTACTGCCTCGAAGAGGCGAAGTCATCGGGTTGTAAGTCCATCCATTAACAATAGCTGTCAACAGGACACCCAAGATTTCAACCACTTGCACATCATGCAAATGGATTACATGAAAACTTTGCCATTTGTATTAAGTTACTCAGTATTCTGGCACTGAAATGAATTTTGAGAAGGCATTCTCTGCTATCTCATAATCAGTTCAACTTGAAATACATGTACAGTGTATATATTCACTGGGGGAAATAATTTGATGCAATGTTTGGTTGCTTATCAAACTAACGGTGAATTGCAAAATCGTAAGGGAAAATGACTCAAAGATCTAGAGCTGGTTGAAGATTCTTTCTGATCTATTTTTATACCAAATGTTCAGTTTGCTCCCAAATCATCATATCGGCGAAAACAAATTTTAAATCAAATTATAAGCACATGGCGCAGAGTGGCTCTGGGACTAAAAATAGAAGCCGCTTATCCAACTTATAAAGCGTTTATTTAAAATCATTCTTTTGACATCAAGGAATAATTTCTTACCAGAGCTAAAATTTTACTAACTTCCCCAGCAATAACATTTTTATCTACATCAATCTCAAGTGCACAGGGAACAAAAATAAACAACACGCAATCATTTTGCGGTTGGCCGTGGCGACGTGTATCAGATTACATGCAATGCAAATCAATGAGAAGTGTTCTAAAATACAAAACAACACTTGAATCCTTTTTTTTCTGGTGTTTTCTTTAACATAATTCCAAAATGCAAAGAACTCAATGCCCTATTTTTCCCTTCACTTTTTTTTTCTACCGAAGAACTGTAGCAGGGCAACTGTGTTTTTTGACAATCATGAATTTTGCTCATAGCTACCTGTGTTCACCCTTCGATCAAAATGATATTACAATTCCAATGTCCGACCACATATTTCCTTTCATCCAGCAAATAAAAGATTAGATTATGGCAGTAGACACACGCGCTGTTTAAGCGCCCATTTTTAAAATGTGTTTTTCTTGAGAGATGTGTTCATCTGTTACCAACTATGTTATAAGCCGTTATTTTGCTTTTAAAAAATTAAAGCAGACCTGTGAGCAGTTCAAGAGGAGATTACATGTAGGCAGGAATACAAGAAAGCTGTAATAAGAATGACGCGACTATGGCAAGATTCAATTAAAACGGAGGTGGATGTTAAAACTGCACCAATCACACTTTTAACTCTGAAACGTACTGAGGCAAAATCACTGAAGTCTGTCACCTTCTCTACCACTTTTATTTCTTTGCAAGAAGACAATGGCGAGAGTTCTGCATTATCCAAAGGTTGAGGAAGTCAATCTGAGATCATTTCGTTAAGTGCAGAGGAAATTCAGTCCTCAAACACCACCGCTAACAAAGATGCATCCAAACCAGTCACCCGGCATTTTAATCTCCCTAGCCATTTCCAAACAACACATGTCAATCTGCGACCATTCCCGTCATCAAGGTACCACAGAGCTGTAAAAATCTCAAGCAAAAATTTATCTTTCAAATCAGCACTCTTAATCCCCATGGTATCAACGAATGCTTTTCATTCAATTAATTTATTCCTGTTTTTCACATTACCATGTTATCACCAGTAACCTAGTAGCTTCATATTCTGTATATAAACCATACACAATCCACAATTCCTCGATTCGCTCTGATGAAGGGCTAACACTTGAAAGGTCAGCTTTTTGAATCCCTGTATGGTACATACATACATACATACATACATTTATTGAACACATCCCCATCTGAGGTTTTTCAGTGATCAAGTAAGATTACAAAAAATAAAAAAAATACTTAAAACTATTATATGCATTCAAATAACTAACTACATATGATATAGCTCCTCACATCCAATATAAATTATTTGACTAGAAATGAAATCATTAATGTAAAAATTTGTTGAGAAGTTGAGTTTTCAAGGCTCTGTTGAAGATAAACGGTGGTCAATTTACATTATCAACGCTGTTAATAAACCAAACTTATGTGTTTCACTCCCCACTGACCAGCACCACAGATTCTTTAGAAACTAGCCTGGGCGCAAACTGGAAATTTGTTTCTTCCGTCAAACAAAAAAAGGGCATGAAAGAACAACTTTGGCACATGCAATGCAAAAGACGGGAATTGTCGCTATAAAACTTACTCCTCAGTTTCTGAGAGAGTCTGCCTACCGTGAGCTACAATAAATACGAAAAACCAGCGAAGGTTTCAGCTTTATTGTCACCACATTGAACGTGGTAAACCCAAAGTTTGCTGGGCCAGAGAATGAAGTTGAAGTCTCGGATGTCGGACCAAGGATGTAGCAAACTTTGCCAACCTCGGTAACTACATGTACGCCAGATAGTTGCCTGCAGAAGACGTCTGCACACAGGCTAGCCAGATAGAAGCCCTGGTCAAAGAAAGATCGCCAAGAAAAGATCGCAACAGACATCCCCATACTTTGGGCTTTGGCGACACTGGTACTTTTGCCAAATCATGTAGGCAAAACAGCAAAAACATCTTTGCTTTGAAGTAAGTTATAGACTGTTAAATGCTGTTCTGGTTTCAAATCTAACAGACAGTTCAGATGTTTCGAGAAATTTTCGCAAGCTTCACAAATACAAATGTCTCACCTTTTCCAAACAAAAACCAAACAAACTCAAACCACACAGTCCACGCTCTATGATAGATCACGTCATCACCCGGTCAAATCAGCCAATCAGCATTTTGCGTCCAAAATTCAAATTTATGAGACACAAGTGCAAGCTCTCCTTCTCTCCTTTCCTCCCCACCTCCTACCCCCCAGGAGAGCTTGCTCGCAGGCTATTAAAACCCCTTTATCCTCCTGTAATGGTTAACTTACTTCTTGATTTTCAGAGGTTTTTCATCTGATGGACTGAAGTTCAGAACCTCTTTTTAAATTTCTATATTGCCTTCTGTTTTTTCTGGTTCTGGTATGTACATAAAGAGTAGATGGCTGTTCAAAAAAGTTTTTCAAATTCCACTGTTTTTGCCCTGAAATCATCATTCAAAGTGCTCGCTTGAGCCACGCCCATCAAACTAGACCAGCCTAGAATGGGGCATGGGTCTTGTCCTGGTTTGACGTCACAGACTGCTTTGCATACATGTTTACATAGACTTTATGCAATGCAAATCAGTCTGTGATGTCAAACCAGGAATAAACCCATACTCCTTACTAGCTCGGTCAAGTTTAATGGGCATGGCTCAAGTAGGAACTTTAAACGACAATTTCAGGGCAAAAACACGTCGGAATTCGAAAAATCCTCTTTTGAACAGCTATCTACTCTTAATATACATACCAAAACCACAAAAAACAGAAGAATTTGCTCAAATTCACTCTTAAGACTTCATACAAACCCTTCTAATCAAAACAATGCAAATTGCCACGAAATTAGAAGCCACACGTGAATTAGACATTGAACCTTCTTTAATGGCCTTATTTTCTGTTGAATGAATGGTATCAATAAAACTATTTAAAGTAGTGGCAAATGTTGGAAATCCACCTCATCCACAGTATTTTATCAAGGGCGCATTAACATCAAGAGTGGCCCCGTATGAAAATGGAAGCCCTGCAAAATGATGGAGATTTGGCTTACATTTGACTGGAAGCCATTTTGCAGCTAATGAGCAGTCAAATGGCAGACATCTTACAGAATTTAGCAAAAAGTGTGGGCTGCACTTTGACTGCACCGATCTATGATCTGCAGTAGCCAAGAAGCAGTAGCTACAATCTTGGACGAAACTACTTGAGAAAAAGGCCTCCTAGGGCCAAAAAAATCCTTCTCCAATATGTGCGAGTCAACAATATCCCTAAAGTAACTTCCCTTTCCCCCCTCCACCATTTCAATGTTGAAGTTGGGAAGCCACCATTGTCAGGGAAACGGTTAGGAGGCGCAGACAACATTGAATTGGCGGGAGGGGGGCTTTGAAACTCAGTTGATCGCTGTTTGCACGTACAAAGGCTTCTAAGCTCAATTTTCTCAACACTTTTGTCCAAGATTGTAGCAGTCATTTAGCGGCTGAAGGTTTGCTGCTGAATGACTGCAGTTTGACTTGCATGTAACATTATCTAGTACACAATCTATAAATAAGCCAGCTGTGGCCCGCTTTGAATGAATATATAAAAACAAAGCCACGAGCTAAAATATCGGACTGAAGACAATTTTGTTGAAATTTTAAGCTTAAAAAAACTCATCAATGCTCGCAAAAGAAAGCCGTAAACTCTCTGCAAGGCGGTCAACACAATCACATACGCTGCATATGGTAGATGGATCCCTTTACACTGTAGTTTTTTGATTTACCTTATTCGTACTAATTTTCGCGAGGCTTTAATTTCGCGATTTTCGCGATTTGTAAAAAATCGCGAAATTAAAGACTCGCTAAAATTTGGATAAGCGAAAATTAAACACGCGAAATTTAATACACTTCTATAATTGCTTTAATCAATGATTAACTGCGTTTATAGCTACATGGTAATTGCCATCAGTCTATTTATCTTCTACTTCGGCACTTTCTTCATCCGAATCACTCATTTCTTCTTCTTGTACATGTAGCTCTTTTAAAACATCTTTCGTGCAGTCATCAAAATGTCCATTTAGGTCAGGCTCTTCATAATTAGCCAACACAAGCTCTTTGTATTTGTCAATTATCAATCTGTTCTTTGCTGTGGCTTCGATTTCAACCACAACTTTAACTGGAATTTTAAGTCCTCCTTGTACAAGCGGTGATCTTCTGTGCGTTGTATTTATGACTTCAGCGAAAGCAACCCCTCCTCTTAAAAGAAAAAAACGTGTAGGTCTAGAGATCTCTCTGGATAAGTGACCAATGATTGAGTCAGCAAGCCGTCTTGGAAGGCGCTTATAAGCAGCTATAGCATAGCGATCATGGAGGTTCTTTCTTTATTGCAAATCATGATTGTAAATCAATCGTTATTTAAGTGATCATTCAATGAAAAAAGGTTTTCTAAGTCTGTCCTTTGTCAATTTTCGCGAAATTAAATGCCCTAAATTTATCATTTTTTGTAAAATCGCGAAAATTAATGCTCGCGAAATATTCGTGTTCCAAATTCGCGAAATTAAGTGCCCGCGAAAATTAGTACCAATAAGGTAGCTTAGCAAAGTCCGTAGCACCACTAGGCATTAGCTTTAGTCCAATTCAACATCAGCAAAATAAGTCCACTGCAAGGTAAACTTCACCATGTGTTTGAGGTTATCATGCAGTGCGGATTTGGGAGTGGCCTCCAAGTCCCTTGGGACATTTGAGATGTGTATTGTTGCCATTTTGTGACCATCTCATGTTAGAACAGTAATTGTACAATCGAACTCAACCGCTGCTGTTTTTAAAAACTAAGGGCCTGTTCACATGGAGGTGGGGGACCACAGGCAGGTGAGGTCCCCCAGCTAGGTGGGGTCCATAAAAGCTAGCGTTGTCATGCAACCCCGGGGCGCTGGGGTGAGATTTAAGATGCTATCGCGTGGTCATTTTGAACATATATTCTTGGTTTTCACAAAAACTAAAACTCAAAAGTCAACAGATTTTTGCATTTTTATCTTCATCGTGTACATGTAAAAGCCATATTACAAATGTATCTGCTTGAACCACGTTTTCAGCTTGCTTTGTTTTGAAAATACAGCAGTTTGAATTTTATAGTTTTTCACAGTGTGTGACATAACAGATGTCTGCCCACAAGCGTATCACGTAAATGAAAACATCGATTCACCATGTGTTTTTTAGGTTTTAAAAGCCAATATGACAAAAGAGCTGTCTATGTGAAAGTTTGCTTGCTCAACAGAGCGAAGAAAGCCTTTGAGATAGCTTAAGTAAGTTCCAGATGTTTTTCAATCGTTTCCGGTCGCCACGTTGGAGCTCATCAATAAGTTTGAGTGGTACATTTTGACGAATAATTCGAGTACAGGACGTTGCACAGCCATGAAGCTTGGGCATGTTGTTTATTTATTACTCTTCCACAATATCTCAATTTCTTCACTTTATCTATTGAATGGTTGACAATTTTATTTTTTTACTTGCGTGACTTACGTGTGACCGAAAACCAAGAATTAACAAAAGAATTCAGAGATAATTGCCCGGATGAACCTCACCCCACCCCACCTCCAGCATTCACATGGAAAAAACTCACCCCAGCCAGGCGGGTTACCTGCCCTGGCTGACCGGTAACCCGCCTGGGTGAGGTACCCCACCTCACATGTGAATGCTATCAAGAAAAAAAGAGAGATTGTATGGAGAGCATGGTAACCCCACCTAGGGGTCCCCCACCTCCATGTGAACAGGCCCCAAAAGCGGGCAAAGTTTAGATGGAGTTTCGTAATTTCGGGATGAAAAGTGTGGAATATCTCTTGGATTTTGCCAGGACATTAACACTAAATGCGATTTGAAAGGAGTGATTTTCCCGGCATCTTTGTTGTGGTTTATCTTTTAAAAGCTTTATTTAACCAGGGAACACCTTCAGCAGTCTGTTCTCCCAGGTGCCCCTGACATAAATAAATACAATACTAAAATAATGTAGAATATGCATTAATAAGTATCAACATAAATTATAAAATACATCAAAACTATAGAATAAAATAAGACGATTAAATGATTACAATAACATTTAGCTAACTTGTCTTATAAAACTTGACAGAAATAATGATAAAATAAAATAATTAAATGATTACAATAATATTTCGCTAATTTGTCTTTTGAAGCTTGATACAGAGTCAGAGTTTTGGATATTCTTAGATAATGTGTTCCATAAGGTGATACTAGTGTACTTAAAAGTACGTTTCGTGTATTCAGTTCTTGGTTTAGGTAAAACAAACTTATCTTTGTTTCTAGTATTATAACTGTGTATTTCTGAATGACGTAAGTAGTTCGTATCAAGTCCTTCTAGTTGATTATTTAAGCATTTGTAAGTAAGAATGGCTTTGTTGTACTTTCTTCTCTGCTGTAATGTCGACCAGTTGAGCTTAGCTCGTACTGAAGCAGACGGGTTGCGATTGTCAGTCAAGAGGATAACTCTTCCAGCACGATTTTGCAGTCTCTGTAGTCGTAGAGATGATGTCTCGCTGCATGTGTCCCAGACTACTCCGCAGTAGTCAAATAAGGGTTGAATAGTTGACTTATACACAGTTTGAGCTAATGGTAATGTAAGGCAAGGCATTATACGTTTAAGGATACCGATTCTTGAGGAGACCTTGTTGCACAAGTAGTCGATATGACTTGACCAAGAAATATTACTGTCGAGTACAATTCCAAGGTATTTGAAGGTCTCTACTCTCTTTATTGTGACCCCATTTAGCATTAATGTGCCAAATTGAACACAGTTAAGTCTCTGTGGTGAACCAATGACCATGTACTCACACTTCTTGGGGTTTAACGCTAATCCATTCGATTTGATCCATCTGGATATATTTTCAAGGTCATCATTAAGCCTTCTCAGGATCTCGTCTGTATTATTAGAAGAATAATACAAGGCAGTGTCGTCGGCAAACATATTAACAGTGGAGTGAGAGATACAAGAAGGGAGGTCATTTATGTAGACCAAGAAAAGTAGAGGCCCCAGGGCCGAGCCTTGGGGAACCCCTGATAAGATATGTTCGGTGGACGAAAGCAAACCGTTGAAAAATATTTGCTGTTGTCTATTGTCAAGATATGAAATAAACCAGTCTAAATCAAGTCCAGTAACTCCAAGAGCTTGGAGTTTTCTCACCAGAATACTATGCTTTACTGTATCGAAGGCCTTTGCAAGATCGAGGAATACAACTGCTGAAACTTGACCATTGTCAATGTTGGACAACCACTCATCAACGACTTTTATCAAGGCTGTTTGTGTTGATCTTTTCTTGCGGAAACCGTTGAAGCAAGCAGCATTCTGGTGTTTTTCGGCAGCGCTGCAAAAATGTGAATGATGCTTTAGGATGTTCTCCTCTTTGCTGTAAAAGTTAACTGATAACCTCCAGGAAACTTGCACCGATGTAATTTTATGGATTCCAAAGAAAGGGAAGCACTAAGCAGACTGATCGAGACTGATCTACATGTAGGTGAGCAACTTTCACTGCTCTGTTTGTAGTAGCAGCAAACAAAATTCAGCCATTAAACTTTTCTGTGTTTCTTCGGTATTAATTCTGTAATTTGGCAGCTAAAGATAAATTCTCTTAGATGATTGTAGTTGATGCAGTTCACTGGATTGTAATAGGTTGAAGATTTGTTGCGTATTGTGGTCATCAGCAAACATGAATTTAGTCATCTCGGAGCTGAACAAAATTAACTTAAGCTTACCGATCGATTAAAGAGCAAACTTCCCTTACAATGCATATACTGGTATTTTGTTATGATTTTGTAGAAAGAAGTTGGCGTTGTTATTTTCAGTGTACGTTTGTGATAGCTACATATACAAGTTCTGTATTTTATTCACATAATGAATTATTATACTTGGTTTAGTTGTGATTAGTTAATTAAATAACAAATATATAATTATAATAAGAACCTTCCCAGAATCCTTTGCAGCTGGAAAATCGTCAATCCCAAATACCTTGGTCAGTTTGAGGGCAGCAAGACCCCCACGTTGTCTAGAAATAAGTCTTACCATAAACTAATTATTGTACAAGACTAAGGGCGATGACGTCATTGGTCACGTGACTTTGCTTACAAGTGCGTTTTTGCTCACTGTGACGAAGTTATTTTGTTATTGAAAAAGCAGTCAACGTGGTTTGAAGCACAATGGTGTGAGACATTTCGGACTGCCCGGGTACCGAACAAAATATAAATACTAAGGGAGGTATATACAATTTTCAAAAAGTGGGAGTCTGGGTACAAGTGCTATCTCGCGTTGCATTAAACGCGAGGAAACAAAAATTTGGATATTGGTAGATATTTTTATGAAATATACATTTTTGTCATTTTTAATGCTGTGACGTCATCGGTCACGTGACCAGAACGGACCGAAGTTTAATATTCGCTCTAAAAGTTTACTAGAACCTTTCTCCAAGAATATTTTTAGGCGAAGTTGTAGTTTAATAAATAGTGTTTTAAAAAATGGCCATGATTACTTTTTCCTAAAAAAGTGCGGCAGTAGAAAATCTAACTGAAAAGTTTGTCAGCTTCCTGCTCAACGACCATTTGAGGTAGGAATAAAAGAAAATTTTGCCTAAGGCTTGAGAGTATGCTCTTTATGATGGCGTTGTCAGTTTCTTCTAATTTTGATTGCTTTTGGCGAGGATCGATGTTTAAGATTTTTTTCAGAGGAGAGGGCCTGGAGGAAAGATCGAAAACGAGGCTATACTTTCGCGCGCTTTTTGTTCACTGCGACGCCGCGCCACAAAAGGTTAGCTAGAAAAAAAAAATTCCAAGGACTGGACAACGGACTGGACTTGCATTTTCTTTAAACGGAACTTTTGACGACTTTTTTAATTATTATTTTTTTTATGGCTGCTGTCTGCTCAGGAACAATGTATACTTGAGAAGGTAAGTTGATACAGATAGTTGCTGCTGTTTGTTAAAAAACAAAACAAAAAAAAAAGCGCGTTTGTGGTACACTTAAATGCACTTCTCACCTAAAAAGTGTTGTTTAATTCTTGAAATTATAAAACTTAAACTAGAAGTTGCAGCAATGCGAATGAAATCAAATTAATGCTAACATTAAATGAGACAATTTAAGTTGCTTAAGGCAACCGATGCAAGCTCAGTAATTTTACTAAATACGATATTTGAAGGTTAAAAACGTATCTTAAACAGTGACGGAATAAATGATTACTTTATTTTCAACCGGAACTTGAAATGTTACCTTCATTCGCACAGACATCAAAACTTTATTTTATACTGTCCATGAACTAAATTCCCTATTACAATTATAACAAAGTGTACAATAAAGCCATTATTCAAAGTATTGGCCAAAGAAAAATAGTTGCGCATAAACAAATACTGGAACAGTTCGTGCTTTCAAATGGATTACCCTAATGAATTACACGATTCCGACACATAAATTTAATTTGAGTGGCGAAACATTTTGTTGTATCTGAAAAATTACTGTACTACTCACAGAGGTTGTAATGCATGGGGGTTCACATAATTTAATTCAGTTTTATAAAGCTAAAAATTGTGTGTCAAAGATTTAGCAGAAACAGAGAAAAGTTTTAAAATCACGGCTGTTTGTGCGAGTTCGTTTACGTTCGCGCTAAACGCGGAAAGTACCTAAGCTTAATAACTCTGAAGACGTCAAGACGTTAAGTTTATGTCAAAACCGACCAAGAACCAGTCGAAAAAATACAAAGAAAGATTAGCAAATAATTGTTTTAATAGATTTGGCAGTTTTACAAAGTGTTACGCTTCTGGTTTGTGGCACCTATTTACAATGGTAGTCTGAGGAAAAACCTTTTTACAACAATGTTTAAATTAGAAGCTTAAGCTTACGGTAAATTTCATTTGAATCTATTTTTTAAATTGAGGGGAAATTAAAATGTAATTTGTTATAAGAATGGGTCCAACACAGAAATCCTGAAAACCTTCTTCACAAACAAACTGGCGATAAACTTGAAAACAAAATTTGAGAGTAGGCTTAACATCTTGCCGAGCCATACAAAAGTTGGGCACATAAACAAAGACAACGCTTATCTGGCTTATCGGTTGACCGTAAGTTTTTTGAAGAAAACGACTAAATAAAAGGGCAACGGTAAATACCTTCTCCAATCGTCGAAAAGGCTACATCGGGCCACTGCGTAAATCGCACATCCTTCGTCTTTAATCATGCTCAAAGCACAGCGGGAAAATTTATGTGTTGTCAAATGCAGTCGCGGCGCGAATACAATCCCTTTCACAACACTTTAGATACATCCAAAAAGCCGTCCATCAAGCCTTGATATAATTCTTCCCAGAGTGGCCAGTTAAAAATATTTTCAGTCTAACACATCTTCAGGTGACCTAGTCGAAGTGGCGGAACGAGAGAGTCGAACGAGGTATCGCACAGCGTTCATGTGCTCGTTAATCCACTGACTTGGTCTAAGGTTTTATGAGACAGTATGAACCAAATTTCAAAATCATTTCACCGTTTTGAATGTAGTTAAGCTTCGGACTAGAAATTTCCCATTACTTTGTAAACTTGACCGCAAATACCACTTTCACCACAGCTACAGCGCTGTCGCAAGCAAACCGTCGCTTCGTTTCAGAAGGTCGATTCACTTTCTGTGATTGGTTAAACAAAATGACGTGGGAATCGCGAGGTGTGGAGAATCTACGATTCGATGACAAACATAGCGGCGTGTTTTCAGAGCATCTCTCTCTCTCTCTCTCTCTCTCTCTCTCTCTCTCTCTCTCTCTCTCTCTACACGTCTATTATTTCTATTTCTGTATTGTAATCGTTTTCTCCATTTTTACTTTGCTTCAGTGTTGCCCCTGAAGAAGGTTAGTCATGTCTCGCCGTAATATATGGCGTTAAAAGTTACCCTTTTTCGACCATCATTTTGTTTCTTTGCCTTATATCTACCTTTTTATGGGATATATAATTATATATTGTTATTTCCGGTTTCACTTGTAATAATAATAATAATAATAATAATAATAATAATAATAATAATAACCTTTATTTACCCTTGGCAGTAATTATAGCACAAAGGCTACTGGGCCGAGCAAATACAGAAGCAAAGTCAAATTAAATCAACTCAACTCAAATGAAATCAAATCAAATCAAATGTTGGTTTTTGGGGAGAGGGGAAAACCGGAGTACCCGGAGAAAAGCCTCTCGGAGCAGAGTAGAGAACCAACAAACTCAGCCCACTTATGACACCGAGTCTGGGAATCGAACCCGTTCTCTTCTGCTGTTTGTATTGATCATCATTTGTACAGTACTCAACTGACTGTAAAGCTGGTCAAGTAATGCTCAAAAGAAAATAACGATATTCATCATCACAGTGGCCAAAATTTGCTGTGGACTCACGAGGCGCACAACATTTTGACCACTGTGATGACGAATATCGTTGCCAATTTAACAAATCGAATGTGGTTTAGCGTTGTCTATACTCTAATCGACAACGATATTCGTCATCACAGTGGTCAAAATGTTGTCGACTCACGAGGCACAGCCAAGTGAGTCTGCAGCAAATTTTGACCGCTGTGATGACGAATATCGTTGTCGATAAGAGTATGGACAATGCTAAACCACATTCAATTTGTTTTTTACCACAATATCGGCGTAAAAGAAAATGTTAATTTCAGAGCGCGAGCTGAGGCCACGTCTACACTATCCCAGATAGCATTTCATGCCGTTGTGAAAAATACTCCAGCCTGGTGTGAACGGCAGTGGCCCAAAACCGCCGCCATCTTTCCACAAGAATCCAATCCTTGCTCCTCGTTGTTGATTTCCGTTTCGGTTCGATTCTTTGTTCACACTACTCCAGAAAATGTCACGAAAACCTATCCGATATGTGACGATTCACTTTCAAGACCGCAGCGGCCCAGCATCGCTCCGACGCAAAAACCGTGCCGAAATCATCGTTTTGAATGTGAACAAAAGCCCTATCCGATATGGTTTTCGTAACGGCACAAGAGCTATCCGGTATAGTGTAGACAGCCTGAGAAAAGGCATTGCGCGACACGTTGACGCGAGCAGCCTTGTCTAGACTTATCGACAACGGCAAATTAGCCAATAAGATTGTGAGATTACTAGCAATTGTGGTAAAAAAGAGTATAGACAACGCTAAACCACATTCGATTCGTTAAGTGCCCTACAATTTTGCAAGATGTTGCGTTGAAATCTTGCGAGCGTTTGGCCGGGACTTAAGAGCCACACGTCCCATAAGCTAGCCAGAATCGAATTTCATGATCACCACGCGCGCTTCCAAATTCATGTCAACGACCGACAATTGCTTTCTGGATTCATTACAAGAAACTTACCTGCTCTAAGACTTCTTTCTTGCTACTGCTATTTCCCTGATTACCTCTAGGTACTAGCTTTGGAAAGAACGAAAATTAACAGCTCAGGCGACATGCACAATCTCGCCACCTTTCTACCTGCTTAGTAACCAGGCCTGTATGTCTCGGCTTCGTACCCAGGGGACGCGGCGGGAAAACGACGATTCCGGAGCGCAAATGGATTTACATGTATGTTTTAAATTGTGTTATGCAGAATCTCCAATCTTCTTACTGGCAATCAAATTCTTTTCTAAAGAGATTGGAACAGAAATTTATCGTGCTACTCTCCATTCTATTTTTTTTACCTTGTATTTAATATAAAAGTAATAACTCTTAATATAATCTGAATGGCAAACACAATAAAATGAAATGGATTGAAATGAACAGAAATTGAGACACCACAAAAGAAATTGAAGCAACAGAAGAGAATTTAAAACATGAGAAGTAGAATAAAGACACTAAAACAGAAATTGAAGCAACAGAACAGAAATTACGAAACAATTAACAACCGATCCAATTTCTGTTCTCTTCAATTTCTATTATATTCTGATGTAGGTGTGGCTCAAAAGAGGAACTGAGCAGAACCTGGGTAAGAACTAGTTCTACATACATTTGTTTGAAATGGCCGCTCGAGAGGAAACTACCTGCGGGGAAGGACTTTCAGCGTAATGTATCTCCATGTTAGAGGAGGTTAAAGAAATGATCGAGGGTCGGGGCAACAAAACGACCAATACCACAATGAATGGTAATGAGACATCAGCCCGCCGTCATGCCAATGACACAGAGGTTTCTCAGTTGGATCCAGACATGCAGAGCCACGCTCTCAAGGAGTAATTCAAAATGTGGAATTTTCGACTTACCCAGCTAGATCTGTTCCCGGACCACCTTCGTCTGCAGGGAACAATTCTTATAGGCCGTTCAAGGTGTAGACATGCCAAACACGATAGGAAACTCAAACACCTTCAAAGTTTAGCTCTAACGAGAATATCTAGATCTCACTTTTCTGTATAAGATCAGGGGAGTATTTGTAAAGATTTCTCTTAGCAAGGGCTGGTTTTGTATTGAAGGTGCCATTTGTTCATTAGAGTCTGTTTGAGATTAGGCACTGGTGGGCGATATTCTGTAAGAAACGGCAAAATTCATTTTCGTGTAGAGCCGACAGGCCCCGGCCCAGGTTTTGTCTACACCCGGTTTCTGTTCACAACATCGAGTAGCCAGTCTAGTGGAAACAAAGCTCTTTCAGTCATAGAAGCCTGTAGATCTCTCAAGAACTAGTTCTTTTTTTTTTTTTATCTTTATTTCACAAGTTTATAACAGAATAACATGTAGGTGAAATAGATTATACTAACACTCACACATTTAACATGTAAATGAACTAGATTACACTAAAAATCACACATACACCTACACACACATACACATACACTTAACATGCATACAAGCACCCACACTCATTATAGATTACAGTACTTGCTACAGGTCGGTTTACATTGTTTGCCGTAATATCCCACCATAGCCTTTCAAGGTTCAGAATTAAATAGAAAATAGAAATTGGAAATCGCTGCCCACCCCACACCTTGACAAAGGATGAGAAAAATTTCGGCACTATTTAGACGACATAAAAGCTCCCCATTTCTCATTAAATTTTTTAAAAGTTCCATTTTTGAGAGCATGGCGTCTTTCCGCATCTAAGCAGTTTAAAAAACTCCTGGTAAAGATTGCTCGAGAAGGAAGACAATTTGTTGATTTACACCAATAGATGTGGTATCTCGCAATTAGAAGGGCGTGGTGGAAAAGAAGATTGTCAGTATTCTCCACCAAACCTAAGCAGTTTTGGAGGGAGAACTTGTTCACTGAAAAGCATGAGTACCCGCTCATCCAATTTTTAACCTCGTCCTAAAAGATTTTAACGTGTATACATTCCCAGAAGAGATGAAGAAGGGTCTCCGAAGCATCGTGACAAAAACAACAAAGAGCACTTGTTAGAGAACCTATTTTGAAAAGATAACTATTGGTTGCTATTCTTCGGTGCAGAAGTTTGAACTGGAAGATTCGTAATTTGGATTCATTGGTACATAGAAATCCCAATTCATAAGACCTACACCAATCAATTTTGTTAAGTCCATAAGTCCTACAGTCTGAGAGCCATTTACTTTGACTTTTGTGCGGGACGGAAGCAATTCGCTCAGTTAGTAAAGTGTAAGCTAATTTACAGAAATCCGTTGAGTTTCGTAAACTTTTTGTGTCATTTGCAGAAGATAGCGTGTGGGGGTGAGCCCAGGTTCGTTTCGCATTAGAGATTGCGCTTACTGCGCAAAAGTATTGAAGAAAGTTAACTTTCACAAGATACTTTTCCTCATTGTAAGATAAAAAGTGCTGGTCTTCATCGAGGAGGTCGTTGACAACACGAATGCCTGCCTGCCACCAGTCTCTATAAAAGGGGGTTTATTTTCAATACGTATTAGGGAGTTGTACCAGATTTGTGTTGAGGAGAAATTGGAAAATTGTAGTTGTTTAGGTCCAAAGTTAAGGAGAGACCAGATTTCGATGAGTTCTTTGGTAAAAGGGTCATCTATCCCCAAAGAAGCAACATCTTCTAACTTTAAATTACCTGAGAAGAGCAGTTTACCATCATGTTTTCCTAAAAAGAAATCCAGGAACAGTTTCCATTTCCCTTTGTTGTCCGAATCCAGATACTTTTGAATCCATTTGGCCTTCAAAGCGTTATTAAAACTTCGTATATATAACATTCTAAGTCCTCCCTTCGAATAATCGTTAATCATTTCAACTCTTTTAATTTTATCACCTTTACTATCCCAAATAAATTTATACATAAGATCATTTATTTCCTTTAGGTGTTCATTTGATGTTGGTATAGGGGACATAATGTATACTAATTGCAAGGCAAGCAGGCTCTTAATAACTGTTATTTTCCCAAGAAGGGTTAATCGTCTAAATTGCCAATTTTCAATTATTTTCGAGATCTTTTCTTTTTTCTCTTGATAGTTCAGTGTTACAGATTCTTCATCGATGATAGAAAATCAGACTCCTAGAGCTTTAACTTTATGAAGTGACCACGTAATATTCTGGTAGGCGGGTAGTATCCTTTTTTGGAAGCGCTATGAGGCAATCCAAAGAGCTTCTGTTTTTCCATAATTAACTTTTAAACCTGAGATTTCTGCAAAGGAGTCAAGCAAACTAAAGGACTGCAGCACCGCATTATCAGAACCATCTAGAATTAGAGTGGTGTCATCAGCGTATTGGCTTATTTTACACTCTGAACCTAGAATATTAATTCCTTTGATTTGTTCGTGATTTCTAATCGCATCACCTAAAATATCCACACACAAGAGAAAAAGGTAGGGGGATAGGGGGCATCCCTGTCTTACACATCTACCAAGCTCAAAAAATTCAGATGCCCAGCCGTTATTTTGGATACAGCTTGTTATATTGGTGTAGAACAGTTTAATCCAGGTAATTAGGGAATCACCGCAGTTATAAAAAGAAAGAGTTTTCTCAAGGAAGGTCCATTCTAAAGTGTCAAAGGCTTTTTCGAAATCAATGAAAAGTAACATTCCGGGATATTCTGCTGTTTCGTATAGCTAATTATGCTATTAATCAACCTAACATTCTCCCCAATGGATCTACCTTTAAGGAAACCTGTTTGATCGTTGTTGATTATGTCCGGCAGAAATCTTTTTAGTCTTGCAGCAATAGACTTTGCTGCAATTTTGTAGTCACAGTTTAGAAGGCTTATGGGCCTACAATTTTTGAGAAAGTGTTGAGGTTTGTTTTTCCTCGGTAACAGGGTTATCAAGCCCCTTCGTTGTGAGATCGATAGGCAACCTTTAGAGAAGGACAAATTTAACGAAGCTAGCAAAAAGGGGGATACGTCATGCGAAAAAAACCTTATAAAATTCTGCTGGAATGCCATCCGTCCCGGGGGATTTGCCCGTTTCCATTGTTTTAAGAGTCTCTAAGCACTCTGCTGATGATAGCGGACCTTCACAGGACATTCTCTGTTCGTAACTGAGCCTTGTTTCAGTATGTTTTGGGAAAAAGAGATCCTGCTTATCGCTGATAGTATCAGGATTGAGTGTAGAGGTATAAAGAGACTTGTAAAAATTTTGGTTTGGGCTTCTTCTAGGATTTCTGCGTCCTTGCATATCCTTCTGTTGTCTTCCGTTTTTAGGTTTCTGAATAGTTTTACTATTAAAATGACGTTTTTCCAGACTATGAAAGTATTTTGTATTCCTCTCACCCTCATTATACCATTTAACTTTAGATCATAACATAGCCCTTGTGTTTTGTAAGCGATTATTTCCTCCATTTGTTGCTTCTTTATGCGTAATTCAGTGTGTAGAGCTTCTTTCTCTTCTTCTACCAGATTTCCTGCATCCAGATTTTTCTCAAGAGTTAAATTTAACCTTCTAAAGCATCTTCCGTTTGTCTAGAGAGCCTTTTTTGGGGGAAGCGTATTTAATTGAAGCCGCTCTGATCTGCGTCTTAATTAAATCCCACAAAAGAATTTCATCTACTTCAGTCTGATTTTTGTATTCCTCTGACACGTCTGCTATGGTTTTCTTGACTAAATTAACATATTCAGTTTCAGTTAAGAAGTGAGTGTTTAATTTCCAGAAGCCTGGTCCTCTTGGATTAGTTGCAGTACCAATGCAAACTGTGATCATGGAATGGTTGGACCGATAGCCGGGCAAAATATCAGCTTCAATAACATCTGGGCAAAGAGAATCGCTGATCAGGAAAAAGTCTAGACGACACTGAATTTCAGGACTTTTCCTTCTCCACGTAAAGAGCATAGCGTCGGGGTTAAGAACCCGCCAAATGTCTGTCAGTTCCAATTTTTCTTTTAAGCTTTCTACTTCATCTCTCGCTTCAAGATGAGTTGTGGGAGAGCCACCCTTCTTATCACTGTGGATATCGCAAACTAAATTGAAGTCACAGCCGAAAACTATAAAATCACATTCGAAAGAAGAAAGTTTATCACGGGCGTTCTTAAAAAATGGATAGGTCATCTTGATTTGGCGCGTATGTTTAAAAGCGTCAATATTCTACCGTCCGTCTCTATGTCTGCAATAATTATAAATCTTCCCTCGGGATCGGTGAGGTGCTTCAGGATATTGAAATGAAAGTTGTTGTTGAAAAGTATGCCAACACCCGCTCTTGCGTTGGAGAAGTTAGAAAATATTGTTCAGTATCCCCATTCTGAACGCCAGTAAATATCAGACTCCTTTGTGCTATGCACTTCTTGGAGAAAATAAATTGAGAATTTTTTTTTCTTCAACCAAAGAAAAGTTTCTCTTCTTTTTGTGTTGTTGGACAGGCCTCTGACATTTAGGGAGCAAATTAACAGGTCGTCACCCTGTGTCATAGTAACAGATAAGTGTGAAAATCCCTTTTTGCAAGGTGTCAGGGGAGCAGCTATCCGACAAATTGAATACATCATAGCAGTATAGATTTCAAATTTTATGCACAAACGTAAACAAGCCCGAAAACATTGAAAAATAAAGACACATGTAAATACACATACAAATACAGACACAAAACATAGCACAACCTTCTACTGGGAAGATACTAAATTTTCCGATGGTTTTCTTAGTTTGTTAGAGCTCCCTATTCGGAGGCATCGTAAAGTATAGTCGCTATAAAGGAAAGGAAAGTAATGATTATTACAGAATATTGATTACTCCAACGGTTTTCCTGGAGCGATGTACTTTCCGTTGACAAAGAGTTTATCAGGGTGAGCTTTACTGAAATATGCGTTGAAACCTTTCCGTCTGGCTTCCTGTAGTTTCTGCATTTGCCCTTTCCGTGATTCATACAATGCTTTCGGGAAGTCATCAAATAAGCGCAGATTCTTGTCCTTTAGGTCAGTTTACGGGCTTGATACATCAATAATTGTTTGTCAGTATAACGGAGTAATCTTGCTAAAATCGGACGGGGCCCTGAGCCATTTGGCTTTCCTAAACGGCCTTGAGCATTAGCTATGCCATGCTGATGAGGACTAACAAGGCCGAAACAGCTGTCCATGGCTGCTAATGCTTGGGCTCAATCTTTGCTTTGGTAGATTTAAAGGGTAATGCCCGCTACCTTGTGGCCTTAGTGCCTTTTGAGTGGCTTCAGCTTACTTGATCACATTAATTTGTGAAGTATCCTTGTCACTCCAGCCACATCCCACAAGTTTTACGTTTTCATTGCTTGTTTTTATTGATATGTGGGTACCTGAGCCTGAGCATTAGCTATGCCATGCTGATGAGGCCTAACAAGGCCGAAACAGCTGTCCATAGCTGCTAATGCTTGGGCTCAATCTTTGCTTTGGTAGATTTAAGGGGTAATGCCCGCTACCTTGTGGCCTTAGTGCCTTTTGAGTGACTTCAGCTTACTTTATCACATTAATTTGTGAAGTATCCATATTTGAAATAAACGCGACTTTAATTAACGCGAATTGAAGGGAAAATTGCAGTAATTTCCAGTAAAGGAAATTAACGCGGATGACGTGCTAAAATTTCAAAATAAGGGAAATTAACGCGACTTACACAAAGAAACATAATTTGTTGAGACAACAAGAACAAATTTATTCAAACTCTAAGTGTAAAAATCCGCAATGCAAACGATGTTCGTGGAATTGGCCCTAAGAAACGTAGGGTTAAGTGAAGAAATCAGAGCGACAAAAATACCCTTGGAGCAATTAATATGAAAAACAAACAGTGATATTTCATAACAAGGACAGAGAAATAAACTAAACAAACTGTTTTGCTGCTCTGCGCGAAATTCTTTTTGCTTCCGCTGCACACTTGTTGGGGACAAATAGCTCTAAGCATCTAACAAGAAAAAAATTGATTGGCTTCTAAATGGAGTTCCTGGTATTAACTTTCAAATTAACGTTAATTGTTTTATGCTGTTCAGTCATTTATCTCCCAATCAAATCGTTTCTCGTAATTAAATCTATTTACTTATTTATTTAATTATTTATTGTATTTTTTATTTTATGGTTTTAATTTGTGTTTTGTTGTTGTTGTTGTTGTCGTTTTTGTGTCTTAGCTTTGACCGTGATGTTTGATTGCGTTCGATGAAGGAGAACGCATACTAATCGTGTCGTTTTTACCGAAATCACTCTCGCGGGTTTTGTGAACCAGTCCCGCGAGTATCGATCTTGATGCCAGGCGGATTTGAGCGTTTGGGCGCCATTTTGGACTATGTGGCACATATAGCCTCGATCTCATGTGCTAATGTTTTGAAATTACCGCTCGAGGCCAGCTATTGCATCATATTTTCGCTTTTCGCAGTTTTCCACAAGGTAAGTGAACTTTTGTTGACTTATTCGAATTTCCACTAGCAAATATGGCTAAGGCTACGTACGAGAATATCAGAAAGCTGTGTAATTTCGCCCCGCCTACGACAGCGAGTTGTCAGTTGTGATGTGTCAATTCAGCTGCTTTTCTCAGGAGATCCAACTTCTCTCTGCGCTCATACTTGTGAGACTCGATTGCAATGTAGTGAACTCATCTCGTTTAAAAGTAATTTTTATAAGGTTAGCTCAGTGGTAGAGCACCGGACTACCGTGCGGGAGGTCGTGGGTTCGAACCCCGGCCGGACCAACACTCAGGGTCTTTAAATAATTGAGGAGAAAGTGCTGCCTTTGTAATGACATCTACAAACGGTTAGACTTTCTAGTCTTCTCGGATAAGGACGATAAACCGTAGGCCCCGTCTCACAAATCTTCATAATTCTCTGATTCTGTGGGACGTAAAAGAACCACTAGGGACGCAACAAAACTCTGGCAGTGACCACCCCTAGTGTCTGTCTTAATCTGATATTTACATTACGGGGGCACTCATAACTCATCTTCATTAATTGTAAACTGCGTTATAAGCAGTCTGGCAAAGTCCCCCGGCCAGTGTTGTAATGCGCATTTGAATATTGCATAGAAAATGCGCAATATAAATGTGATATATTATTATTATTATTATTATATTATTATTATTATTAGACCACAGAATACATTGACATGTTGAGCTATGCAAGTTTCTTTTTTAATTGCAACTTAGTGAGTTCACTCATCTCGTTTAAAAGTAATTTTTATAAGTGGACCACAAAGTACATTGACATGTTGAGTTATGCAAGTTTCTTATTGAATTCCAATTTAGTAAACTACTGTAAAAGATAATATATCCGTTTGTTCAATTTTGTCCTACTATTTGTTTTGACCACTGCCATTGTATCAAGTACATTACTAAGATGTTGAACTATTAAAACTTATTGTTGTGTTCAACTTTGCAACTGGTTTATGACACTGACTGAAAGCAGCCCACAATCCACTTTCCCTGAATATTTCTACGCAGTCAGTGCAATAAAAAAAGCTATATTAACTAAAGATCGCACGCGCTGGCTTTACTGTATGCAGATGAGGCATAACATAAGACGGCCAGCTGTTCATGAGATCACCAGTTTGCGTCGGATTCTTATGAAACCTTGCATATTTACTAAATGCTGCGTGATAAACTGATCTATGGAGGTTGTTGTTTGTTTGTATTCAAAATATGAAAAATTATTATATTGCGTGACAAAAGTCGAACTTAGGGCCTCTTCATATGAGCCCGGTTGACCAGGCTATCCCGGGTTCCCGAGATCTCGCCTTACCACTAAATGCTTTGTAAAAATTTCTACGTGTTCATATGATAGGGTGGGCTGGCCCGGTTGCCGAGATCTCGGTTTTCCCACCGAGATCTCGGTAACCGGGCTGGAATTTTTGCCATATGAACACTCCAGCCCGGTTACCGGGGATGAAAATTATGCAATGCATTTTCGTCAGTAGAACGGACAGTATTTGATTTTGACTTCTTTTTTCTTCTATTTATAGTTCAGAATAATTTCTTTTGATAGTGAAGTAAAGATAAAGGATTTTGAGGTTTCTAAAACCGATAAAAGCGAAAAGCTCTCACCGGACTTGTTCGTTAAATTTCATGCCTGAATGGTTGCGTCACCACTTTTCATCACGGTAACAGGGCTGCAATTTCCCATGTGAACAGATGATAAAATTCATCCTGCTAATCGAGCCAGCCCGGTCAACCGGGCTCATATGAAGAGGCCCTTACTTACTTAAGCCGCTGTTACACGTTGAAACTTTTAACTGAAATTTGTGTGCAACGGCGCTGCACTACCACCCCCTTTTTAAAGGAAAACTCCAAATAATACTATCCTTCAATAGAAACACCAAACAAATAGCACAAAACCAACGACAGGCATGACACAAAACACAGTGTCAGCTTTCAAAAGCAAAAACTTGTCATACATAGCTATTTTAACAGTTACCAAACCTAGCAAGATTCGAACGCACTCTCTAATCTACGATTACTACTAGTTATAATAATACTGTAAACGGCATAAGCTCTCTTGATGAGCACTATGTGCTCTTAGAGCAAATGCCGAAAAAAAAATATCCCACCCCCTTTCAACCATGTTGAATAGAAGATAAATGGATGTTAAATGAGTTTAAAAGCGCTTAAACTTTGCTTAAAAATCCATTCAACATTTATTTTGTTAACAAGAATGTTGAACGATGTTGAAGCCGTTTGCTACCCACTTTCGACATTGTTAGGTATGCGCGTGCGCACTAATCGGTCTCTACAAAACGTATCCATAGTAACAACCGCGGGACTGAATACCAAGCCTCTCACGAAGCTTTTGTTGAATCAAATGTTAATGATGTCTTCAAACCGTTTGTTACCCCTGGCGTTCAACATCGTTCAACAGGGTGCAAAAAAATCGAATGAATGTTGAAGCCGTTTGCCCGGTCCTAAGTAAAATGCATCATGATGTATTTTATTAGCTTTGCCATTTTGACACACACACGCACGCACGCACACACGCACGCACACACACACACACACACACACACAAATAAAAAAACACCTTAGAATCAATACTTTTGGCAGGGACATCGCAACAGCTAAGTAACCGATTACTGCGGGCCCAGAGATAAAATCTATATAAAAAGAAAGAAAGGAAAACACATTACATGCAGCACATTATTGGTACGTCTAGAAATGTAGTCAGTTGAGATATAAGATCACGACATTTCGGCAGCCCCCAACTAATCTTCGTCAGGTAAAGAGGAAGCCTCTTAAGGAGTCGTATTCCAAATAAAATCGACTGCGTGGGAGGCTAGCAACGGATGAGGTTGACTGCATGGTTACCGTTCATTATTTGTGTCGATGTACCATCGACTCATTGTCATCTAGTATCGCTGCTATTCACGCGCGTTTCAAGCAGGAAATAGACGTGCTGGTCAAAATAACGTGATTGATTTTGCCCACAATACCAATGAGACGCATACTACTGAGTAGATACAGGGGCCTGTAGGTCAGTCAGGATCTCATGTAAGTTTAATTATTGCACAAACGCTAATACAGCACTAGAAGAACAATACACAAATACATCTCTCAAACACAAACGAATAAATGCGACTCCGCCGGATGCAAAACCCAAACCATTTTGTGGAAAAAAGGGAAAGTATACCCCCACCTAGTGCGGTGCCGCTACCTCTGGGGGCCTAGTTCCCGGGGGAGGGGCACTTCCTAGTAATAGGCTAATGGGGATGTGCGCTGGATGGGGTCGCATTTTCACGACTAGATTGACTATAATGGGTTGCATTTTCAATAGTGTTACTAGAATGGGGTCGCACATTTTCGGGATTTTGGGGGGTAAATGTACCAGAATAATTGCACTGCAGGGTAAAGTGTCCTCCATTCACGTTAACAAATGTGTCAATTCATTTTAGGATGACCTACTTAAAGGCTTTATAAGGTAGATGCATAAACAGAAAGTGACTAAGTTGGGATCACGAAAATTATATTTGGCCAAAAGTGACTAAGATGGGTCTATAATCGGCCACAGAATAAACCATAACGGGGTAGGGGTTCTGAAGGGCCAACGGCACATACCAAGCAGAAATTGACCCACGTAACCCCCCCTCCCGGGGCGGGTTACAATAACGAGTCATACAAAGCCAGAAAGTAATTATCATCTCTCTAGTCTCACCACGCTGTCGCTCACCCTGCTGGTGGTTGCGCTTCGACTCTCCAAAAAGGGACTGCCAGCAATCTAATTAGGTTTTGCGTTGCTTTTGGTACCGGAATCCTTATTACTTCTTCCCCTACAAAACCCATTGTAATCCATTTCATTCTTCAAGTTGCGACGACGCCAAAACTAAGCAATAAGAAAACCATGACTAGTATTTTTCTGGCGTTTTCTCCTCTGGGATCTGTTTCTTAAAATCAATATATCTATTCCCAGGTGTTCGAAGTTCCGTCGTGACACATGTTCAACCCTAGCATCTGTGAAAAAAAAATTGAAATTAAACTCAGGTAATCTCTTGAAGTTTGGAAGCGTTTTACCGCACAAAGATCTGAAGATTCCCGGGCAATGTAATTCCTTTACTATCCACAACGATTAAGCTGTTACTTTCGTTTTAGCACTATCGTATATAGCGGAAGGAGACTGAATAGCGCCGTTAAAAAACACTCTCTAGGTTTGGAGGACAACCATCTTCTTCAGAGACAAAAGTGAACGTTTGAAGCATCCATGACAGGAATAAGTATAGCTCAACTTTAGCCAAGGCCTCACCAGCACACACTCGACGTCCAGCACCAAAAGGGAAGAGATTTCCCTGGTTCGTGATCAACTTGTTATCTCCATCGATGTGGCGATAAGGGTTGAAGTCGGTGGGGTTTTCCCAGCAGTTGGGATCCAGATGTACAGACTCTACATTAGGGAAAACGACAGCATTCTTAGGTATACGGTAGCCACGCAGCGTAGTGTCGGCAAGGGTCATGTGGGGAAGCGCAATTGGCGACACGTTCCAAGTCGTAAAGTTTCCATGATGGTCGCTTGGAGGAGGGGCAAACTGGGTCTGTCGTCCAGGAGGGTCTCCGCTCGCCAACTTCCTCATCTATCTGACTCTGGATGTCCTCTTGATACTTCGGATAGTTGACAAGGAAAGCAATTGCCCACCTGATTGCGGTACCTGTGGTTTCGTATCCTGCAATAAACATATCTTCGATGGTGTTGAGAAAATAGTCGTCAGAGAGGAAGGAAGCGGTCTCTTCATCATTTGCGCATTGAGCTTCATGTTTGGCGTAAAGGAGACCAGAATATAAGATCTTTTACAGGTTGATGCGGATCAAAATTATTTTTCCGCTCCTGTAAAAATTTGCCGATAATTTTGAAATTTTCAAAGAATGGCTGAAGAAACCGGTCATAAACTTTCAATGTAGGTACTTTGCTAAAGGAAAAAAAATCTAACAAAGTCACCATCTGACGTCATCCGCATTCTCGTTGATAGCTATGTTCAGCTGCAATAGTTTTATTCAATTCTGGGATGGAGGTATCATAGCCTTCCCCAAAGGTGATGCCACAAATGACGTCAGAAATGCAGCGCATCAAACAGTCTGTTGGATTGAAAGGAATTCCATTTGTTTTTCTATGAACTGAGCAGCTTCTCCGCCTGTGACGAGACCCGGGCTTCTATCAGGGGAATGTCCGACAAGTATTGGCGTAAGGCTGTCATGAAGAGTTTGCGGTGGAACTTCCAGGCGGGGCCATTACCGAAGGCAACATCTTTACCTCCTGAAATATGTGTAAAGCAAATTCAATTCATTACTGGCTGCGGTGTATGGATATTTTGAAATGTTGAGAATGCTATTACGTTGATTTATTGAGACGTGAAAATTTTGGGACATCTTTTTCAAACCACAAAAAGGTAGTTATACTACAGACACGCGTAGTAGCGTGGAAGGATGAGACACTTGCTTGGAAGCAGAGAGGTACCGAGACTCTTCAATGGCTTTATTTTTCGGCTGCTAGCTTTGCACACTTTGAAGTTAAGCTCAACTATTGGCAACTTACATAGCTTAAGAGTAGACATATTTAGGTTTGATGACCTCGGGCACATAGAGTGTAGACATCGCTTGATCTGGAATTCCTAAACATACTAAGACTGCCACACAAACAATTTTTTGAAGAATGACCAACAAAGGAGGGCTTAACTACAACCCATGGAGGTATTAGCGAAGGCCGGCAAGAATTCCCAAACGTGCCTACAGCGAGAAATAACTCCGACAATCAGACTAGAAGACGAAACAATTCAGAAATCATAAAGCGCATGCGAGGTCTAACTTGGGACCACTAATAACAAGAATGTGTGGGCTAACTTTAAACAACCTTTAACTTGACACTCAAATTATCAAAGACATTGATCATAAGAAACCTCCAGCTTAGACGACAAAACATACTTTACAACAATACCAAGAGTAACTTTTCTGGATTATAATCATTAAACCTTATCTTTTCCTCTCTATTGTTCGCTCACTTTGTGGATTTTTCGAAACGTCTAAGGGGTCTTGCTCTGTTCGTGGATGTCAGAGTGCAGAGAAGTTATTTTTAGATATGTGATAAAAAAGTAAACTCAGTTGTTTGTCACATTGTAGGTAGAACTTGTAAATTTGAAGCTGTTATAGCGTATGTCAAGAACAAAACAAATATAGCCCTTCATATCGTCGCAAATACTTCTCTGCTCGTACCTGAAAACTGGTGGACGCTGTAAAACGTTAACAAGGCGTGGAAGATCTTACTTTGCAACAAGAAACTCCAGTTTACATTCAGCCGAATTTATGAAATATAAGTTAAGCCTGTCGTAGCTGTCGCACTGAAAATCTGGATTTTTTAAACTGAATAAATGGTCGAGAAGAACAAACTCTGCGTCCGAAAAAAAATTTATCGGCGTAGGGAAGAAGAAGCAATTCTTGCAACTCTTTAAAAGAAACCATCTTCGAAAGATTTTTATTACTTTCTTCAATCTCTTCCACTCAGTGTTATTTTGGCTCGCTGACGTTCACGTCTTAAGCTGCTAAAGTAGTAATTTTTCTCGCCGCGAACGGCGGACTCATCCACGTCCACGTTCTCGTCCTCTTTGCTAAAGGTTCCTAATGACGCAAAAAGGACAACTGGGAACAATGGGGGTTGGAGGAGCTAGTAGAATATCTACGGAAGTACACAGACAGAAATCCCTTATCTGACACTCACACCCCTTTCCAACGAAGCCAAGAAAGAATAAAGCAGTGACAAATCAAGGAAGTCACTAGAGGAGGAGAGATAAATTGCTTATATCGGGTTCCACTCCGCGGCAGCCTCGATAGCAACAAATACCGGCTTGTGTCTACTGCAGTTCACATAGTCGCAGTTCAGAGTGTACAAGAGTTCTAGATGTAGTTAGTAGAAGAGAATTTCTGAAGAGGAACAGGCTGTGCTTCAATTGTGCAAGGTCGGGGCAGCAGCAGCCCAGTGCAGATCTCTAGGATCTGGAAAGTGCAACGGCAGACATCACACATGTATGTGTGATCGACTCATTACAACGCTTCCGTGTAACAGTGTAAACGACTGCCAAACGACGCTGCGTTCAACTGTGGTAGCCAAGGGTAATGGGATGTAGGCACGGATCATGCTGGACAGCGGAGATAGTAGCTGTTACATTAGTGCGAACCGACAAACTGAACATTAGGCCGTACCAAACTGAGAGGAGAA
This sequence comes from Pachyseris speciosa, assembly GCA_016490735.1. NCBI lineage: Eukaryota > Metazoa > Cnidaria > Anthozoa > Scleractinia > Pachyseridae > Pachyseris > Pachyseris speciosa. Next base: position 820,117 of record JAEMWC010000083.1, on the reverse strand, counting down.
TCAACGAGCAAATGTATGGGTCAGTGGACGAACAAGTTGAGATTTACAACTTTCACTTAGGATCAAATGCCATTGATGACTTTTAAATGGAATTGCAATGTAGCAATGCGGAGAATCCCGTCTTGACCTACCTGCCAAACCCGAGAATGACAGAGTTCAAACTGAAGAATCACCGCTTTACTAGTTTTCAGCGAAGAGGCAGCAACAGCAGAGAAACTACCCGTACATGTAATATTGGGAGCTGCTCATATTCAAAGGATCAAATCACTGAGCCTGCAATTCTTGTGTCAAACCCAGACACCGACCCAAGGGCTGAATTTACCATGTTAGGTTGGGTGATCGCTGGAAGATCCATCTTTCCGAACACTGAAGCAGAGAAAGGATACTTCATGATTTCTAGTCAAGACGAATTATTGCAAATGTGTTCTCGGGAAGTTCCATGAAGATCTCATGGATCAGTTGCAACGATTAGATGATGGAACCTATCCAGCAAGGTTACCATAGAAACCAGAGCATGCTCCTTTGCATACAAACACGGAACTTACTATGGGAAAGCCATAGTTAGCCATACAGTCATGGAACAACAATTAGAGCAGGGGGTCTTGGAACTAGTACCAGAAGTTCCCATGGGGGAGGTCATTCATTTCATTCCCCACCCACCTGTAATTCGTGACCTGGCAAAATCTGCCAAGATGAGGACAGTGTACGATTGCTCAACTAAGTCAGGCTCTCAAGTACCATCACTGAATGACTGTTTGGAAGTAGGACCCCTTCTTCAGCCAATGATCTTTGAAATTCTTCTACGGAACCGTTTGAACTTTCTTTGTATGACAGGTGACATCCAGAAGGCCTTTCTCCAAATTAAAGTTGATCCAAAGGAGAGAGACACACTGAGTCTATGGTACGAGAATCTTGTAACATTTCCCGACGCTGTCCGCCTCATACGCCCCTGACTCAAGAACTGTTCTGCAGTATCGCTTTACGAGAGTAATATTTGGATCAGGGCCAAGCCCATACAATCTTGGGGCCACACTTAAGAAGCACGAAAGCCAGTATGCTGAGGAGTGTCCTACTACTACAGATGCGAAATCGCGTTTATCACGAACGCAAGATTTGCCGCTCCAAATACTATGAGTGCAGGGTACCACATCTCATGGACAGACCTTGCATGGAGGAGTCTCCACAACCTTGAGTCATATGCGAGAGAAGTTTTGGATAGCGAAACTGCGATCACTAACAAAGAGAGTTATTCACAACTGTAACATTTCCCGACGTTACCGTTAGAAGCCGCTGACCGCCTCATGCGCCCCTGACTCTGTATGGCCAGTCTTTAGAGCTGAACTGTCAGACCTTTCTGCTGTTACTGGAGTGGATTTCGCTAGAACAATGTACTACAAGATTACGAAGTCGACAACGGCGAAGGCTAACGTCGCAGTATTTACCTGCACTAGGACTAGAGCAGTACATCTAAAGTTTTGCCGTGATCTCACTGCCACTGGCTTTCAACGAGCCCTGAAGGAGTTCGTTGCCAGAAGAGGATGCCTTCACACCACAGTAATCGACCACAGGAAAACATTTGTGACCACGGGGAAATAGTTGCCCACCCTAAAGAAAGACCATGGGGTGGCTAACTACTAGAATAAGATATGGAATTACACGAAATATAGAGCATCCAACATAAAGTGGAAGTTTAACTTTTCCAGGGCCTCCAGGGATGGTGGGGAGGCTTCTTTGAGCGTCTTGTTGGTATCACGAAGAGGAGCCTTTCCAAAGTGGTTGGCCGAAGATTGCGGTCATACCCGAAGCTAGAAGAAGTATTGCTGGACCTTGAAACGTCCACGAATGACAGATCACTGCCCTATCAAGGGGAAGAGTTTGAGCAGCCAGTGCTTACCACAAACACCTTACTGAGAGGGAAACCGACACCTATTCTAGAGGAAGACGTTGAGAAGATTGGAGAAGACGAAGTGACTAAGTGAATGAGGTTCCTGCAGAAAAGTAAAGGACAACTTCAAAAGATATTTAGAAGGAGTACGTCCACGGCCTTGACGGGAGACAATAGCGGTCCACAGGGAACATTGATAAGATACCAAACGTAGGAGCGGTAGTGTTGCTGAAAGACGATAAGAAGAACAAGGCTCTGTGGAAGTTGGAGCGAGTAGTAAGCAAAGATTTAGGTAAGGATGATGTAGTGCGCACTTTGAAGCTTATGCAAGGGGACGGTTACTTGGTGGAGCGACCTTTGCAAACTCGTGTGCGACCTAGAGATCGGAGGACAAGATTCATACTGGAAACCGAACCCGGAAGCAGACCGGTTTGTCCCAAGAGTACAACCAAGCAGAGAGTCCAAACAGATTGGAAAGGATTGGATTACTAACATTGTTCAACAAGACATCATCTAAACTGTATATAGACACTAAAATGGGGGAGGAGGTGTCCGGAATATTTCCGTTTGTATTACGTTACAATTTCGTGAGAAGTGTAGCTTAGCAGCCTCGTCTTATGCAAATTAGTCTACCGTGTAGTGTACCGTGAGGTTTTTGGTGTCACAGAAACGTTTTCCACACCGGACTTTTCTGAGAGCCTTTGAGGCACTAAACATCTTTTTAGAACTCCGAGTCGCACTGCTAAACTGTATACAAATATGTGGAGACTATCCGGTGCTAACCTATTCCATCAACTTACCTAGAGTTATTTGAAGAATCCTATAAAATTTTGGTCTTCCGGAATAATCAGCTGATCTCTTCACCAGCACCTCTTTTACTGCCTCAGGAGTTGCAGCCATGACAACCTTGTATCCTCCAATTCTCAGCGAAAAAACGCGGCCGTAGTTTTGATTAAGACTGTAAGATAAACAGAGTAACTCAGTCCAATAATCGAACAAACAACAACCAATACACTCTAGGCTGAGGGGTTGACTGGTACATTTTGATTCAGAGGGCTGTAGAAAGTGTAAATTAGGAACAACGACCAAGACCAATTGGTATTTTCCTACATGAAATTTAGTTTCCATTTTTAAATTAAAATAAATGGAAATAAAAGGCTGACGTTTATGTTCTCATCACACAAAAGCTGTATTATCCAGAACCGTCGTAAAAGTTCTGAATAAATTAGCCAGTTTGTTTTCGTGAAATCACGACAATTGAGTGGCTTCTGTTCCCACATTTCTTCAAAATACCAAAACTAAAAACCACTAAATTAATTTTTTCAAAGGTGTCGCTAAAATATCGTGTATGTACCTAGCGTCCGTCATCCTCGCCACGTTGGTGCACGGTCAACAAAAGGTTCATCGTTAGCTTATTTTGTTTTGGGATTAGTTGTATACGCTCCATGGAATAGACAGAGTAAAGTGTATGCAAATAAGTGACTTATTTGCATACACTTAATAACAATGTAGTCTATTGTATTACACTTCGTTCTACAAAAGCCTTCTTCTCTACATTGTATTTTTTTCTCATGAAAGGTTTCTAGTAAACTCACATCTCAAAGGACTCGCAACCTCATGATCATACCGACCAAGACATCGGGAGAAAGTTCTCTATTTTGTGGTCCTATGAAGGCATATTACGAAGTCAAGAAGGGCGGTTTCTTCAGCTCTTTTGGTGAGAGCAAATGAAATAAGCCAGCTTGCTCGTGGACAGGCCTATGAGACCCTCTGAGAGCCTTCAATCGTTGTGTTTACCGTTAAAATATGAATTAAATGAATGATCTCACAGTTGAAACGGCGTGAGCAGTGGACAAAACCAGCTATAAACCTCAGTAATATACTAACCTTTGAAAAGCATCGGTTAGTTTCGTTGCTTTGTAGTCGAGCGAAAATAAATTTCCCAGAATAGGGAGGGTCGTCAAGCGCGGACCTGGCGGCATGTCCCTGAAGTCGTAAAGCACCATTAGGTAATGGAGAATGAGCAGGAGGAGCAACAACAGGAGTACATTTCCAAAGCTGAGAAGGCTGTAGATTGTGGTTAATATTGACGCCATGTTGACCCAAACAAATGCTAATGTGCTCAAGCTGTTTACATTAGGGTGGTAGTGGCTGAAGTCACGAAATGGAGTAATTGTGACGCAACAGTTAAGAGTTATTTATACCGCAGGTGCCTCCATACACCTGTAGCCTGGGAAATATGCTTACATACTTGAAGTACTCAGATGCAGTGTTCGGTTGGCTACCCTACTCTAGTGGTCCTGGTTATGGGGAAGATATGCTGCACGTCGTCCATAAACATTGGTTTTGTTATATGGGGAAATTAGAAAACAAAATAGGGAAGCTTTGTCTCAGCAGCAAACAGGGCTTCGGTTGCTATATTTAGGCTACTTCAGCGTTATCTTCGCTACGAACGTTTGCCAGTGTATGTTTAGTGTTGTGGAATTTGTTGTAAAGCCGCCGAAGCCATCTTTCCTTCTAATGCCTTATCGCCTCAGTCTTTATGTTATCGCTGTGGATTCTCTTAACGTTCATTGACTGCATATTAAACAAGCCCTATTGTAAGCGGTAGCCCGAGGTTGATGAGCCAAGATATCGATACGCAAAACAATACGAAACCATTGTTTCGAAAAAAAATTACTCGTATTTTTTTTCTAGCAAACACACATAGCCGTTTCAATCTTCAAAATATATATTTTAAGGAGGGTAACCATAGCAAGAGGGTTACCCTAAGGCTTCTTCTTTTTTTCATCGACGTGTCAAGGCTGCATTGTAAACGCTCTTCTAGGGATGACTAGTCTACATGGGACAACTTTTTAATTGTTTCCTGACCCTGTTAATGTTGAGAACAAGCAGCCATCATGACGGACAGAGTACAACGCGGGGCTAAACATTTGCTAAAGGCGTTATAATCTTCCTTTTATCTCTGAACCAGAAAACATTTCTAGTGCAAGGTAGGTACGTATCCTTCCCTCGAATAACTTCCTCTACCACTGATGTGTACGGCCACGTTTTCTTCGTAATCGTCTTCTTAGAATCACTCTCCCGTTTCACAAGATGCATTCGAGCGAGTGTATTTTATTCCAGGGTCGCGTTTAACATTGCAACTTGTTGTCGTTGTCTAACAATAAGAAGGTGATATAACAGCATTCCATGGCACTCGAAAGCAGCAATCACGGGCAGTACAGAGAAGAGAATCAACGTACCTGGCAGAAATCTTCCCTTGTCGGTCATTTTCTTTGGGATTAAGTTGTCCCGGGTGGTAGGGTTACCCTACCTGTGAAATTTTGCTTATTGAAACCCGGGTTGTCTTTGACCTACATGCTCCTGCTCGGATAACCCTAGCACTAGGGTTACCCTCCCTGCTTGTAAACAGGGTCCAAAATCAAGTAACAATCGTAAGTAACTTTTTGCGATAATTGTTTTAATAATTTTATTTTCAGACACATAATTTTACACAGTTACATTATTGACGCATTATACGCTACATTAAACTTTACAATACTAACGTAAGATATGTATTACAATACTGAAGTAACACAAATTAAAACACTAACAATCGTAACAAATGCTATTGTCATCAAACGTGAAGGCTATAAAGCCGTAAAGGCCGGCTTTGGTAAAGCAGACAGCCCCCTCTTTGTGGCAGACAAGTGGTACGAAGGCAAAACCAATATACATACCGTAACGCCTGGTTCACACTTGTGAGATAAGAGCAAGCGTAAGCGCAAGCATAAGCACAATGACGTTCACACTAGCGACTTAAGTATGCACAATGCGAGTCACATCGGTTGATAAACAAGATAGTGGAAGAAACAAGATGGCGCTTATGCCTATGTTTATTTCACACCAGTTCCCAACTTGTGAAATAAGCATAGCATAAGTACAAGAAAGAGGAAAATGTTTCTTTTTCTTGTGTTTATGCTTGTGCTTATTTCACCTCAATGCACACTAGCGTTTTCTTGTGCTTATGCTTGCGCTTATCTCACAAGTGTGAACCAGGCTTAGGTCAATCGCGTTGAAATCATGAGATGTGAAAGCTAAAGAACTGTCTGCACTTTGTTCAAGCTCTATTGTATTACTCCTTGATTATGTGGCTACTGAGCAAATTGACTGCAATTTCCCACTCCGTTCTCCGGAGCTTTATTCTTGGCGGAGAGGGGTCTTGCAATCAAGCTAATTCAAACGAGAATAAGATGGGCTTAGGACTGTGCCGAACAGTTGTTTCGCGCTGAATCGTATTGCTTGTTTTGAGACTGACTATTGGAGGAGGTTCACGAACCTTACGAAAAAGAGCGTCGTAAACTGTAAAACCAAACGTTTAAACAGATAAGTGAAATCTACTCATTTACTCATGAAACGGAGCAGCAAGAGTTAACCCAAAGAAGAAGTCGGCTTGAATTGAACGCTGTACCATGCACGCAACTTCTGTTGGGGACGCCATAATATTCATTGACTGCTGTATTGATTGATTCTAATGCAAAGTGTGAATTTAAGGTCTATAGGAGGATCGATACCTTTGTTTTCAAACAGCTGGGAGAGAGGTTTGGGAGAAATCAAAGTGGTTGTTTGAAACGAGTTTGTTGATTTCCTGACGAAACCTGTAACTGTCCAAGGTCAGTGAAAGAAACTTCGTACACGACACTTGTGAGACCAAAACTCCATTATGCCTGTAGCGCATTAAGACCCACACTACCAGAAAGATAAACCCGCTCTAGAAAGGGTACAGCTTAAAGCGGCCCGCTTTGTCACGGGAAATTACGATCGAACAACGAGCGTGACGGGAATGCTACAAGACCTAAGGTGGGACACACCAATCTCGTACCCAGAGTCCTCAGGCTCTTTGGCCAGCGGTTAGTCGCCAGGAGAGGCTCTGGGTTAATGGAAATTTTTTCGAAAAATTTCCATTATCCCAGAGCCTCTCCTGGCGACTAACCGCTGGCTGGCTGGCCAGTACCGGCTTCCATTGTTTAACCCCAGATATCCTGGGTGAAAAAATGCCATTATCCCAGAGTCTCTCCTGGCGACTAACCGCTGACCAAAGGGCTTGAGGACTTTGGGTACGAGATTGGGGACACACTTGAAACAATGAGAAGACACGCAAGGCTGTCCGCTATGTACAGTAGTCTTAGCTTTTAATACTATTCTCTATATTTTTAGTGTAGTTTTATTTTATTATTATTTTAGAGGTGGTGTGATGTCTCTAATATTTAGATTTAGATTTAGAGGCCTTGCTTCACCGCTAAGTACTTCGGTTGTTGACAACTGAAAAGACCGACGCTAATGATCGCCTTTTGCACTTTTTGTTACGGAACTTGTACTTGCTGTAAACTAAGCAGCGTACTGTACTTAACGGGAATGAAAGTACGCTTAACAACAACAATAACAACCATTTTAGTTTGCTAGATATATAGAATATAATACGCCAACAAAATTACATTATAGTACCTCCCGGTGAATTTCGTAGAGCACTCCCTCCAAGCTTATGTTCGCTGGTTAGTATTTCTTGGTTATTACTTTCTGTAATTCCTCTTACGACCCGGATGTCAGAGTACAGGCAGTCGCAATGAGCAGGGTCCAGACTAAAGGCGTGCAACATATAACTGTATATTTTACCAAAGCATTACATCCTTGAACATAAAATCCTGTTAAAAGTAGTCAGAACATACCAGAGAGCGGAACCTTAGCATTGCTCGATAGCCACATCGTTTGTGATTTAATAAAGCAATCTTTGATGTACCTACCTTCTTTTATTTTATTATCTCCAACTACTTACAGTGAATACTCTTGTCTCGTTTACGGTTACGGTTATGATTATATTTGATGTGAAAAGTTCGCTTTCTACGAAAGATGAACGAGTTTCACGCTGCGTTGTTGTGTTGTTTGATCAGTTTGGGAATAAAGACAAAATTCACATTTTCCTTTCCAAGCCATTTTAAAATTTAAACAAGTAGTCTGTACGAGACGAATAATGCTGTTTACTATTTTCAAATATCTCTTTTTAATCCAAAGATACTCAAGTTTTCTCGTACTTCTAGTGTCCATTCCTATAAAACGCGTTCCTCTACCTCTGATCATTTTTATACAAAGGAAACTCGCATTAATGCCACACGAAATGCTTTCTCGCGTGTTGAAGTCAAAATTTGGAATGGGATACCTGCAACTCTAAAAAAAAGTGCAAAAAAATCTTTTAAAAAATCCCTAAAAGGAAAGTTAGTTGACATAAATCCTGTAGAACCATGAAATTAGGTTTTTATACATAGCTACCTGTGTTCACACTTGGATCAAAGTGATATCAATGTCCGACTATATATTTATATATATATATTGAAAAGTTCGCTTTCTACGAAAGATGAACGAGTTTCACGCTGCGTTGTTGTGTTGTTTGATCAGTTTGGGAATAAAGACAAAATTCACATTTTCCTTTCCAAGCCATTTTAAAATTTAAACAAGTAGTACCTGTGTTCACACTTGGATCAAAGTGATATCAATGTCCGACTATATATTTCTTTTTTACCCAGCAAATAAAAGATTTAGCTTAGATTTTTTTCTTTGATGGCATCGAGCAACTTGGGAATGGCTTTCCTTGGGCCAATTTGTGTCCAAAATCTTTAACAGCAGCAGGGTAAACGGGGAGTTTTACGATCCAGATGAACTATTCGCATTGCCAAAGAATGTCACGAAATCAGCCGTGCGAATTTTCTTCCGCTTTTGGTGCCCCGGTGAATTGATCATTAGCCTACTACTCCCGGGGGATCTAATTACCTATTTAAGATTCGTTTTCTGGTATTTTTTTCCCTCTTTTGCCAAGTTACGCGCTCGGCGTCGTGGTCCGGAATATTTTTGAAGTTATCTTTTACGTCGCCGAAGCTTTTTGCTGCTCTTCTTCGTTCTTCTCGATGGCTGCGCCTGTCCAGCCAGATCCGGCTGCTTTGGCCGCTTTACAGAACCCTGATCCTGATCCGCAAGCATCCGCAGGACAGGCTGTCCAAAACCCTGATCCGTAAGTTGCCGCTCCACAAGCTGGTGAAGTGCAAGAGGTACGGGCTTCGTTTCTATCTTTTTTATTGTGCTAGTCTTAGCCGTTTTTCTTCTTGTCGCTCGTAGGCGTTTTTTCGCTTGTTCCGTTTCGCTTCGTTCTACCTTTATTAGTTTTGCCTCATGCTTCGCTTCTGTTTTGCCCGTTTCAGTTCATTCGCTTTTTTGTCGCACGCTGCTTTGTTACTCTTCGTGTTGGTTTGTCGCCTTTTTTGTTTTGACCGTTTTCGCTTTTATCTCTTTTTACCGGCTTTGGGTGTTTTTCCCTTTGGCTCGTTTATCTTCGTTTTTTTAGGTTCCTTTGTCATAGTACTTTTACGCCTCTGCACGCCTGATTTTTTCGTTTCTTTTGTCAGTTTCGCCATCGTATCATTTGCCTTTGCGTTCAGTGCCCGTTTTGTTCAGTCTCTTGCGTTTTTTCATTTATGGCCTCTGTTACTTTTTCGTGGCGTTCGGTATATCTCGGTTCTGCCTGTTTAGCCCTTAGTGGACCGCGGGTTGTCGGTTTTTTCGTGCTCGTGTCTAGTGTTTTGTTGCCCTTAGTCGGGCGTTATTTAGTCCCTCGTTTTCCTAGTTATTTTCAGTACTCGCGTGTCTAGTGTTATCAGTCGGTTTTTCGGTTGCTTGTGTGGCAGGCGTCATTCGGTTCCCGGGTGTCTAGTGTTTTTTTCAGTTGCTCGGATGTCTAGTGTTTTCTGTTGCTCGTGTATCGGACGTTTGCAGTTGCTCGTGTGTCGAGCGTTTTCAGCTGCTCGTGTGTCAAACCTTTTCAGTTGCTCGTGCGTCTAGCGTTTTCGGTTGCTCGTGTGTCTAGTTTTCTCAGTTGCTCGTGTGTCTAGCGTTTTCAGTTGCTAGTGTGTCAAGTATTTTCAGTTGCTCGTGTGTCGAGCGTTTCAGTCGATCGTGTGTTCAGCGTCTTCAGTTCAGTTGTTCGTGTGTCGAGCGTTTTCAGTTGCTCGTGTGTCGAACGTTTTCCGTTGCTCGTGTGTCGAGCGTTTTGAGTCGCTCATGTGTTGAGCTTTTTCAGTTGCTCGTGTGTCGGGCGTTTTCAGTTGCTCGTGTGTCGAGCGTTTTCAGTTGTTCGCGCAGCTCGTGTGCCGAGCGTTTTCGGTTGCTCGTGTGTCGAACGCTCTCAGTTAGTCGTATGTCGAGCGCTTTCAGTTTGTTCCTTTACGTTGCTCACGCGTCGTGCGTTTTTAGCTGCTCGTGTGTTGAGCGTTTTCAGCTGCTCGTGTGTCGATCGTTTTCAGCTGCTCGTGTGTCGTGCGTTTTCAGTTGCTCGTATGTCGAGGGCTCCCAGTTAATCGTATGTCGAGCGTTTTCAGTTGGTATCTTTTCGTTTCTCGTGTGACGAACGTTTTCAGTTGCTCGTGTGTCGAGCGTTTTCGGCTGCTCGTGTGTCGTACGTTTTCGCTTCTCGTGTGTCTAGCGTTTTCTTTTGCTCGTGTGTAAAGTGTTTTCGGTCGCTCATGTGTCGAGCGTTTTCAGGTGCTCGCGTGTCGAGCGTTTTCGGTTGCTTGTGTGTCGGGCGTTTGGGGTTGCTCGTGTGTCGTGCGTTTTCGTTTCTCGTGTGTCGGGCGCTTTCGGTTGCTCGGCGTCTTGTGTTTTCAGTCGCTCGTGTGTCGAACGTTTTTTCATTTGTTCATGTCGGTGTTAAATTTCTTCGTGTTGGGTGCTCGTTTCGCTCGTGTCTCAGGCAGTTAGGCTGTTCGTGAGTCGTTTGCTCGGTTCGTTCGTACTACATGCGCTTTGGTCGGTTGTGTGTCGTATGTCTGGCTCGTTCGCGGGTCAGGCATCACGTTTTCTCGCATGTCATTTCTTCTGTTTTTCGAGTGCGTCTTGGACTCTCTACCTTTTCTGTTTGCCCGTATATCGGGAGTTTTGTTCGCTTGTTGTACATCTTTAATTATTATCTAATGGGCTATCATGCTTGCGTTACCCTGATCTTTTGTTTGCTTGGCTTGCTTCTAGCCCTCTTTCCGTTTTCGTCTCGCTTTAGTGCGCGTTGGCAGTTTACATCTTGCTGACTCGTATGTCTAGGACCTCCCGAGGGCGACGTTGCGGCCCTGAGAAGAGAGGTGGCTGCGCTTAAACAGATTCATGACGTTGGTACCGTCGACACGGCGCAGGCCCTTCTCCGCCAACATCTAGCCAGGCCCCCTGGCATCTTCGACCCCCACGCGGCTTTCGCGGCCCTGGAACACTTGGTGGACATGGCGAGGGACATTCCCGGCTATTTAGTTTTGTCTTATTTCGCGCTGTTGTTAATTTTGCCTCTGTGTATTACCGGCTATTTAAGTTTGTCTTTTTTGCGCTGGTTTAGTTTTGTCTCTGTGATTACTAGCTCTGGCTTTTTAAGTTTGTCTTATTTTGCACTGTTTTTAGTTTGGTTTCTGTGTATTACCAGCTTCTAATGTTTGTCTCTGCTATTCTCTGACTATGTAGTTTGTCTCATTTTGCGCCGCTGTGGTGTCGGTATATTTTTTCGTCCCAGTACGCCCCGACCCCATCCTCCTCCTTGCCGTGACCAGAAGGGTAATCTTATTCATGCCCTATAACCTGTTTTAGGACGGGTTCCTGGTCCGGCTCGGCTGGCGGATTCTCTCCCTCCCTGTTCTTGGCTTCGCTTTCTCTCTTCCACGTTTTTAGCTTCGTTCTTTTCTTCCACCTTTTTAGGGCTGTACATCTGCTTCATTTACTGCGGCTCTTATGGAGGCTCTAGCGAACCCACGCTCTGTACAGTGGTGTGATTGGGAGGGCAATCCTGTCAGCTGGGCCGGACCTTTGCCATCTATTGAAATGGTTTCGCAGGGTTTAGCTTCCGCTTCACCGGCCCTGTTACGTTTCCCGGCACCAGATAGTTTTGTGGCCGGTAACCTGCGTTCGTACTCGCCCTTCTGGGAGGTCGTCTTGAAGGTCACCCAAAGGCTTCGGAGATTCTGGGGTACATCACAGAAGGGGTTAGGGTGCAGGAGTTTTTTTGTCCCGTTCCGTGGCTCCTTCAAGGGCCGTTCATACCATTCTGACTCCCCCCTCGGATCAGCTTTCCTAACTCGCCTTCGTGTGCCCGTTTTCATAACTTTGTTACGCGAACTATCCTCGAGAGAGTATCCAATGGTTCTCTTCTGGTTTGGGGTGAGGTTGGCAAGGTGGGCCCACCTCATCTTGTGATGCCTATTACGGTTGAGCCTGGCAAGCCTCGGATGTGCCATGATGAGCGATTCCTTAATCTATGGATTCGTGACTGCCCTTTCAAACTGGACAGCATAACGGATTTGCCTCGCTACGTTGCTCCGGGTCATTTCCAGACTACCTTCGATGATAAGAGTGGTTATGACCGTGTTCGTTTGCACTCGTCCAGTTCCACCTTTTTTGGGCTGCAAAGGAGAGGATGTTTTTTTGTTTACGCTACCCTTCCTTTTGGCTGGAAAGCGAGCGCCTTCCTGTACCAGACGATTGGTTTGGCGGCTACTAACTATGTGCGTTCGTATGGAGTACCGTGTGCGCTCTATATCGATGATCGACACGTGGGCCAGCTAAGATTGCCTCTTCGCCCTCTTCCCAGATCTTTCTCGGCTTTTCAGTTGGCTGAGATGGCGGCATATATTGCGTGTTTCACGTCAATATCCTTGGGATATTTCATCGCGCTTAGTAAGAGTTCCTTGTTGCCAGCTACTGCTCTTACTTTCCTGGGCTATGTTTGCGACTCGGTTAGGCAGGCTTTCCTTTTGCCACCTGATAAGCGTGCCAAGTTTTCTGCTCTAAGGGAGTCCATTCTGGAGCATAAGACAGTTTCGCTCAAGAATCTTCAGACGTTTGCTGGAAAAACCACATCCTTTGCCTTGTTGGTTCCTGCTGCCAGGTTGTACACCAATTCTGTCTTCCAGGTCATCTCCCGCGCCTCTTCCTCGGCCTCCGTGCAGCTTCGCGTTACGCCCGAATTTAGGGAAGAACTTCTGCATTGGAGGTTTCTCGATTCTTGGAAGAGCGAGTGCCATATTCAGCTTCGCATGTATTCGGATGCTTCCCACTCCGGATGGGGTGGTTGCCTTGTCATCCCGGGTCAGTCCCCTTCGGAAGCCCGCCGCCTCTTGGATGTGGAGTCCCGCGCCCTACCTATTGCAGTCAAGGAATCTTTGACTCTTCTTCTCGCCCTGGAGAGCCTAGCGGGTAGGGTTCGTAATGCCTGGATCGATGCCTTTGTCGACAATAAGGTTTTGTTGGCAAGTTGGGAGAACCAGTTGTCAAGGTCGTAGGCTATTTCCGATGTCCTTAAATCCCTTTTTGAGTTCTCCTATGCCCGTAATCTGCATCTTTCCTTGGTGTACGTCCCTTCTAAGGAGAACCCAGCTGATGGTCCTTCTCGGGTTGTGTCTGATCTTGACTGTACACTCAGCCCCGTCGCCTGGCAACGAGTCGACTCCGCTTTTGGTCCGCATACTCTGGACTTGATGGCGATTCCTTGCAACGTTAAATGTGATCGGTCTGGCCGTCCTCTTCGGTTTTTCTCGCCTTATCCATGTCCTCAAGCCGCTGGTACCAATGTTTTTGCGCAGAACATTCCACCGGATGAGAACGCTTTTGTTTTCCCGCCTTTTGTGTTAATCGGTCCGCTGGTCAAGTTCCTGTCGTCCAGGGTTGCTCTTTTTCCATTGTCGTGCCTGACCTCCGCCCGCGCAAGTTCTGGTGGTTATTGGTTGAAAGATCCGCTTCATCTGCTTTCAAGCTCGGCTTAAAGGGAGATCCCAGCATTTTGCTTTCCCCCGCCAGATCCGGTCCTTCAGTGTGGAGTCCTCGCCCCTTGCAGTGGGATATTTGGGTCTTCAGGATCCCCGGCGCATAAGTGCCGTCGCCGTTTTCATTAACTTTTTCATTTTGCTTTTTTTGTACTTGATATCCGAATGAATGTTGTACTTTGGATTTTTCTTTTCCAATTAACCTAACATTAAAACCTTTCTGTTTGCGGTTCTGTTGTGTGCCCCTACTCATGCTTAGTTTTCGCGTTACCCTTACAGCTCCTCCCGGAGGTTCCTACGGTGTGGAAACCCGCTGCCCAGTGCCCGGAGTGCGCCTATCCCAACGACGTCTGTTTCATTTTTTGTCAGTCCTGTGGTTACAAGAGAAGGGCAGTTGACCTACAGAGACTCCCGCTCGCATTGATCTTAATTTGCCAGACATTGATTCCCGTTTGTCTGCCCTCCGGGAGGGCCAGTCTCTAAAGCCCTATCAGAAGCAGAAATCTAAACTTCAGCGCGACCTGGAAAGTTTCCTCTTCTCCTTGCCCCGTCCTAAGTCTCTGTCGTCGACCTCTCCTCAGGACATTTCCCGTTTTCTTGTGTGGAAGGACCGCTCGGGAAAGACTAAGGTTCTTGTAAATTTTTAGGCTCGCGGGGTCTTCCGGTGCGCATGCCCTACCACCCTGGCGGTGGGTACGGTGGCTAGTATCATTGGGAAACTGCGGTCTCTATTCCTTGACCTGGGGCGTGGCGGCGAGTGGAACGATATTCTTGGCATTGGAAACCCCGCCTCGCATCCCAGCATTAAGCGTTACCTTACTGCACTACAAGAGGAACAGGCCCGTACTAGGATTACCCCGAAGCAGGCCACGCCCTTCTTCTTTGACAAGCTTCTTCAACTTTGCACATTTCTCAGAAGCCACATCTTTGCTGACGACGTCTCTCCTTCGAAGCGTTACCTCTTTGCACGGGATCTGGCCTTCTTTTGTCTGCCGTTTTTCTCGGGTGATCGGGCTTTGGATCTTGGACGCGTGTTCACCAAAGAGGTTTTAGCCCTGCCCGGCGAAGAGGGGCTATTCTTCAATCACTCCTTTGGCAAGACTCTTCCGGGGAAAGATACCAACTCCTTCATGGTTAAGAGGTGCCAGAACCCCATTATCTGCCCGGTGCCTAACCTTCGCCCCTACGTTTCCCTGTGTGATTTGATGTCGGTCGATGTTAGGGATGGCTTTCTATTCAGGTCCATGAACAAGAGAGGCGCAGTGTCGAACAAGCCTTTTGTCGGGTCGGCTGCCGGAGGCCGTTTCACTCCCCACCTTAAAGCTCTTGGCATTTACGACGGAGAGACTGTCCACAGCTTTCGCAGGGGCTGTTCTATTACCATGTCCTTGGTAGGGGTACCCATGGAAGACGTAGCTCGGCACGTGGGGTGGAGATCCCTGGATACGGCGGAGTATTATACGCAGACGGACAAAGTTTTGAACATGTCTCATACTGCCTCGACGTTGGCCGATAGCACGCATGCTGTTGAAGGCTCCCTTCCTCCTGCGGCGGTTTCCGCCGCTGAGTTGTTTCGTTCTAAAAACGATCTTCAGAGTTTCCCTCTTGCATTTCCCTGAAGTATATTTCTAGTGTTTCGCCTCTTTGCCTTTCTGTTAGGGTTTTTCTGAGTTTTGGAGAAGAACACTGATTAAAGTTTCTCGTTTTCCCCGGTTTGGTGATCCCTGTTTCTTCGTCCGTAAGTCGTTGGCTAAATTTTGCCTCCCATATCTTATTCCGCTAAGGCGGTTAGTGTCTGTTTTGGCAGTGAGGATTGTTTACTATTCGATATCAAACGTTTGGAAAAGAAACAAATATCATTCTTGAGTCCAAATTGCTTTCAGATGAAAGGGTCAAGGAATTCAAAGCGGATCAAAAACAAAACGGCATTGGAGGGAAACAAAGTGCGATGTGTGTTTGTTCGATATTCTCGGCGAAGGTGGAGAAATTAGACAAGCAACAAACATATCTCGTAGTAAACTAGAAACAAACTTATCTCGTAGAAAGTTAGAAAAATTGCTGAACAATTTTGACATAAAATGTCTGTTCGAAAGACAAATATATAGGACAACGAGCCTGATAGTTCAGTTAGCAATCACTTGCAACACAGAACTGCATAATAGCTCCATTTCACACAAAATCGTTGCTTGGCTAAGCAGACACAAAATCCTGAGCTGCCTTGATAGCGTTAGGTCGGTTAAACACGAGCAAGTTTTCCTTGACAAGTTTTGAAATTACAAATTTTATTTGCTGGTGTGTAAGGAAAATCTTGTCAAGTTTTTCCTTGACAAGTGCACTTGTTCAAAAGCTAGCATGCTAGTTTTTGAACAAGTGCACTTGTCAAGGAAAAACTTGACAGATTGCAGAATTTGCTTGTCTGTACGGGTCGACAAGGAACACTTGTCAAGAAAATTGTCGTCCGCTGTGTAATTGAATTGCTGGCCACAGTGAATACTAGTCAAAGTAAACTTGTTCATTTGTTCACACCAGCAAATACAAAGGCAAAACTTGTCAAAGAAAACTTGTCGCTCATAAACATGAACAAATTAAAATTGTCAACGACACTTGTCAAGGAAAACTTGCTCGTGTGTAACCGGCTTTACTGTTACTTCCCACGTCCACCGAGGAAGCTTCTTCAAATAAAGATTCTCAGCAACAAAACATCATCCAGTTATAACGAAGACAGCGCTTGCGAAACCACACATGGCTTACCCCGTCCACGATAAAATCATCAAAGTCAACCAACACATTTTGCTACTTTTTAAATATCCAAACAATCATCCTTATCTGTTCAAACACAAAATCTCGAGAATTACTCAAGTTAGAAGGCGAAACTTCGTTGTGCACAGTCTTTTGACGAAGATCTCTAACCTTTTTCAAATAAAGCGTGAAGCGCCCTGGTTTTTAACATTTTCTTGAAAGCTTTTTGATAACATTCTGTCAGATTTTGACATGCACATGCCTTTGATCAACTTTTGTGGGAGCCGCAGAAGGCGCGTGAAAAATTAAGCCTCGTTTAGGTGCCCGTTAATCTGGCTTGAGCCTGCCATTTCAACGGTCAACTTAAAAAAATAACAGCCGATCTTGATGAGCTCCCAACTTGAGTCCGAGATCTGGATACCTGATACTGGTCAGCGGATACATTGTTTTGACAGGTGTCAATTGACCATAACGTGGATGTCCAATATCAAAGAAGTACGCTGTAAACTAGCTGGTCAGCTGCCGGCCATCGCCGCTGGATTATTATTATTATTATTATTATTGTTATTATTATTATTATTATTGGGATATTATTAACTATTAGGCGAGTCCGTCTTGCGGTCACGCCCACGAGCAATGTCGCTAGCCATGATTACCATGAGAAAAGCAGTTCACGGGTTTCTATAAGTACGGTGCTCCGCTATAAGAGTACAGAAAATAAGATGAGGTCACATGAAACGCAAGGCAATGAAAATTTTGCGATTTGTTGCTGCGCGAAGGACATGTTCTTCCTCAAAGACGTTGTCCTTTTTAGTAAAAAATTGGGTAACGTTTGAAGCCAATTGTTCATCTGTTGTTGGATGTTTACGGCTAATGAAAGTTTTTTTAGACGTCAATTTGTTTGCCTGTATTTATTACAAATCAGCTCGAATACTATTGTTGATGGCAAAAATAGTAGATACGAGTACAGACGGTACAAAACTGACGTCGATTTGTTAAGTGTAGTCCCACGAATATAAACAAGTAATTTCAACTTCAGTGCAATTAAAGAATGACTATTGCTGTCTATTTTATCTTGGCTATTTTCGACTACTGATACTTCTTTTCTGAAACTTATGATCTACGAATACAAGCAGCGAATACACAAAAGCTAAATAAAACTCTAATTTACTTCTTTCTGAAACTATGTAGGCTCATACACTACTACCAAAAAAACTAAAAGAGCCAAGTCCGTATGAAGGAATCACTAAGTTGCCTAATCCCTTTGAAGTGATATAAGACATATAACTCATGTCCATTTTCGCTTAATGGCGCGTATCTTATAAGGGATGGGAAACTGGGTAAAACCAAAAGCTCCGTTCAACTTAGGAGGGAGACCATCCTTTTCAGCAACAAAAGTGAACTTTTGAATGATCCATGACAAGAATAAGAACAATTCAACCTTAGCCAGGGGCTCACCGGCACAAACCCGTCGTCCAGCACCGAAAGGGAAGAAATTCCCTTGGTTGGTGATCAAGTTACCGTCTGCATCGATGTGGCGATAGGGGTCGAACAACGTAGGGTTTTCCCAGCATTTGGGGTCCAGGTGAACAGATTCCGTATCAGCAAAGACGATAGTGTCTTTAGGTACTCGGTAACCGCACAGCGTGGTTTCTGTCAGGGTAAGGTGAGGAACTGCAAGAGGCAAGATGTTTCCAACTCTTAGCGTTTCTATGATGACCGCTTGTATGAGGGGCAGATTAGGGCGGTCGTTCAAGGATGGGCTCCTGTCACCAACTACTTCGTCTAACTGGCGCTGAACGTCCTCCTGATGCTTGGGATAGTTGACCAAGAAGGCAATCACCCATTTCATGGTGGTGCTTGTGGTTTCGTAGCCCGCAGCAAACATGTCTTGGATAGTGTTGACGAAATAGTCTTCGGAAAGCAGAGCGGCTCTGTCTTCATTATTGTCCCACTCAGCTTCATGTTTGGCGTGAAGGAGACCTGCGATTAAATCTTGTACGGGCTGACCTGGATCAAACTTCTGTTCACGTTCTTTCAAGAATACGCGAAGTATGTCAAACATTTCATTGAAAGGCTCGAGGACGCGATCAAAAACCTTCAGCGGCAGGTATTGCGCTATTGGAAAAAAGTCTAATATCATGATCAGCTGAGTATCATCGGTGGCAGATGCAAACTCCGCATTAATTTGTAACAGCCTGTTTAAGTGTGGATTGGTTGTGTCATAACCTTCTCCAAACGTTATGCCGCAAATAACATCAGCAACTGCTCTCATCAAGGAATCTGCAGGGTCAAAAGGTTTTCCATCTTGTTGTTCCATGAACTTAACCAGTTTCTCGGCCTGACTGGAAACTCGGTCCTCTATGAGAGGAATGTTTGAGAGGTACTGGCGCAAGGCTCTAGTGAAGAGTTTGCGATGAATCTTCCAGGCAGGGCCATAGTTACCAAGAACAATGTCTTTGCCTCCTACAGAGCACGGGAAATTTGATATTAACATGAAGACGTGTTTCATCGCTGAGATCAACTTTTGCGGTGTAATTTGCAAACGAGGGTCATGGTTCCACTTGAAGTACTCAGGGTAATTTGATTTGCTCGTTTCGACCCGGTTTAGCTTCCTGGGAGAAGTTTATATGGGACTTTAAAAAGGCGTACAACCGTTATTTTAAGCCTCAAATAAGGGTTTCTGGGAATTACGAAAAGTTAACTTGAAAGCAAGCATTCACACCACTGTACATAATGTCTGGAGTACATTCCCTGGCGAGATGGATTTAGGACAGAAGAAGGGGAGGGGATGAAGAGAGTTTGGGGGACGTAATAGCTCTGTCCCTGTGAAAAGAGGCTTATTAGAGAGATTTACGGACATGGATAGGGATTTTGTATTCTTAAGAGCAACCTTCTGTTCACGAAATAATTAAAACGTTCACAGTGGGTCGACAGATAACGATATTGTGGGAGTGTAAATAGAGTATAATCGTGCTGTGAGAACGCTTTAAACTTACCAAGGGTTGATGCTTGAAAAGCAAATGTTTGTTGTCTCCCAGCATAATCAGCAGATCTCTTTACAAGCATCTCTTTAACAGCTTCAGGAGTCGAGGCCATGACAAACTTATAGCTGCCAAGTTTCAGCGAGAAGACACGGCCGTAGTTTTTTCTAAGGCTGCAAGGTTGCGAATGGATAATAAGCTGACAGAAGTCTTGTAGAATCGGGTAGAATGCATGCATATGATAATAATAAAACACTACGTGCATAATACTTTGCGATTACGGTACGTGTTAATGTGCGAACGAAATATCAACAATGTCTGACAAACGTTTGTCTGTTCTATCCATCAGTTTAGTCTTGTAACTTGAAATAATATTTTGGCAGGGACGGAAACGTCGTCCTCTGATACTCAATACCCTTCCTGTGCCATACTAGCATACGAAACAATTATTACAGAAACAATTTCTGCTTACTAGAAAGAGCAAAAAGAAAAAAAAAACGGGTCTTATTTTGATATCTTATTGTCCTATTTTGCTTATTCTCACAAACCCGATGGAGCACTCTAAAAACCATTCAGGTAAAATCACGATTATGACGAACGGCAAATGTAAGAATGATCCTGTGACCAAGACCATCTTGTACTAGGTTTCCTATTTTTGTGAAGAGTCTAACGTTAGCGATAAGCACAAAAACTATTTTGAGGAACCGCAAACGTGACGGTTACCTCTCATGTTTGTGTAATTGAAAAATGGTCCACTAAACGGGCCTTGAAATTAACTCGCAAATATCGCACCTGAACTGTTCGACTTTTTGGGTATCAATTCCTCGAAGTGCACTCCTTGCTTTTTTTTGTGTTTCAAAAGGTTCATTTACTTCGATTTTTGATATTATTCTGGGGTTTGAATTACATTGGATACTACTGAAGTGCAGCTTACAGATTAGCTCCTATTGTCAATACTTATTTTGCAAGATAAAAGAGACCCAAGACAACAGAAAAATATGGTCACGCTGAATCAGCTTTGTGTGACCTTTATCCAGCTTTTGTCAGGTGTTGACATCAAATGGAAATATTAACTCTTCAATAAATAAAATGACAGATTTCTGTGGTGGATGTTTCACAATAGACGGATTATGTCGCTTGTGTCCGATTTGCTTTTCTATCATATCAGTCCAAAAAAGAAATATCCTAAACAACCCTTAACCCTAACCCTTCGCTTAAAATCACGAGCGGGGTTGTTGCTTAATTAAACGAGGTTTTAATTATTTGGTTTTAGTTTTAGCCTGTAAGTTGGTGGGTTTTTGGAATTCGCGTGAGTATCGCTGACAGAAGACCCTCGCCCTGATTTCCAAATACAACGTTCACTAATCGTTCCCTGTCGCTCGAGCTCATGCATAAAACTGAATGACTAAAGATAACCCAGTCTGTTGATAGCCGTTTTAGTTTGTCTCAAATCATTAACGATCTGCCCAATTTTACACCCAAGACCCACAAAACCAGCTGTGAACTCTAAGTACTCACTAACCTTTGAAACCCATCCGTTAGTTTCTCTGCTTTGAAGTCCATGGAAAGGAAATTGCCCAGAATAGGCAGAGTCGTCAATCGAGGACCCGGGGGCATGTTCCTGAACTCGTAAAGTACCATCAGGTAATGCGTAATCAAAAGCAGAAGCGAAAACAGAAGGAGATTCTCAACGCTAAGAGAACTGTAAATCGCAGGAAGTACCGACGCCATACTCAATAGCGAATTGAAAACGGGATTCAACGAAGGGTGTACCTGGGGTGTACATATGATGTACCGCACGTACTCGGCACGTACTGCACTGTCTTACCGATCAGGATTGCGTGACATCGCGTGCGCAAAAGCTGTGCACTGTTACTAAAAATTCGATTTTGACACGAGAGCCCCCCGCCTGACTCCGACAAACATTGAGATGCGATAGAAGGGAGTCTATGAGCGAGGAGGACGGTAGCAAAACGAAAAAAAGCGACTTTCAGAGTTACTATTCAAGAAGGAAGATTTATGGTTACTACCAAGTCCCCCCCCCCCCCGCCCCAGGGGGTACTTGACCCACGTTTGGGTATAGGGGTGCCACTGGGGGTTTGAAACCCTGATCCTGTTTAGGACAAAAATAACCTTCAATTCCTACCCTGTCTAGGTCAACGCCCTCTATTTTAAGAAAACGGTACAAAAAAAGCAAGGCTGGTTACACGGCTAGGAATATATATATTTAAACCAATATTTCGGGAGGCACAGCCTTCCTTCATCAGGGTGTTACATATTATGACCCTAAGATGAAACGACGTTACAATGTAAAAAGGTTGTAGATGTAACATGATATCATGATAAAGGTAAACAATACAACGTAAAATAAAAAAACGTTTCAGTTTGAAAATTTGAAAAAAACTTAACATGAAAACAAAAAGAAAGGTATTATATTTCTTCTTTTCCGTTGATTCCTAGCGGTTCAAGAGTTTGACCTCTATCAATTAGATATGCTTCTCTGGCTCTTCGTACACCGTCACGATTAGATTTGGACAGTTCTAGTGGAATTAGTTGCATGTCAGAAGCGCTGTGACCGTTAGAGAGAAAATGTTCTGATACTGCAGTGGGTTTAGAGCTGTTGGTTTGTTTGTCGACTTTTCTACGATATTCGTTGAAACGGTCCTTTAGTCGTCGTTTAGTTTCGCCTATGTATTGTTTGTGACAGTGATTGCATTGTACCATGTATATGACATTTTTGGAATTACAGTCAATGTGATGTTTGATAAATCTAGTTTCGCCGGTGGAATGAAAAGTATAGGTTGTAAGTCCATCAGTTATGTAGTTGCATGTTAAACAGTTGTGGCCACAGCGAAAGGCACCAAGGGATTGATTATTTTTAGCAGGTTTACGTAGTTTAGCACTGATTAATAGATCGTTAAGATTGCTAGAACGTCGGAAAGCAACAAGAGGGGCAGCCTTGAAAACGTCAACGCAGCGGGGAGATGAAGATAAAATGCTGAAGTGTTTGTGAATAATAGATGATACGGAGTGAATAGCTGGATTTTATGTTATGACAAGGGGTACACGTGTAGGCTGGTTAGTACCGAATTGCGTTGTTTGGGGGCAAGTGCTTCGGTACGTGAAATGTTGTAAACGCGTTGTATTTCGTTGTTGAGGAAAGAGAGATTGTACCCACGTTTGTTGAGATAAGACTTAAGTTCGTTAAGACGGAGTGCGAAAGTTTCATCAGAAGAGCAGATGCGTCGAAGTCTGAGAGCTAAACTGAATAGAATAGCTCTTTTGCTGTGTCTGGGATGGCAAGAGGTTTGTAACAAGTAGAGATGTTTGTCAGTAGCCTTAGTGTAAAGATCAGTAGTGATTTTACCGTTGTTCAGTGACACGTTGACGTCCAGAAAGGATATGGATGAGAAAGAATAATTGGAAGTAAATTTAATTGTAGGGTGAATGTTGTTGAGATACGTGGTGAAGGTGTTGAGATCGTCTACTGAGTGTGTCCATATCATGAAAATGTCATCTATAAAGCGCCACCAGGTATGCGGCTGGTATGGGGCATGTGATAGAGCGTCTGTCTCGATTTTGGCGAGAAAAAGATTGACATAAGATGGTGCCATTCTAGTTCCCATGGCAGTGCCGTGTACCTGCAAGTAGTGCTTGTCGTTGAATGAAAAGTTGTTCATAGTGAGTATCACGCGTATGAGGTCACAGAGAGTTTCAGTGCCGATAGTGGAGGTAGTACGTTTGCGTGTATCGAGGAAGTAACGACATGCATTGATGCCTTCGTTATGGGGTATGTTGGTGTAGAGTGAAGAAACGTCAAGTGTAACGAGAATGGCATTGTTGGGCAGTTGTCCGAGATTTTCGAGTTTGTTAAGGAAGTGAGAGGTGTCTTTTATGAATGATTGGGTAGTCTGTACGAGAGGTTTGAGATGATAGTCTACGAGCTGTGAGATGCGTTCTGTTGGATATGCATTACTAGAAACAATAGGGCGTCCAGGGTTACCCTGTTTGTGAACTTTGGGTAAAATGTAAAAACGTCCGGTCTTAGTATCAGTTTGTATTAAAAAACGTGTAGTGTCATCGTCAATGATTTGGTCACGGTGCATGCGTTGTACGTAAATACGTATGCGTTTTTGGATGTCATCAGTGATGTCCTTATCTAGAGTCTTGTAGAATTTAGTGTCGTTTAGCTGTCGTAGGCATTCGTTGATGTACCAATCCCGGTCCATGATGACTATAATGGATCCCTTGTCTGCGGATTTAATGATAATGTCAGTGCGTCTGCAAAGTAGTTTGCAAGCATGTCGTTCGCGTGCGGTTAGGTTGTCACGTATAGGAGATGGTTTGATGTTGAAGAGCCCGTTTGGATAGCGATTCATTAGCGATTTCTGAGAAATACTAATGAATCGCTATCCAAACGGGAATAGGCTGGTGATCCTAAGTAATTAAGGCAATCAGTTGCTAATATATCCCCTCCCTACCTTACTGTACTTAATTAATTTCCAGGGGGATTTGGCCTTGCATCGCCGATCGATCGGGGAGTAGTGACGTGATCCTGGTTGCAGAAAATGTGTGAAATTGTCTCCTAGGACCTTACCATAAAAATAAGCCCACACTGTGTATGTGTTGTACAGTAAAAATATGTGTCAACCCAGTGTGGTTGGTTCAGTGGCCTAGTGGTTAAGGCATCCGACCGGTAATCTGGAGACCCAGGTTCGATTACTGGCTGAGCCACATTTTCACTTAATTACTTAGTTGTTGATTTCTGTTCCCAAATTAACCTTGTCTGTTTGTATTTCTCAGAAATCGCTAATGAATCGCTATCCAAACGGGAATAGGCTGGTGATCCTAAGTAATTAAGGCAATCAGTTGCTAATATATCCCCTCCCTACCTTACTGTACTATATATATATATATATAGTTGATATATATATATATATATATATATATATATATATATATATATATATATATATATATATATATTCTTAGCTGTGTAACCAGCCTTGCTCGTTTTTTACCGTTCTCCAGTTCACAAGAGTCTGCACGTGCAGAGCTCTGTGTTTCGCTCATTAAAACTATTGTTCTGTGGCACTTTCGTGGCCGTTGCCGTCCTCGTTGCCCTTTTTCGCGGGAAAAGATAGTCCAAAAAATAGATCGGTCTGTAAAAATGCCGTGACATAGGCTTAGTGTGGGAGTTGTACGCTTATGGCAAGCCAAATGTAGCAATATTCAACTCATCTAATTTTATATTCAGTTATGTATTTTGTTTTCAACTATTGGTTTAATATTCAACTTTTATTCAACCTTCAACACATCATTCAACATTCAACTAGTCATTCAACGTTCAACTATTGATTTAACATTCAACTATTGATTTAATATTCAACTATTCATTCAACATTCAACGCATCATTCAACATTCAACTATTGATTTAACATTCAACTATTGATTTAACATTCAACTATTGATTTAATATTCAACTATTCATTCAACATTCAACGCATCATTCAACATTCAACTATTCATTCAACATTCAACTATTCATTCAACATTCAACGCATCATTCAACATTCAACGAGTCATTCAACCGGTCAGTATAAAAGATGGACTGTGGATTGTGGACTGTGGACCCGGACTGCGGACTGCGGACTGCGGACTGAGCCGTAAAATGAGGATTAGGAACCAAACGCATACTGAGTACAAAACACTGTGCAAAAGGCGGGTATGGACAAACCGTGGCGTAGGCCATGGTGTAGGCTATGGCCCACCCTATGGCCTACTGGTGGTCAATTTTTTAAAACTCGGTGTTTCGCACCGCGGGTTTATAGCGTGCTACTGGATTTGAAGACACACCAGGAAAATAATGTCCACACCATCTACCAGTTGTTTTGAACTAGTTTAATGCGCAATTCCACTTTGCACAAGCTAGCTAGTCAACTGAAAATAAATGATACATATAAGCCAACTAACCGTCATTCTTAACAAATCAGATATAATCGAAAACGAGACTTCAACAGCAAACTTTTTCTATAGTATTGTTGATATACTTTCAATTTTGTGAGGCGTAATTCCGTTTAAAACAGGCTATTTTAAAATTTTAACCGAGATGGTTAAGTTTTTCAATATTTTTGCAATGTTTTCTAGTAAAATTATTTTCCTTTTCAGTGCAAAAAACACGAACATACTGTTTTCAATAACAGGGTCCTTTCTCTTCGATTGTTAGATTTTCCACGAGGGAGGTATAATATGATTGGCTAAATATGATAAAAATGGCGGGAATCTCGCGTGACGGGTCTTCTTGCTAAGATAATACAGCTGTCAACAAAGTGCAAAACACTCGGTTCAGCATTGCTGGAAACCTGTGTAAACAACCTTCTACGTCAATCTGTCATACCTACGACTCTCTTCTGTTCTCTCGGCGGCGTTTCGCTCAATAGGGAGTTTAAGAAACTAGGACGCGACGGCAACGAAAACGTCATTTCAAACTATATCCTCTCGTTATTGTAGCACTTTCGCGATTATTCCAATGTGTTCAAGTTGTAGAATGTCGCCGAACTATTCAGGAACTAAATTTCCATGAGCGGGGTTGAAGTAAAGAAAAAGAAAGAAAAATTTGCATCATGTGCTCACGTTCTCGCCAAAACCTCAAATTTGGTCATTTCACGTTGTTGTTGAGAACGTGAGCCATGATGGCAAATTTCTCTTTCTTTTTCTTTACTCTAACGCCGGTCATAGAAATTTAGTTCCTGGATAGTTCGCCGACATTTTACAACATGAACAAATTGGAATAATAGCGAAAGTGCTTTAATAAAGAGAAGGTAAATTTTGAAATGACGTTTTCGTTGCCGTCACGTCATCGTTTCTTAAAGCAGACTCGTGGTAGAACTGAATTCGGAATATTTTGGACCTTTAGTTCTTTTTAAATTAAATGTTTTCCAAAAT
Source organism: Pachyseris speciosa (assembly GCA_016490735.1). NCBI lineage: Eukaryota > Metazoa > Cnidaria > Anthozoa > Scleractinia > Pachyseridae > Pachyseris > Pachyseris speciosa. The sequence goes on along the minus strand of JAEMWC010000083.1, from coordinate 793,750 downwards.
TGCAAGACAATCACGTCTCCTGAGGTATGTAAATTTTGGGAAAACTTCAACCAATCACTGTTCACCGTTCCCACGGTAATGCACGTGCATTTGCTTCTGTTGATGCTGTCCCAAATTATGTTTACTGTCGCAATTTCCAAAATGTTCTTTGAAGAAAAAGATTGAGGAGAGAAAAAAAAACCTTGGAGCTGGACTTCCTTTCAATTTTTGTTTCAAAAGTATATAAGAATAAACACCTGATCTATGTGCTCTGACCATCAGGCGTAACGCAATGTAATATACTGCATATGTCATCGGCTTCCCCGTGGGATCGACCCCCGGGCTAACCAGGGGGATTGTAAAATTGAGGAATTTCCCCCGCGGGTTGGGGAATCTCTCAAGACAAGGTGCCTCTCAGCTGAAAATCCCCGTGACGTCGTTTTCAAACTTGTGAATTTCCCCACCCCTAATCTGTGATGTAAAACAATGTCAAGATTTTCCCCTACCCTCGGGCAAAGAATCACATCCATCTCCTTATTGTCCCCCACATGTCTCCCTGGTAGGCTCGGGAGTCGACCCCACTGGGAAGCCAATGACATGTGCATAAACTTTACACTGTCGACGGTTCCAACGACGGGAAAACATGAGGCCTTCAGTATTAAAATAATTACGTTTCATATCGTAAAGGCTACAGGCAGGTGTATTACATGCTTGGATGCTACACTATTTCAAGCTGGTTTGGATTCTTCAGTCATCGCTGGTTCACGCAAGCGACAGAAACTGGGACCCAGTTCGCTGGATTATCTGCACGGAATAGGACCATAGCCTCTTGATAGCGACCCGAAAGTTGTATTTATACGGCATTCTGGTTTTCCTGATTCCAATCTACCACGAGTCTGTTTAACACTGAAAATTTTGAGCGAACCGCCACCAAGAGAGTCGTTGGTATGACAGGGAGTGTTGATGGAAAACGCTCAGTTTACACAGGATGAACTGAGTTAAAAAAAAAAAAAAAAGACCGCCGGGAGGCCATAGGGTGGGCCATGACTACACCCGCCTTTTGCACATTGTTTTGTAGCTAGTCTGCAGCCTTCAGTCCTAATTTTATACTCAGTCCGCGTTTTATACCCAGTCCGCAGTCCGGGTCCGCAGTCCACAATCCACAGTCCATCTTTTATACTGACCGGTTGAATGACTCGTTGAATGTTGAATGATGTGTTGAATGTTGAATGAATAGTTGAATGTTGAATGAATAGTTGAATGTTGAATGATGCGTTGAATGTTGAATGAATAGTTGAATATTAAATCAATAGTTGAATGTTAAATCAATAGTTGAATGTTAAATCAATAGTTGAATGTTGAATGATGCGTTGAATGTTGAATGAATAGTTGAATATTAAATCAATAGTTGAATGTTAAATCAATAGTTGAACGTTGAATGACTAGTTGAATGTTGAATGATGTGTTGAAGGTTGAATAAAAGTTGAATATTAAACCAATAGTTGAAAACAAAATACATAACTGAATATAAAATTAGATGAGTTGAATATTGCTACATTTGGCTTGCCATATACGCTCCTATTTATGGGCTCCTGATACAGATAAACGTCTCCGATTTCGGATTCCGTTCGCATTGCTAAATAGTCGATAGCTTGCAAGCAGGCTCTCCAGGTTTTTTTGCGGCGCGATCGCATGGTTCACGCCGCAACAAAAAACTGGAGAGCCTTTTCGCAGGCTACATAGTTAACGACCGTCTTAAAACCATACTCTGCCTAAATGAGTCCAGACCCTTTTCAGGACAACTCGCGCCAGTCGGTGTAAATAAGCTAAACACTTTAACGAAAACAATGGCACAGAAATCACAGCTTCTAAAACCACAGCGGCAGAAAAACTATGATTCAAACTTTAATCAACAACGACGTGCCCCCAACTGATATTATGCAACTGTCAAGACACAGAAACGTTCAAAGTGAAATTGCAAATGATGGCAGAATAATATTCCAGCCTTAACATAGTTAAGATAATAAATTGATTTATTATCTATCTTAATGTCTTTATTATTCCAGATTATTTATTTAGACTTAGGAGGCTTTGCTGAAAAAGATTTTTTAAAATATGCCCACTACTGAAGAAGCTCATTGTAAAATTTTGAATAAAGTTTGCACTCTCCGACGTCATAGTTGCAACTAAATAACAATTCACCACCAAAATCCTTAACTAAGTGATTGACGTAAGTTTTCCAAGGCAATGAACTTTTCGAAAATAATTTACCATTCTAGATGTTTTGATTAATATCTGTTACATTAAGACCACAAGATTCAAAATCATTTATTGCGGCTTGTCGGGCTATTTTGCTTGGCCCTTCCATACAAAGTTATATGCGAAAAAATCCCGAGATGTTGGCAGAATTGAAAACACATACAACAGAGGCAGGAAGGGATTTAATAATAGTAATTTTGCCATACAGTAAAAGACCACGGCAAATCCATAACCTTGCCTGCAGTCGAATATCTTTCAATTTGTCATAAATTTTTTTGCAACAAATCTACTTCATTGTACGTAAAACATTCCCAAGGGCTTTAACGCTGTTACACCATTTCAAGCCAAGATTGACTGCAAGAACCAATCCACACTTCGACTCTCCAAAAAGGGACTGCCAGCAGTCTAATTGAGTTTCGCTTTGCTATTGACACCGGGATCTTTATTACTTCTTCCCCTAAAAAACCCAATATTCAAGTTCTGACGCCAAAGCTGAATCATAAGAAAACCATGACTAGTATTTCTCTGGCATTTTCTCCGCTGGGATCTCTTTCCTAAAGTCAATATATCGTTGCCTTGGTTTTCGATCTTATTCTTCGAAACGTATTGTAAATTTGTTCGAGGTGTTCCGTCGTGACACATGTTCAACCCTAGCGTCTGTCAAAAAAAAAAAACTAAATCAAAATCATATCACTACTTAAGGTTTTAGTAAGTGTTTGCCACAAAGATTCCCGAGCGATTTAATTGTTTTACTATCCGCAACGCGTTTTACCGCACAAAGATTACCGAGCAATGTAATTCCTTTACTATCCACAACGCTTAAGCTGTTACTTTCGTTTTATAGCACGTATCTTATAAGCGGAAGGAGACTTAATAAAACCGTTAAAAACACTCTCTAGGTTTGGCAGACAGCCATCTTCTTCGGCGACAAAGGTGAAGGTTTGGAGCATCCATGACAGGAATAAGAATAGCTCAACTTTAGCCAAGGCCTCACCAGCGCACACTCGACGTCCAGCTCCAAAAGGGAAGAGATAACCTTGGTTCGTGATCAACTTCCCGTCTTTGGCGATGTGGCGATAAGGGTTGAAATCGATGGGGTTTGCCCAGCAGTTGGGATCCAGATGAACAGACTCTAAATTAGGAACAACCACAGCATTCTTAGGTATACGGTAGCCACACAGCGTAGTGTCAGCAAGGGTCACATGGGGAAGTGCAATTGGGAAAACGTTTCCAAGTCGCAAAGTTTCCATGATGATCGCTTGGAGGAGGGGCAACCTGGATCTGTCATTCAGGAACGGTCTCCGCTCGCCAACTTCCTCATCTATCTGACTCTGAATGTCCTCTTGATACTTCGGATAGTTGACAAGGAAAGCAATTGCCCACTTGATCGTGGTACCCGTGGTTTCGTATCCTGCAAAGAACATATCCTGAATACTGTTGAAGAAATAGTCGTCAGAAAGGAAGGAAGCTGTCTCTTCATCATTCTCGCATAGAGCTTCATGTTTGGCGTAAAGAAGACCTGAAATTAAATCTTTTACAGGTTGATGCGGATTAAAATTTTCTTTCCTTTCCTGTAAGAATTTGCGGATAACTTTGAAGTTGTGAAATAATGACTGAAAATACCGATCATAAGCTTTTAAAGGTAAGTACTTTGCTAAAGGAAAAAAATCTAAGAGAGTGGCCATCTGAAGATCATGAGCATTTTCGTTGAAAGCTATGTTCAACTGCAATAGTTTATTCAATTCTGGGATGGATGTATCGTAGCCTTCGCCAAAGGTGATTCCACAAATGACATCAGCAATGCACCGCATCAAGCAGTCTGATGGATTGAAAGGATTGCCATCTTGTTTTCCTATGAACTGGAGCAGTTTCTCAGCCTGTGTGGAGATCCGACTTTCTATCAGGGGAATGTCCAACAAGTATTGGCGTAAGGCTGTCATGAAGAGTTTGCGGTGGAACTTCCAGGCGGGGCCATTACCGAAGGCGATATCTTTACCTCCTGTAATGTAACGGAAGGTCAATTCATTACTGGCTGAGGTGTGTGAGCATTTTGAAGTGTTTTAACAATCAAAATTTGTGTGATGATGAGAATGCTATTACATTGATTTGCGCAGACGTCCAAATTTAGGGAAAGCTTTTTGAAAACCACACAAAGGGTGCCATATATTACATCAACAGTAACTGGAAGTTTTCTGGATTATAATCATTAACCCTAATCCTTTCCTCTGTGGAAGGCAGTACATTTTTCAATCATTAATACACATACAAAGTAAGAGGGGTTGGTTATCAAGTAAAAAGAGAAACATTACTGTGTTATGCCTTCATTGACACGTATAATATAAGGTTTTCACATGACGTCATTAAAAACTAAAATTCAAAAGTAAACAAACTTTTGCATTTTTATCTTCATCGCGTAAAAGACATTTTAGAAATGTATCTGCTTGCATGTTTTTAGCTCGGTAGCTTGCTTTGTTTTGAAAATAGAGCGGTTTGAATTTTAGAGTTTTTCATAGTGCGTGACATAAAGATATCTGCTCATAAGCATGTCACTTACATGAAAACATCGATTCACCGGGTGTTTTTGAGGTGTTGAGCCAACATGGTGAGAGAAGCGTCTATGTGAATATTTGAAAGCTCAACAGAGACAACAAAGCCTTTGAGATAGCTAAAGTAAGAAACATATGTTTTAACTCGTTTCCGGCCGCCATTCTGGTGTCCCTCAGAGGGACTTCAAGATGGCGTTTCCATACAAAGTATAATTTTGAGTGGTACACTATAATTTTGAGTGGTACATTTTGCCGAATAACTCGAGTAGGGGATCTCGCACGACCCTGAGACTATGGCATGTTGTTCTTTGACTTTATCTATTGAATGATTGACGATTTTAGTTATTTACTTGCTTGACTGAAAACGCTCTATACAAGTGGTTCCAATTGGAAATGAAGTGCTGCCCCATACAGACACCTTTGCCTATATCCAGTCAAGGCTGTGCTCTCCTTAAGATATGGAAACCGCAATCCGGAATCCGGAATTTGGGCTTACCTGAGGCTTTCACCGTAATTCTTGAACTGAAAATCCAACAGGCACGACAGGAGTACTTATGATTCAAGTATTTTAAATAAATCAATTTCATATTGGTACCAGCAGAAAAGGAAGTGTACAATCAATTAACTTACAGCTTCTTCGAAGGACTATTTCGTGGCAAATCCATGAGATCTGCTATCACAGTGACGCGCGCGCTTTTTAGGTGTCCAATTGACGAGAGATTGCGTCAGGCTTCTTTACCAGAAATGAAAAATCGCAAATGAAACATCGCATCCAAATTCTGGTTCTTAGTTTCCGGTTTCCGTGTTTTAAGGTTCCCTTCAGTATGTTAGATACTGTATAAGATGAACCTAACATCACTTAGTATATACCACACAAGTGAATAGTGCTTTTCGAGCGCTCTGATTGGTTAACTAGAAGGTGATTAGCAAGTACTATTCACCTTCGAGCAGCCGGCGCGCGAGATTTTACAATAGGCCATGTTCTAAACGAGCAAGGGTCTGGGAACGAGGTTTTAAAATTTATCGATTGAAAAAAATTGTTTCCACTGCATGAAAGAACATCTGAAAAATGGTCACCTAACCAACTTTGACGCTGTTCAGTTGAATTGGAGCTGAAACAATGCGTTTAAAAATTGTGAAAATTAGAGACTGTATGGTCTGGAGGGACACACTTTCCGAAATAGACATTTGTATGGGATTTTTTAAAGTTTTAAATGTATGTTATTTGGCGACTTTTCAACCAAACATACTCAAACTTGCTGAAACTGCTTATGTTGGGATACCCTTTCATGTGAGAATCAATTTAGTTCAATTTCGTTGATTTTCAATGCAGTTTGGATTCGTTCCTAGGCCCTAGCTCGTTTAGAACATGGCCCATTTCCAGCCTCTTGTCGGTATATTTTCACACATAAAGTAATGTTTTGGTCCTCAGCTTGTGTGGTATATAGTTCAGTGTCGGAGTAAGTGATGGATATTTACATCCACTTCGGTGAATAATTGTTAATTGTTGCTTGGAATAGCATTCTAAGCAGGTAATCTCTCACGGACGTTTGTCAGAGCGTTCGAGGCACTAAACATCTTTTTTTTTTTTTTTTAATAGGGGCTTAAAAAGCGCGTGCGTCTACTGCCATAATCAAATCTTTTATTTGCTGGGTCAAAAAAAATATATATATGGTCGGACATTGGAATTGTAACATCACTTTGATCCAAGTGTGAACACAGGTAGCAATGTATGAAATTCTTGATTGTCAAAAAACGCCGGCGACCGGTGATACTTTGATAGTTGCCCCACTACAATTCTTCGGTAGCAAAAAAAAAAGTGAAGCGGAAAAAATAGGGCGTTTTTAACTTTCGCATTTTGAAATTATGTAAATGAAAAGAAAACAACAGAAAAAAAGGATCCAAAATATTGATGTTTTGTATTTTCGATACTTGTCATTGATTTGCATTGAGGGTAAATCTGTACACGTTGCATGTTGTTTATTTTTGTTCCCTGTGCGCTTGAGATCGATGTAGATGAAAATGTTATTGCTGAGGAAGTTAGTAAGGTTTTGATTCTTGTAAGAAACATTATTATTCCTTGATGCCAAAAGAATGATTTGAAATAAACGCTTTATAACTCGATTATGCGGCTTCTATTTTTAGTCTCAGAGCAGGTCTGCGCCGTATGCTTAATTCGATTTTAAAATTTGTTTTCGCCGATACTATGATTTAGGAGCAAACTGAATATTTGGTATAAACTATATTGGAAAAGAATCTTGAACTAGCTCTTTGAGTCATTTGCCCTTACAACCGCCCATCACGTCAAATCATTTCCCACGGTGACTATATATTTCAAGTGTCTTTTCAAAATTCATTTCAGTGTGACAGAGCCCTGAGTAACGTAATACAAATGGCAAAGGTTTAATATAATCTAGCCATACGAGGTGGTAACGTATTTATAAATCCCACTCGAAACTGGTTCTTTTGTGATGTATTGGCGGGATGTGACGTGGCTGAAAATTTGATTCAGTTGGGTCTCCTGTGACAGCTATTGTTACGGACGGCCTTCCAACCCGATGACTCAGTGGCCTCGCCTCTTCGAGGCATTGGCCACAAAAACTATAAGTCACACCGTTAAACTGTATACAATTATATGGAGCCTCTTCGGTGTGAACCTACGCCATCAACTTACCTAGAGTTGCTTGAAAAAGCCTGTAAGTTTTTGGTCTTCCGGAATAATCAGCTGATCTTTTCACCAGCACCTCTTTAACTGCCTCAAGAGTGGTAGCCATGACGACCTTGTATCCTCCAATTCTCAGAGAAAAAACGCGACCGTAGTTTTGAGTAAGACTGTAAGACAATCACCGTAAATCAGTCAAATAACGAAACAAACAACAACCAATACACTCTAAGGAGTCTAGGCTGAGGCGTGGACTGGTACAGTTTGCTTCAGAGGGCTGTAGAAAGCATAAATTAGGAACAACGACAAAAATGGTACTTTTTATTCAGCAATTTTGCAAAAAAAAAAAAAAAAAAAAAAATCAATAAATGGAACTGAAAGGTCGACTTGACTTTTATGATCTCATCACACCAAAGTTCTATTATCGAGAATCGTAAATGTTATGAATAAATTCGCCAGCTTCTTTTCGTGAAATCAAGGAAATTATAAGTGACTTGTATTCCAAATCTCAAAACTAAGGTGCTGCTAAATCAATTTATTCAAAGGTGTCGGGACAATTTCTATATAAGAATATCAGCGAGCCGCTTATTTGCATACACATTGAATAACAACATTGGCTATTGTATTATGTTTGTTCTACAAATGCACTTTTCCTGGGGATACCGTCTCATGAGAATAAAAATCTCACACCTCAAAGGACCCTTAACGTGATAGCCAACTAATCATACCGACCAAGACATCGATAGAGATGTCTCTATTTTGTACTCAAGAATGGTCAGTTGCTCCAGCTCTTTGAATGAGACCAAATGAAATAAGCATTCAACCGTTCTGGTTAGCGTTAATATATGAATTCGATGACTGATCTCACCGTTGAAACTGCATGAAAAAGTTCACTAACCTTTGAAAAGCGTCAGTTAGTTTCTCTGCTTTGTAGTCGAGTGAAAATAAATTGCCCAGAATAGGGAGAGTCGTCAAGCGCGGACCTGGCGGCATGTCCCTGAAGTCGCAAAGCACCAGTAGGTAATGGAGAATGAACAGGAGGAGCAACAACAGGAGTATATTTCCAAAGCTTAGAAAGCTGTAGATTGCGGTAAACATTGACGCCATGTTGACCCAAACAAATGCCTCACCTCAAGTTTCGTGATCGTGGTTACGAGTAAGATATACTTCAGTTTCATAAGCCTTGTGTTTGTTGTACGTGCCAATCAGAAATCAGGATGTATCAGTCTTTCTTTCAACAGCAAATACGCCTATGGCTGGGCTAGAAAGGGAAAAAGAAGGGAGAAAACGGGCGCGTGCTCTATTCCCTCGCTTCGCGCGTTCTCCCTTTCCCCCCCTCACGCTTTCCCCTTTTTAACGTGAAGCCATCTTCAACCTCGATCCCAGGGTCCTCTCCTACTCGTCCTCTTCTCTCGTCTCATTAAGGGGTAACCCCCTCACATATAGAGCCCGGGTTGATGAGCCAAAATAACAACACACGAAAAAATAAGAAAGCTTCGTTTCGATAAAAAGATTTCAGTGTAGCAAAAACACGTAGCGTTTTCAGTATGCAAAATTCGTTTTTAAAATCAAGTAACAATATTAATAATTATCATTTTTGCGCAAATTAACATAAAAATGTGGTCAAATGGGTAAAATCCGGTACTAAATGCTATGCCTATCAATGCTCAGAAAAGTGAGGGCGATAAACCGACAAAGCACATTTTGGTAAACTAGGCTGCCTCCTTTTTGTGACTGATAAGTGATACGAAGACAAAACTCGAAGTAGCTGTTAGTCATTTAGACCTAATAAATTAAAGGCGCATTTACACTAAAGATTTTTAGCCGGCTCGGATAAAAATGGTACGCGGACCAATAAAAATGGTTCGGCACGGATAAATTTTGTTGTGTCAACGACTTTGACGCATTTAAGCGACAGAGACAAGAACTGGTCCGTGACTATTTAGACCGTTTATACGAGAAATAGAACGGAACGGCTTGATAAAAAGACCGCTATCCAAGAGTTTGGCGGAACGGAAGGGATGTTTACACACAAAGTTTCTGAGATTTGGCATGAATGAGCCCACATGAATCAGTAGACCAGCGTTATTCGTATGTGACTACACATGCTCGACGATAGCTTGTTACCTTTGGCGTTTGCCAAGTGTATGTTTTCTGAAGTAGTTTGAAGCCAGGAAAAGCCTGCACATAAGATTACGCCTGAAACGAAAATTTAAGCTCATGTTCATTCTTCTAACATTCGTAATCTGCCATCCCACAGTGGAAAGTCTATTTTGGCAGCAGCAGGTGCTCGGCTCGATCTGAAATAAAACATCTCCTTAGCCTAAGCATTTGAGTCCTTTTGTTTTGCTTTGGCTTTCAACTTATTATTCCCTCCCTTTTCTTTTCTGTCCGTCACGATTGCCAGGATATAGAGGTAAAATACATATGCGCCGAGGAGCAACCAACTGGTGAGAACACAGTCCTGGCCCAGAAAAAAATCAATTGAAACGATTACGTAAGCAGATGCAGACGAACGAAAAAGATGGTTAAGGAACCAATGTTTATCCGTGCCGTTCGGCAACAGGACCATAGCCGCCTATTTTACACGGAAGAAATTATCCGAGCCGTTCTACTTTTCTCTAGAACCGTTCCATTTTTTTCTGTCGTGTAAACGTGCTTTTGCCTCATCCGTGCCGAGCCAAAATTTCACCCTCGGTCTACCTGGAGAGCTAAAGCATAGGTGAAATTGCTACGCGTACCGAAAAATGAAATTTACCCTGCTTGGATAAAATGTGTAGGCTGGCCCAAATACGTTTTTCGCGATGAGCCTTCTTCCATTTGAAAATTTGGTTTATCAACGGAGTTGATAACGTAAATTGTCCACCGTACAGGGATTCGTAAAGCTGACGTTTCGAGCGTTAGCCCTTCGTCGGAGCGAATCGAGGAATTTTGGGTTGTGTATGGCTTACATACAGAATACGGAGCTACGCTATTGGTGTAGGTTTTGTTCGCGAGCGAAAAGCTTCTGTATGTTTATTTCTAATCCTTATGTTGGAAGAAGCGGATAATTAGCCGAAACGCAAGGTCCTGCCTCGTACAAGTCAATGACTTGAAAAATTTCGTTATGGCTAAACTTTTTCTTTGAACCCTTAACATTTTCTTTGTTCCCCAACGAATTCGCCATCTTGTTTTTCACGGCCATTTATAAAATCTGAGCCCGCTGCAACAAAACTGTAACAACTGACCACAAAACTCTCTATCAACCCATATCACGCTGGGCCAAACGAAGTAAAACTCTCGCCAACTCTCATGGTAAATTTGACCAGGTTAAAATTCGATGAGAGCTCTCGAGAGTCGACGAGAGTAGCCGAGAGCGCATGAGAGTTCTCGAGAGTCGACGAGAGTAGCCGAGAGCGCATGAGAGTTCTCGAGAGTCGACGAGAGTAGCCGAGAGCGCATGAGAGTTCCTGGCCAAACCAGAGCAAGAGTTCCAACTCTCGTCAACTCTCATCGACTTTCGCTCTCATTTAACCGGGCTTAAAACTTACCGTTTTCAATGATGCTGCTATCTTGTTTGGAGACAAAATATTGGCGCAAGGAAAGACATGCGAAGTTTTTCAACTCCAGTAAAAAAAAAAGTAACAATAAAAATAAAAAAAATTAATAATAATAATCCTGGAGCTCCGCTTTTTGGCTTGGCTAAATCTATATATTAACTTTGGTGACCCCTCAAGTGAAAATTCCCCACCAACGAAGAGTGGTCAAAGAAAGAAAGGAGTCCGAAATACTTCCAAAGTTCAATTTTCACATTAGACAAGATATTTCTGACAAGGAACTGCTTTAACATGTCCATGAAATGAAAGAAAAAACGGAAAATCAGCCTGGTTTGGTAGGTTTACAAGAGATTGAAATTTGGAAAATGGTAGCCAGCTTGGCGGCTGTCGCGAAGGGCAACAACTCCTTGCCAAAGTAAACACGCTTTTTTACAGTTGCAGCATTGGAAATGCCAACATTATGTTCTCAGTAAAAGCAATTTTGCCGCTCGTAATAAAAACATTGGCTAACGTTTGAGGCTATTTCTAGTGAAATAATTCACCTGTTGTTCAATGTTTACGGCTGACAAACGTTTTTTACATATTCATTTGTTTGTCTGTTTTTATTACCAATCAGTTACAATATTATCAATCATGTCAAAAATAAAACTGGTCACAAATTGTAGTCAAGATTTATAGCTCACAATTTTTGCGACTGATTGATGTCAACGATGAGGCATTCTCAATTTTAAAAGATTTGTAGTTCATTACAATGGATGGCTAACACTATTCTTTCTGTCATGCACGTTTTTTTCCAACAAAAAGAAAAGCCGATTTCGCTCGCATTTTTTCATGTTCTTGTAAAAAACAATTCAAATACTCATTAACAATTCATGAAATCAACAACCTATCACATCCATTAAAATTGGTCACGTGCTCGTGTTTTAAACCCTGGTAAAACTCTGTCAAACTAAAAAGCCTGGGGGCGGCATTTTATTTCAGTCCCAGGGGGGAGCGGGACTGATTGTATTTTGCTTCATTGATATTCTCTATATGAACATTTTGTCCTCGTCATCCTTATTAGTATTCTGTATATAAAGAATACTAATAAGGATGACGTGAGGTGAAATAGTGTAATGACCAGCTGAACAAACAGGAATTTCAAACAAAGCAACTTTGATGCAATATTCAATTTGTATCCAAAGTTAACATTAACGAATAGTTTATTAGTTAATATCGTACAGTACATAAACTATTTCTATACAATATTGAACGTGCAGTTATTGAACACAGATCTTGTAAACATTTCGGTGCTGACACTAAAGCGTTCGTTGAGGGTAAGTTTCTCCTGTGTCTTTGCAAACTTCCATGATGAACTTCGTCAGCCAAAAGTTTAGAGACTGCCGTCATGTCGCAAATGTTCGTTTCCAAATCTTGAATTGGAGAAGTTTGCACAGCAGATCCGCTTTCTTCCTCACAGGCTTCTTATTTGTTCTTCCAGCCTGCCACTCCCCAGAAATCTTCATCGCCCATTTATTTAACGAACGGGACGACTTTGGGACAGCATTTTCCAATATTTCAATATTTCTTCCTTCGCGTTTTTTGGCTCACGAAACGTTCGGTTCGAAGCCATGTGGTTTTTGGTGTGTTATTAATTAGTCATACAATCCCAAAACCACACAATGGTAATTCTCACAATAATTCCCAGGGCGACTCCACGTAATGCGTGCTTGCTTCTTCAAATTCTTTTGTGCAACACGAAATCAAAATTATCACACTCATCACGCTAAACCAACAATTTCGCATATTCCCTAGAGTTTTCGCTTTTGAAGCCGTGCAATAAACTCGCGGGTCGTGTTTTATCGGGTTATAAAACACTCCCGCTCGTTTATTAAACAGTACATCGACGTTGGGTTTTGAACATTTTATGGCATCATTTCTATGGTCTATAAGAGTATAGACGACAGAAGAATGACGTCCTTTTGTTAAATGTAGTCCCACGAATAAAACAAATAATATAACCAATTACGGTGTTGTCTTTTTCGTCGCAGCTATTTTCGTCTATGGGTACTTTCTTTTTGTGACCCCTATGATCTACGAATACCAGTAGCGCCTATGATCTACGAATACCAGTAGCGAATACACAAAAAGTAAATAAAACTCCAGTACTATTCTTTCTAAAATTAAGTGGGCTCGTACACCACTATAATAAAAAAGAGCCAAGCCAGAAGAAGGAAACACTTAAGTTGTCTAATCCCTTTGGAGTGACATCACTCATGTTCATTTTCGTCTAATTGCGTGTATCTTATAAGGGACGGGAAACTAGGTAACACCAAACGCTCCCTTCAACTTGGGAGGGCGACCATCTTCTTCAGCGATGAAAGTGAACTTCTGAAGGATCCATGACACGAATAAGAACAATTGAACCTTAGCCAGGGGCTCACAGGCACAAACCCGTCGTCCAGCTCCGAAAGGGACGAAATTTCCCTGGTTGGTGATCAAGTTACCGTCTGCATCGATGTGGCGATAGGGGTCGAACAACGTAGGGTTTTTCCAGCATTTGGGGTCCAGGTGAACAGATTCCGTGTCAGCAATGACGATCAGAGTATCTTTAGGTACTCGGTAACCGCACAGCGTGGTATCTGTCCGGCTAAAGTGAGGAACTGCAAGAGGCGCGATATTTCCAACTCTTAGCTTTTCTATGATGATTGTTTGTATGAGGGGCAGATAAGGGCGGTCGTTCAAGGATGGGCTCCTGTCACCAATTAGCTCGTCTAACTGGCGCTGAACGTCCTCCTGATGCTTGGGATAGTTGACCAAGAAGGAAATCAACATTAGGTGGTGCTTGTGGTTTCGTAGCCACAAACAAACAAGTCTTCGATTGTGTTGACGAAATAGTCTTCCGAAAGCGGGGCGGCTATCAGCTTTGCGTTTGGCGTTAAGGAGACCTGAAATTAAATCTTGTACGGGATGACCTGGATCAAACTTCCGTTCACGTTCTCTCAAGAAAAAACGAAGTATGTCAAACATTTCATTGAAAGGCTCGAGGACGCGATCAAAAACCTTCAATGGCAGGTATTGTGCTACCGGAAAAAAAGTCTAATAACATGATCAGCCGAGTATCATCGGTGGCAGCTGCAAAATCCGCATTAATTTGTAACAGCCTGTTTAAGTGTGGATTGGTTGTGTCATAACCTTCTCCAAACGTTATGCCTCAAATAACATCAGCAAATGCTCTCATCAAAGAATCTGCGGGATCAAAAGGTTTTCCATCTTATTCTTCCATGAACTTAAACAGTTTCTTGGTCTGTGTGGAAACTCGGTCTTCTATTAGAGGAATGTTCGAGAGGTATTGGCGCAAGGCTGTTGTGAAGAGTTTGCAATAAAGCTTCCGAGCAGGGCCATAGTTACCAAGAACAATGTCTTTGCCTCCAACAGAGCACGAGATAATTTAATTCTTATGTGACAATTTTTGTGTGACAAATATATTGGATCGTGTAGATAGCACAGCAAATATTTGTCAACGAGGCAAAAAGTAGAAGCTGCGGTCATTATCGCGTTGGTAGAATTATATAAACAACAAAGGATGAAGGAAACGAAGCGTAGGTGGTGGGTAAAACCCTGCAAATCTGAGCAGCGGCGAGAAGCCCAGGATTTGGCTTATAATTTAACCCCTTCAATGCCAACTTTTTGCACCTCTTTTCTTGCAATTTCCTGAGGGTAGGAGGTCAAGACGACCTCGCTATTCCATATAAGGGGTTACCACGGCGATTTAACAACAACAATAAACTTTACTAATAGAGCGCTTTTCAATAGAGTGTCGTAAAACCAAAACCAAAGCAATTACTCCAGCCAATCACAACAGAAGTAACCAGTGCAATGAGCCAATCAGAATACGAAGCAATCACATGTAACCGGCGCAAAGCGCGGGCGAATACGCGCGTGCAAGTCACGATTGGTTTTGGTTTTGCTTCTCATTGGTTGAGAAAGTGGCGCGAGTTTTCCTAGCCAATCACAGAGCGAAGCAATGCAAAACCAAAGCAAAACAATAATTACTTTCGACACTCAATTGAAAACCGCTCTATTTAGCAATTAAAAGAAGAACATGTACCACTCGCATATAGCATAAGCTAGTCGAGGCGAGTTGTACAGGACAAAAAAAAGAAGAAAATAAATCAATTTGTAAGCTTCAAATAACAGACTATGAACAATGACAGGAATAAACTATAAAAAAATACAATCATTAGCATCCGGATATAAATATGGTTACACAATTGATTAGTAATAGGTAGCTTAATAAACTAAACAAACTAAACAGGCGAAGACATTAACAATGAATGGTTACAAAAGGTTATGTAAAATATAAATTAATTTTGGATAGTAAATTATGTGCCTCAATATAATCCTCCTCGCCTTCTAAAGCTGCGAATAAAGCTTTGCGAATTGATTTCTTGAACGCCAGTTTTGGTAGATTACATATTTGCGATGGGAGACAATTCCACGCTTTCGCGCCAAAGAATAATCAAAGTACAACTGTGAAGAAGTCGTGGATATGTGACCTTATTTGCGATAAGGGGGATTAAGCCAAGGTGACTCGAGAAAACGGCGTTTTAACTAGTTTAAACGGGTGAAAACTCTTTCTCGAAAGTGTTTAAACAACTTTTTAATGCGTTCCGAAACGTCCAGCTCTTTTGAGCATCAATTTTATTGTTCATGAGCTTAACACAATTTAACCTCGGGGTTCATATTTACATATTCGCGTTTGAATGAATTGTCGAGGCAGGGAGATATCCTGGGAGTTTAAAAAATGTGCTCCTTTTGAAAGGTTTCTGTCTTGTCCGTATGGTCGGATAAATATCAGGCGAAAGGACGATTTCGCCAAAGCGAAGCCAGCCAAACACTGCAGTATTTCGAGAAAATTGTTACACAAAGCTGTCGAACGAACGTGAACGCAACCGAAATTTGACATATGTAAATTATGCTTTTTACTGCCGGTCGGAAATGCAACATTTGCCGTCGTTTTCACAAACAACCATCGACGCCATGCTTTGGATATAAAAATAATCAAGTTTCATTCAAAACTTTTACTGAAAAAATGGCGCGTTTAGTTAAAAAGAAGAGTATTTCTCAAAGCAAACTTGTGTTTACATTGTGGCTAGACGCGATGGCGCCACCTAAAAATAATTTAATTTTAGATTGAATTGTTTTCGTTAGAATATTATTTCCAACGCTGAAAATGGCTTCGCGAATGCAGCTATATTGGTGTCAAAAGTTTTCGTCGTCAATTCCTGTACACACTTGGAAAATATCTTGAGTTGAACGGCTCATATATTTTTTCCACAGATCGTGAATTGGATGAACGAAGGAGAAGCTGCGCTTGTGACGGAATATTGATTATAATTTCTTTCGCCGTTCGGCTGTTTGATCGGACGTTCCTTTTGCCGTTTACTGCTTTCGATCCGAGCTGAAATAAAGTTACTTTACTTTACTTTTTTCATTCCGTTCATCAGTTCGACTGTTGCTCCTCAGACATTACTTCGGAAAGCCAATAGAGGTGTTCCGGCAATACTTCGGAAAATCGATATCTATTGGTATGCCGTTGACATATCGATTTGTATACATCTGAATGAGTGACAAATTTGCATAATCTGCCCCCTAACAATACTCGTTCCTACGCTTCGCGTATCCACGACTAAAAAAGAGTCCCGCTGTTGATTTAGACGTGAAAATTTGGAAGCCATCGTATTATATGAATGAACCGAGCTGGTCTTGACAAATTTTTCAGAGATAGCTTTTGGAGCAGATTTCGCTGATCCACAACACCGAAGGCTCTATCTTTGTTGTCACGCTTGTCACGCTAGCTGTCGTTTATTTTTAAACGAACACTGCAGCTACAATTCGTTGCTTATTTGATGTATAAGTGTGTTTTTCGAGCCATTTTCCACCTCAGAAGCCCCCCTGCCTGGCGTCATAAAGCTGGGTTGATGGGCAGAGGCAATCATTTGAAAGAAAACAGAAGTGAGAAGCAATTTCACACGAAGTGGATCGCTCAAAGTATTCGAGCGACTGATGGCAATCCACGAAGTGAAGTTGTGTCTTAAGTCGTTTTGTGAGTGGATTCTTGAACCTGGCATGGCAATTTTGGCGAGTTTTGACTTGTAAATAATGCAATCGGTGAAATATTTTGCAAGCAGGACCGGGTGGCTCGACACTCATAAAAAATATTTGAAATGAAAATTGGCGGACTGTCTTGCACCCGTTATCCAACAACTTCCCAGAATTCCTTTGGGTCACAAAAGCAAAAATTACAGACCAGTGAGTGCAAGTGAAATCAAAAGCGTTATCTGCGTCGCGCTAAACAAGTGAGCAGATAAATGTGGAACAGATTTCAAGAAGTGGAGTCGAAGTTTGCTGCCAACGTAGAATTTTAGCTTCAAAAGATATTTTTTGTCCGAAAAACTTCAAGGCAAAGTTGCTTATTTTTGGTGTTGTCAGTGGGCGTTCAAAGCCAACATTTTTGGTTTTGCAACAAAATAAACGGTCATACTTGATGAAAATTGGGAGTTTTGGTCAGTTTATGGAGTGATGAAGTCTACGTAATTGAGCATTTGGCAATAAGAATCGTTAATTTCAACCATAGCAAGGGATTTGGGAAAGTTGTAGGTTTTCAAAACACTAGTGTACTAACGGTGTTTGTGACGTACTGAATACATCAATAAGGCACTTAAGGGGTTAATAAACAAATTGAGAGACTGACTCTGCGACGAATCCCAATTTTGTTTTTCGGTTAGTACACTTTATTTGTCATTTGAACCTGTTTTAACAAGTTTCATAAAAATAATTTTGGATTTGGAGAAACAAGAACCAAAACTTTTACTGATGTAAAGAGGAAAAACAAGCACGTATTTGCCACATTTTATGTGACGAGTCGTCTACACGAGCAATTTTTAGTATGTGACAACTTTTATTTGTCACATAAAAGCTAACACGCCAGCTTCTCAGCAGATATATTTGTCACATAAAAACTGGCCAATTTTCCTCGTCTACACGCGCAAATGAAAATTGTCTCATAAAAGTTGTCACATAAAAATTGTTCGTGTAGACGAGGCTTCATCGTTGACACACCTAACTGTGACTCGATTTAAAATCGACACGATGTGGCAGGCACTCGATAAACGATTTGTTCTAATGGCGATGGTTCTATCGTGGAGTCACTCGATCACACCAAAGACTTTATTTAGACCGAAGACGACCCTCGATTTAGACTGGACTCCTTTATAAACGACCCTCGATTTAGACGGAAGACTAGTTTTTAAATCACCCTAGATTTTGACCGGACTTGTTGTAAATGACCTTCGATTTTGATTGGACTTGTTTTAAATGACCCTCGATTTTGACCGAAGAAGAGCCCGCGAAGTTTGCACAGGACACCCCTTCGTCTCCCTCTTGACGCAAGAAGCGCGGGCTCATTGATTTGTGTGCGGTGGTCTGTGCGCGTCTGCTTGTGAGGGTGAGTTCAGCTTGCAGAACAGGCGATATTTTTTTGCGTATTTCAGTGAATGGAGGCTCCAGCGATGCGTGCGCGGAGCACTGGGCTAAATAAGCTTCTATTATGCAGGCTGGGGTGAGTTATGTTGTTTTTCGTATGAAAATAGTATTATTAGTCTTTGTTTTCTCGGAAGTTTCGTTGCAAAATGGCCGCGGTTACAGTTTTTGTGGTCATTATATCAGTGGCTAGCAGTCACTGGAAAGGGGGGAGCAGGGTTGGCGCAGTGGTGAGAGCACTCGCGTTCCACCAATGTGGCCCGGGTTCGATTCCCGGACTCGACGTCATATGTGGGTTGAGTTTGTTGTTGGTTCTCCGAGAGGTTGTTCTCCGGGTTCTCCGGTTTTCCCCTCTCCACAAAAACCAACATTTCCAAATTCCAATTTCATCTGCACATGGAAAATGCGCTATATAAGTTCTAAATTATTATTATTATTATTATTATTATTATTATGAAACCAGTGTGTGGAGCACATCCTGATGTCTACACAAAATACGGCCTTAAGCAATTCCTTTATTAACAAACCCTATTAAGTCACTGCAAATTCCTTGTACAATGGACGTGTACCTCAGGAGAATTGTGGCAACTACAAAACTTATTCTTTGAGTGCACCTGGCGTCACGGCGGCCATGTTCTGTCATGTTGGTGGAAAGAACAATAGGGAAAAAGTTCCTTTGGGAATTTGACGCTATTATTATGCAAACCTTGATATACATTTTTCTATTGTTTTGGCACCAACATGGCCATCATATCACGTGAGTCCAATCAAAGAATTGGGCCATCCCATAAATTTTATACACAGACCCATAAAATAGAAGGCCCAATTCTAGCAGGCCTTCTTATGTACCAATTTAAATTCCAACACTGTTAAAGTGATTCCAAACAACACCATGTCCTCATGAAGGCATAACAATTTTGGACATGAATTACTCTTACTTTAGCAAATACACCGAATTCAATCTCTATTTATTAAATAATGCTCTAAATTCCAGATCCTGTCAGATTAGTTTTAACGATAATAAATTAATAATTGCCTTCCATGAGTTGTTGGAGGGTTATGCAATAAAAATTGAATGTCACATTGAAACAAAACAAACCAATCAATTACCCTGCCTCCAGAGGCCCGTTGAAGGGAAAAATAAATTTCCCTGAAAAGCCGAAATCATTTTTTTCCTCTCGGCACTTTGAGCCTCAGTGCCGTGGCTTCGCCGTGTAATTTCCTCCTTCAAATGAAGAAATAACCTCTGGCACCCAGGGTAACCAATCAATATACTGATACTTCTCGACCCCCTTAGTGCTTTTACTGTCAATCACAAATTACTGATGGAAAAACTTGAACATTATGGAGTATTGCTCCACAATAATGTTTTTGTTAAAGATATTGCATAAAGATATTGAATAACACTAGCCAGACTGAAATTTATTTCTATTATACATGTAAACAAACCTATCAACATATAAGACAATTTTTCTTTACCTCTTGAGAAAACTAGAACACCACAATTTAAGAAGTATTGCATTACAGTTGTTTAAGATGATCTAAATAAAAAGATTAACGTGATTGAAAAATATTTGTAATATATTAATAAACCAATTATATATACCAATTGTCACTGCTATTCACAAAATACTTAATAAATGGAAAAGCAGAACACGATGAGATAAGAAGTATGGCTTTACAATGATTAAAAGCAATACTTCTTAATGTGTTATCATTGCTTGAAAATGATCTGAATAATATACGTCAGATTGAAAAATTTGTTTAATTATCAGGAGGCAAACATTTTCCTGAGGTAGTGACATAGAAACTGGTAACAACTTGGAAAGATAAATTTCAAATTAACTCTTAAATCTGCAAACTTGGTCAGAGGCAGAGACTTGCTCCTCAAGCCTTTGAAAATATTAAGCTTATTTGAAACAAAGGACAAAGTTTAATTTTTGGACTGGTGGTAACACACAAACAACATTTTAACCCCATTAATTCCCATCCTTTTCTCCATCTGCTTTTTCTTTC
This sequence comes from Pachyseris speciosa, assembly GCA_016490735.1. Taxonomy (NCBI): domain Eukaryota; kingdom Metazoa; phylum Cnidaria; class Anthozoa; order Scleractinia; family Pachyseridae; genus Pachyseris; species Pachyseris speciosa. The sequence continues at coordinate 773,228 of JAEMWC010000083.1, read as the reverse complement.
TCACTGACTTCTCTCACCTCCTGCCTGTTTCTCTTTCTTCTTTTTCTTTTCTTTTTCTCTTTGACTGCAGAGGAAGCAATTAAAGTTGTGCTACTATTATTAAAACTGGTATCATTAATGAACATCCTCATCATCAGTGTCATAGTAATCGTCAAAATTATTAGTTCTGTTCGTGATCCCTCCAGGTATTTAGTTTCATTAAGAAGATGTCCCTGTGAGGTTATCAATCAATGTGGTTGGGTTGAATTATCTCATTCAAGCAAGTTACTTAGCTTCATTTCTTCATGGTTTCCACTCATTAGGATAGAAAAAATTCCTTGTGATTTCCCTGACTTTTGATCACAAACCAATTGACCATCCAAGACAAATCCTTGGGCACTAAAACTAGCAGTAGAGCCATGAGATCAATTCCTTTGCAGGAATTTTTGGAAATGACATTGCCTTCATTGTCAAGGGATACCCTTCCCATGCCTAATGGCTAGACAAAACTAAATTTCATTGACTTTCAGGTAGCATTTAGATTTTCCCTGACTTGATACACAATTCCCTGACTTTTCCCTGACCTTGGCAACCCTGTCCTTAACAACAAACAATAGTACAATGAGCAATAGTGATGTGGAATTACGTTTTGATAACTCCATGTCATCATTTCTTCAAATAATGCAGGTTCGTTCAAATTAAAAAATATGCACTCAAGTTCAGTTGCATATGATTAAACAGTACAATGCATCGTGTAGAAGGTGATAATTGAAAACGATGACATGGAGTCATTGAAATGTAATTCAGCAGTTCTATCTCCAGGGTTCGTACTCTTTTTTGAACTAAAAATTCAAGGACTTTTCAAGGACATTCCAGGGCACAATTCCAATTTTTCAAGCACTCCATCCAGTAAAAAAATGCCATTAGAATGTGATACTAGATGATTGGGCTTAAGAGATAACTGCCAGATTTGTTCAAGTCTAAGTCTTTTCTAGTTCTTCCACTAAGTGGAAACAGTCAAACAGCAAATTTCAAGGTTTTTCAAGGACCCAATGTACTTTTCACGGACTTTCAAGGCCTTGAATTTTTATTTTCAAATTCAAGGACTTTCAAGGTGCGTGCGAACCCTGTATCTCTCAATTTTATTCTCAATTGTTTGTCAAAAAGTTCTTTAACAACATTTTTTGTTAATTTTCCAATAATTTTTTAATTTACAAGTATGCAAATGTTTTCATACCTGTACCTTCACCCTTGCTTGGGACTTGTTCGTCTGTCAGTGATGGCTGCCCTGTTAATGTAATTGACATAATGAATACAGTTGCACCTCCATTAGGCTACCTATTAAGCTGTCTTGACATAATTGTAGCATAATTATTATTGTTAATAAAACCTCTGTTGAGTGGCCACCTCTACTGAGCAGCTGCAGTAGTTTCTCTGAAATTTTTTCACACCTTGAATTCATGTTTCTTGACAATGAAACACTGGATCACTGGGCCATAGGCAGACGGAAATTGTTACCGAGACATTGCCCATAACAGAGAAGAAAGGACCTATTCAATATTCATTTGTTATTTTTTTCATTGTTCAGTATAGTTCTTGCTGTGAAAATAGGGAGCACATTTATAATGTTTGTAAGATACTCACAATAAGGACATAAGTACTGTAAATTCAACATTTTTACTAAGGCAGGTGCCTCAGTTTGCCTCATACTATAGCTATAGCCCTGGATCGTCTTTTACCTCTTCTTGTATCATCTTCTTGTTCTAAAACTCTCTGTTTCTTTGTCTCTCTTTCTGTCCATGAAAAGTAGTTAAAAATAGAAATCGTCAGTTGTCTGATTTTGTAGTGTAAAATCTAATGTAATCATTTGAAAGACAGATATAAATTTTGAAATAATGACAGTTAAAAAAACTAGATGACTATCCATTTCTAAGTTAATAACTGTTACACTGGAAACCAGGAAACTCTCTCTCTTTGGAATAAAATTTCCCTGTTTGATTCAACCTTTGATTCCTGAACCATTTTGTTGTGGTTATGAGATTTTAATCACCCACAATAGTTAACAAAAGAATTCAAAATGAATAATTAAAAATAATAATCCTACGTGTACATGTATGGCAATAATTAAATAACAATATATAATTATAATAAGAACCTTCCCAGAGTTCTTTGCAGCTGGAAAATCGTCAATCCCAAATAACTTGGTCAGTTTGAGGGCAGCAAGACCCCCACGTTGTCTAGATATAAGTCATACCATAAACTAATTATTGTACAAGACTAAGGGCGATGACGTCATTGGTCACGTGACTTTGCTCACAAGTGCGTTTTTGCTCACTGTGACGAAGTTATTTTGTTATTGCAAAAGCAGTCAACGTGGTTTGAAGCACAATGGTGTGAGCCATTTCGGACTGCCCGGGTACCGAACAAAATATAAATATTAAGGGAGGTATATACAATTTTCAATAAGTGGGAGTCTGGGTACAAGTGCTATCTCGCGTTGCATTAAACGCGAGGAAACAAAAATTTGGATATTGGTAGATATTTTTATGAAATATACATTTTTGTCATTTTTAATGCTGTGACGTCATCGGTCACGTGACCAGAACGGACCGAAGTTTAATATTCGCTCTACAAGTTTACTAGAACCTTTCTCCAAGAATATTTTTAAGCGAAATTGTAGTTTAATAAATAGTGTTTTAAAAAATGGCCATGATTACTTTTTCCTAAGAAAGTGCGGCAGTAGAAAATCTAACTGAAAAGTTTGTCAGCTTCCTGCTCAACGACCATTCGAGGTAGGAACAAAAGAAAATTTTGCCTAAGGCTTGAGAGTATGCTCTTTATGATGGCGTTGTCAGTTTCTTCTAATTTCAATTGCTTTTGGCGATGATCGATGTTTAAGATTTTTTTCAGAGGAGAGGGCCTGGAGGAAAGAACGAAAACGAGGCTATACTTTCGCGCGCTTTTTGTTCACTGCGACGCCGCGCCACAAAAGGTTAGCTAGAAAAAAAAAATTCCAAGGACTGGACAACGGACTGGACTTGCATTTTCTTTAAACGGAACTTTTGACGACTTTCTTAATAATTTTTTTTATGGCTGTTGTCTGCTCAGGGACAATGTATACCTGAGAAGGTAAGTTGATACAGATAGTTGTTGCTGTTTGTTAAAAAAACAAAACAAAAACAAAAAAAGCGCCTTTGTGGTACACTTAAATGCACTTCCCACCTAAAAAGTGTTGTTTAATTCTTGAAA
>JAEMWC010000083.1:762500-765000 GCA_016490735.1 Pachyseris speciosa | reverse complement strand
GGTCGTGGTGTCTCTTAATTCTCTGTTTTCTGGCTTTGAAAACACGAAACTTTCTCAAAGCCCAGACTATGGTGGAAATGAACAATTTCTATGCCAAATGGTAAGTTCTCTAGACTTTAGCTCTCTGCAAACTGTCCAAAGCTGCCAATTTTTATTTAATAATTATGGCTGTTTATTCTGTTGCAAAACCAAAAAATGCCCTCGGACAACAACAAAAAATATGCAACTTTGTCTCCAAGATTTTAAGACAAAAATTACTCTACTTGAAGCTAAAAGTCTACATTGGCAGCAAACTTCAACTCCACTTCTTTCAACTTGTTTAACATTTTCCTGCTCACTTCTTTAGCGTGGCGTGGATAATGCTATTTGATATCAGTTGCTCTCACTGCTCTGTAATGTTCACGTTTGTGACCCCAAGGAATTCTGGGAAATTAGTGGATAATTGCGGCATGAAATTCCGCCTCTTTCCATTTCAGATATTTTTTAGAATTGTCGAGTCACCCATTCCTGCTAACCAAATATTGCATTGATTGCATTATTTACAAGTCAAAACTCCTCCAAATTGCCATGCCAGGTCCCAGAATCCACTCACGAAAAGGCTAAAGACACAACTTCACTTCGTGAATCGCCATGACTCGCTAGAATACTTTGGGCAGCCCACTTTGTGTGAAATTGCTTCTCACTTTCAAAGGATAGCCTCTACCTATCAACCCAGATTTTCAGTGCCAGGCAGGGAGCTTTTGAGGTGGCAAATGGTCTGAAAAACACACTTATATAGCAAATACAAACGGAATTGAAGCTGCAGTGATCACTTACAAATAAACGACAGCTAGCATGACAAACATGACAACAAAGATAGAGCCTTTGGTGTAGTGGACCAGCGAAATCTTAGTGGTAAGCCCTTATATGGAATAACCAGATTGACTCGACCTTTTACTCTCAAAAAATTGCAAAAAAAAAAGGCGTTGAAACCGCCAGTGTTAATGGACTGTCTTCCGAATGAGTATTGTCAGTGACAAATGCATGCTGGCAGGAAATTCATATCAAGTTTTCCAGTGTACACTAAAAGCTATCAATTATAAGATTTCATGAAATATTAAGCATACCCTCACAATCAATAACAACGTTTCATCTCCTGACAGCTTTTCCTCGTATGTGCAAAGGTCACCAATGAACCCTGCACCACGTCTGTGTAGGGTGAAGTTGTCCTCCTCCTGTGCTACCCCAATCCAGTCATAGACTTCCTACATTAATGATATTGGTACTAAAAGTCATCCATCATCATGGCTTAATTACATAGTTCATGTGTTCAATTTAACAACATTATTTTCAAACTTACAACAAAAACTGTCACTGGCTAAAATAATTCAAAAAAGAACATGAGCTTTCGGCTGTTGATCTACAGCCTTCAACAGATAAAAATGGAATGCAAATGATAAAAATAATATATGCAAGAAAAGGCAAGATAAAGAGATTCATTAGGGGAGTGGAGTTACATATCAAGTTACAAAAAAGACCAAATGGTGTAATTATGTTGTGTAACAATGGTATGGATTGTGATTGCAAAGAAGTTATAATAGTATCATAACCTAGATATCACTGCTATGTTATGTTATGTTTATAATCCTACTTTGAACATTTTGTCACCTTCTTGTACATTATTTTGTGCATTGGGGTATTGTACTTTTGATGAAATAATAGATTATTCTGCTTTCATTCTCAATGCTCCCTATTTTTGAATTCATCCACATGAAAGTTAAATGCTTTGATACTGTTCTTCATTTTCACTTGCCTGGTAAGTTCCCTTCTTGGAGAATTTTCTTGAGTGGAATGTGCCATCAGCACTCTTCACTTTTATTTCCCAGAAGTCATCTTCCGGCTCTTCCATCATTCTTTCCTCTCGTGCTCTTGCTACCTGCAAGGTTTCATTAATTTTCAGTCTAGGCAATTTTAGGATTGCTTTATATGTACTTACATGTACTATCTACAAATAAATAACATAATTAAAAAAAAGAAGGACCACCCAGTTGTAACTCTTTTGAACTGTGGTCTCATTAAAATCTGCCAAAATTGAATTTGAAGAACATCCAGTACTATTTAAGGTTTATTGCATATTAGTATAAATCTACTAGCGTTCTATCACGAATGCCAGTCTTTGCATTTTTGAAGTGCCTGCAAGGAGGATTTACATTCTGTAGATAAATTACTTGTTTAGTTTCGAATGACTAGTAGATTTTTACTAAAACAATTAATTTTTTCAATCATGATAGAAATCTTTAGCTCATAATTTAATTTTTTTAAATATAAACTAGCCTTTTGTCCTGCAACCAAAGAATTGAGCAACAGAAAAGAAGGCCACTACCTTTAACCAATCTTACTTGCGAGTATTAATTGTCACAAATTTATCCAAAAAATACACATACCCTTTTCCGCTTGTCTGTTTTTATTGTGTCCTTGTATTCCTTGTCTTGTTTCTCTTTCAACACCCTTTCATTTTCCA
>JAEMWC010000083.1:687500-757500 GCA_016490735.1 Pachyseris speciosa | reverse complement strand
TTAACCCTTTGGCTCCTGAACATTTTGCCAAAAAACACCTTCTCCACATATGAACACTTTTCAACAAGCATTTTGCTATATGGAGTCAATAAATCACTTTTAATGCCATTTCTGTCAAATTAATATTGTACCTCTATTAAGCGGCCAGTTTTCAAAGTCTCGAGGGTAGTCGCTTAATGGAGGTCGCACTGCACAATTGCCTTTGTGCGAAAAATATTTCAAAATTCTTGATGTCTTGAACTAAGATTACATTAAGTTGTTTACCTTATAAAATTGTTTTAATCTTGTGCTTACCATAACTAGCACTTGTGCTGGTATCCAAGCCAGTGGTCTCCATATCTTTTTCTATCTGTCCAGCTATTTGTAAGAATAAAAAGTATGTCATCACAGGGTCATAGTGGTCTTCTATAGTAAAAGACAGTGAAGGTTATCTCCTGCTTCAATATTATGCTTAGCACCATGCAGAACTACTTTGAAATGTATCTCATTATAGTTGTGCCATACACTGTATGCATTAATAGTGTTATATAATTATTTTACCATTAATAATAATAATAATAATAATATTATTATCATTATTATTACAAGGATTATTTTTAAAGATCCAGTATTGACCATTATGCACTGCACGATGCGGTTACTCGACAGCCAGTTTTGTAATGTTGAAAATTCGGAGGATTCAATTGTTTGCCACGAGAATAGAACTTGAAAACAATAGATGCCTCGCTCCCGTGAAAACCAAAACAACAAAAGAGGAATGTGAAGCATAATGGGCAATACTGGGCCTTTAAGTAATAGGAGTATGTATTTTGCAGCAATAGGGAAAGGGTTGATTTACATTGTAAGAGGATGCAGATGTTCCATCTTAAAGCATTTTTGAGTAGATGGCTAATTTTGTTTACACCAATACTGTATGTTACTAAAACTATGTATTGAGTCACCAGTGCCTCCTTTTACAGATAACCTCATTTGGGATCAGAGATGATTATTTATATGGAAATATATACTGTTATTGATTTTTTTAGATGGTGAGTGCGACTTTAACTACAGGCATCAATTCCTCTAAATTGGCAAAGTTGTGCTACTTTACCTACACTCCAGTCTGTTAAGTTTACTGGCTGGACAATGGTTGGACTCAGAGTTTTAGAGGTGCTTGGCAGGGTAGATGAAGATGATGCAACTGGAGAATAAGGGGCATAGAAGGTAGACAATAATTAAAAATTCAGGTGCTTTATAAGTGCGACAGTACTAGTACAGAAATGAATTCCTGCTCAATTGAACCCAAAATAAATTCAGTGTAAACAGTCACCCATGGGTGGGGCTTTAATTTATTTTATTATATGACTGGCTCTTTCAGTGGTCAAGATGAATCAATTCTCCTGCTGTTATTGGCTACCCGCAAAGTGTTCATTCTAAGAGGTGAAGAGAAAAGATAGTGGGCTTGCGATTCTCCCCAGATCATAACGTTACACTCAAACGTTTTGTGGAGGTTTAAGTCAAGATACATGTCACCGTATTCAAGAAAATAATCACATTCTTTGTCTCCTCCAATAAAAAGAACAGAACAAACAATGTAATAACAATAACAAGCCTTGACATTTTTTTGTGATATCTCTATTTGCAAGGATGTGATTATTGTTCATTACCTGAAGTCAAAGAGGAGTCTACAGATGTAGAAGGCCTAGTTGGTGTTGCAAATGCAGTTACTACACGTGATGTGGATGATGTTATAGGTGGTGGTAAAGAGGCTGTTGCTGCTCTTGTGCTGGAAGGACTGGAGGCTGTGGATACTGGTGTGGAGGCTGTTGTCATCACAGGTGCTGATGTGGATGCTGTTGGACCAGTTGAGGTAGCTGCTGATGTGGATGCCAGTGTTCCTTGTGATGTGGATGCTGATGTGGATGCCGGTGTTCCTCGTGATGTGGATGCCAGTGTTCCTCCTGATGTGGATGCTGATGTGGATGTTGACGTGGTAGCCGACGTGGTAGCCGACATGGTAGCTGATGTGGATATTGTTGTCAAAGCATAAACATAGACAAACAGTCAGTAGTAATTCTTTGTCCCACCCTCTTTTTCTTTTCTTTTTTTTTTGCTTTCATGAATGGCTTTCAGCTGCAGTTAGCAAACATTTTAAATTCACATTGAGCCACTAATGTACCTGTGATTGCAAAATATTATTTTGAAAGCATGGACAAGTCAGAAAGCTGGAAAATGCTTTGCTACCAAGAAAATTCGACAGAGAAGAAAAGTGTAAACATTGAACATTTCCTTGTAAAGCTTGAAGGAATAAGCAAAATTGGCCTTTAAAAGTTTATCTGCAATTTATTTGAAAGTAGTAGTTTACACTCTTGAGGTTCCATTAATGAAGTACATGTACCTCTCTAGATTTCAAAATTGACCCTTCTAAAAATGAGCAGCCTTGCATTACTGTCGCTATGGTAACAGCTGTTGCTTGGAAGCCAATAAGAAAATAAACTTTGACCATACATCAAAGATGTTGTAGTGTCAAGGAAATCTAAGGCCTGTTTCAAATGTTGTGCTACTGCCATTTTGAACTCAATTTACTATTTACATCTGCGCTTTTGATTGAAAAACCCTTGTAAGACTGCTTTTATGTTATCCTTATGAAAATATTTTAATTGTTAGGTGTTGACCTGCGGCTATACATGCTGCCGTTTCGCGGGAGGTCGAAGCTAAGCTACTTAAGGGTACGAATAAAGGCATGTCCAAAATAGTGTTAGCCCATTATTAGTGAACTGACCAATCCGAAACCTCCTTGATAATAGATTTGACGTTTCGATCCAAACCTGCGTATAAAAAGACTCAGGCTTTTTGGAGAAAGGTCATTTATGGAGTAAAAAATAAATCATTAAGTGTAAAATTGTTACCTCAAATTCTAACTGTAATCAAAATTTAGAAATTAAACCTTGAAGACAATGCATACCCAAAAAGAAACTAAAATCTTAAGTACCATTGGCAGTATATAGGTAATATTGTTAGGTTCCAATAAAATGTTAAATCCCATGATTTTTTTAGATTCAAGAGCTTGGATTGCAGCAGCAGTATGTGCATGACAAGGGGACATATACATACCTGCGGAAGGTAATGGCGCTGGCATTTTTACCCGAAACAGAGATCACACCCATGTTCGAGACCCTAAGAAGAGAAGCATCAACTGCACCCCTGCAGCAATTCGTTGAGTACGTGGCTGATACCTGGATCTACGGGAACACCTGGCCTCCATCATCCTGGAGTATCTTTATGATGGCAGTCCGCACCAACAATGATATTGAAGGGTGGCACCATGCGTTAAATCGCAGAGCAGCTGGAAGGTGGCAGATGCCATTTTATTTGTTAATTCAACTTTTACACAGAGAAGCAAGGCTCTCTGCACTTCATATTAGGTTGGTTTCTGAAAGGAAACTAAAATGAATCCAACGCAAGGTCTACTGTTCCTTACAAAGTAAAATTTTTGACCACTGGGAGAGCTACATAGAGAAACAAACATCAGTTCAACAGCTTTTAAGAGCATGTGGACATTTAAATGGCCAGTTCGTAGCAATTAGTCTTTTTTCATGCAACTGCATTACTTACAAGGCAATTTATAGGCAATGAAACTCTTTCAAATTTAAATAACAAATCAAGTGTTTTCCAGTTTCATGCATGTAGAATTTACAAATAAAGTTTATTTCTCCTTTAAAGTAACTTAATTTTTGGAACCTTACTTACTTATTTAGATTTAAGTTTAAGTTAGTTAGAAAATTTATAACAAAATAGGTTTTAGTTAAGCTCAATGTGGTTCAAATCCAGTGTTTTCCAGTTTCAAATACAAATATGTAAACTTTAATATGTAAATAAGCTAAGGAAGCAATGATGTACACCTACAGTAAGTAATAAAAACACATATGGGTGAAAACAGTGCTGTTTTAATTTGTGGCTTACTGTAATGTTTGGTATTAACAAAATGACAAATGAGACAATCATCTTTCAAAATGGTAGATTTTACGGTCGAAACATTTGATATTTGAGACCTCGCAAACAGATATTACTTACCTATTTCCTAAGTGATTCGTTATATGATATCCTACCATTTCATAAAATTGGGTATGAAATTCTCTCGCTTGGAACACTAGTACTTTAGGAACAACTTCCAAATGACTCTGTCGATGAGACCGTCTGACCGCGCATTGAACTGGTAAAGAGTCGTGTTGTGCCGCTGACTATAGCCAAATGGTTTATGGTCACCTCGCCACCAGGAAGACTCGCCACCAGTAAACTCGCCACCAAGAGTCATTTCGCCACCACTAAATCGCCACCAGTAAACTCGCCACAAAGGGTCATCTCGCCACCATCTCATCTCGTGGAAACAAATTTACTGATTGAACTATAATCCAAGAAATATTCAACACTTTCATTTCGAGGTTACGCATGAGGTCACGCAAGTAAAAAAACAAATTCACCAACCATTCACTAAGTGAAGTCGAGAAACTGACATATTGTAGAAGAGTTATAAATAATAAACGAGTCAAAGTGCGTCCTATTAAATTTTGTTAAGTTTAAAAAGGCCCAACATCGAACTTAATTCTGAACTTAGTTCAGTTCAACTGCTTACAAGAAAACATTCGCATAATTTATGCTTTACAGGTTTGACTCCTGAAAAATTTGCCTTCTAGATCAAAGCCGTCTGAATCGGACCTAAAACCACTATAAACCGTAAACAGTCTTCCCCATTTATGTACTCACAAAGAAATCGAACTTAATCTAACGTCTAATTTCCGACCTTGATAATTGTAATTTTGAGGTGCCTATGGATGCAAACTTTAATTGGCTTTACTTTCACACATAGTCTAGCTATTTTATTTACGCACGTAAAGCCAGTTAAAGTTTACGCCCGTAAGCACGAAAAAATTACGCGCCCTCCCCAAATCCACCTTTACTCGCTGTTTTTCACACATCCTCTTCATTTTATTTACGCATATTATTTTGTTTTGACCTTTTTAATTACAGTGTGTTTTGTTCAGATTATTCAGTGACGAATTTTCCTTCACATCACGTGTTGTCATTAGTGTCCTGATATATGGTCACGCAGCAGTGTTGATAAATGCTTTACGACTGCTGTCAACTAACTAAATCCGTTCTTGCTCCATGAAGTCGTAATGAAATTCTTCTACGTGCAGATGCATAAGACAACTATTTTAAAACGGTCGTCCCAAAGTATCTTCTTTCACTTCACCAGAATTCAGGCATTTTGCTACGTAGCGAAGAATGGTTTTTGGCGACGTGTACAAAGCAGCCGCTACATCGTCAACGCTGTATCTTAAAAACTCCTTGTATTGTCGCGTACGCTTTTACGCGAAACAGCTGTAGAACAGAGCTCTGTAGTGTTACCAGTATTACCACTGGCTAAACTACTGTTACGTTCTGACTGTTCGTGGTAATTCTTTGTGGTTGGTGGCGAGATGATTACTCGTGGTGGCGACCTTGATTATTTATTGGTGGCGAGTTTTCTGGTGGCGAGTCTCCCTGGTGGCGAGACGACTAGTTACCAGCCAAATAATCGCTGTCATCGGCGGTTGTTTTCGTTATTCACAATATTCTGTCGTTCTGTAAACTTCGCGGCATTCATTAATGCTTTATTTTCAAACATAAAAAGGTAACTCCAAATGTGTAGGCGAGTAAACTTCATGTGTAGGCGAGTTGCCTAGAAACCTGTAGGCGAGTTAACTTCAGTGTAGGCGAGTTAACCTGTAGGCGAGTTAACTTGTGGGCGAGGCGACCGTAATCCGTCAGTTACTGGCCCTCCTTAGGATAATAGTCATAATCAAATGTTATTAAAGTACTTACTTGGACTGTAACGCTTCAGATGAATGAGGATTTTTTTGGATTTAGATTTTCCAAAGTATTTCAATAAATCTTTGGCAGTAGGAATCCCCGTGCAGACCCTCATTAGTTTGCTGCCACGGCTCTCCGACTTGTAAAAGCGAAGCCTAAATGAAAAATAAATACATTGTTACCACATTGGAGATTCGTAACGTATGGGATTCTAGCTATCACCAGATTTGAGTTGATTCCTATGATTGACAGAGCAAGTCCCATCAACAGGACTTTAGATGTGCCCATGTACCTCGTGTATAAAAATTTTGGAAGTCTAAAACGGACAGACTTTTCCCACATCTTCAACTGTTCAGGTAGTATTCAACTAACCTTGTCATATCGGCGCCCCTTAATGCAGGGAATCCGTTTAAGATGACCTCTTCCATCTTTTTCTCGTTCCACGAGGGTAAGAATACCAGTTCCTTCACACTGCCTTCTCTGTTCATTTGATCCCAAACCCTTCCTCTCGGGATGCAGTTTGGAATTTCCTTTAACCACACGAATTCCCTGGATTGCGATTTTGTTGGTCGCTGAGGTAAAGAGGAATCATCGGACGAACTTGAGTCGCTTAACATTTTGAAAATCGTCGAATACAGCACTGAAACTAACAGCTAGTGCGAGGAATACGAACAACAACCGGTTGTCGACCCCCTCTGGACACTACCCAATGCGTTTCCGTTTACAGCCGATGTTAAAGTTTCCTGTTGTATATCAGACGCATCAAAGGCTTAATCTGTCACACTTACAAAATCGTTAGAAAACGTCCCAAGAGGTTGTTTCTTTTAAGATAGCCATTCACGGCCTGTTTTGTCATGTTCATCAAGGATTCACATGCGGTAAAATGAATAGGACAAAAGGGGCCTTTGTTCTAAGTGACAAGTCGCGCGCCCAGTCGCAGTCCTTTTTCAAAGTTTGGAATTTATCAGGAATTTATTACCGACTTCATTTAAAACCACTGTTTGTAATGAGTCTGTTTTAAATTGACTGTCTGCTTGTAAAGGTTATTCGTGCCATTGTCTACGCGCGCTTTGCCGCAAGAATGCAACCTGAAAATTGACTGCGGCGATTTGCGCTTTGATGTTTTCACGTCAAAAAATGTCACAAGTCGCCGTAATTTAAACGTGACACGTTAATTTGGAAATGTTGATTTGGAAAAAATTCATTGGTAAAGAGTAATACATAACGTCTCAGGGTACTTTTTTTATCGTTAGTCAGAAAGTAGTGCTTAGATTCGTGCTAAGCATTGTTCGTAATGAAGTAGGGCTTGCTGGAGGAATGGATCTATTCTGTTTGCATTTAAAATTTTAGTCCGAGGGGGTACTCCCACAAAAATTGAGTGAGGGTGTGCGGCCCGCTTCCTGAAACCTTTCCCTTATTTCAGACTAAAATCTACAATTTTCTCTGCCCTATTTCAGACATGACCAAAAATTCGATACCCTATTTCAGACCCATTTCACGTAGACGGTCCTGAACCATACCCCATTTCAGACAAAAATGGTCAAATCGATACCCTCTTTTAGAACAAAACGGCTAAAACACCATACCCTTTGGGGCTGTATATACTTACATAGCCCCCAGCCCCCTCCCCTCCCCGGGTGTTAAGAACTCTCGGGAGAAACGAGAATTTATTATCACCGAAGTTTAAAGGAACTGGGATTGTATTGTTTCCGTTAGACAACTGGTCATAGGCTGCAGTAAATAAATTCACTACGATGGGCTCTTGATAATTACAGGTTGTAAATGAGACTGGCGAAACTACTGCGTGAAAATCAAATCGCGCGACAATAGCGATCACTGACGCTTGAAAAACTGAAAAAATATTACCCGTTCTTGAACAAAATGTCGAGGATTGAAAGTGTGAATGATCATCGCAGAACTTTATGAACACTATTATACAGTAGTGAAAATAAAGCCTGAAAAAATTCAGGCTTGTATGGGATTCGACCCCGCGACCTCTGTGATACCAGTGCAGTGCTCTACCAACCGAGTTAACAAGCCATCTGGGAGCTGGTCATTTTGTTGGTTCGTAAAATGCCCGTGAGTTATGAAAATATGAGAATGAATATATGAAAATCATATATTTGAATTGCGTATTAAAGAAATGAAAATGTGAATGATTATCGCAGTAGTGCAGATCACTAACTAAGCAGTAGTGAATATAAGGCCTAGAAAAAAATTGCCGTACAAATTTATTTTCATATAGTCATTCACATGAAGTGTTTCTATACTACATAATCTACATATTGAGATGCCAACACTGGTAAGAAATTAGTGATGACATCGTTGTGGCCCCTCCATTGTCTCCACATCCTTTCGTCCAAGTAAACTTGGAGGTCTTCTTTCGAAATTCCCCGACGCTGTTTTATCGGACCTTTCAAAGTCGCCCAAGTCGATTCTGCCACCTGAGTGTGGACCCCGGTGACAGGATCGACAAAATTATCTGCATGAACCACAACCCTGTGCTGAGAGACAACATTAGGTAAATGCTGTTCCAGGTTTTCATATGCTGCCCAGTCATCCGTGTGCACCTCGGTACCTGGAAGTAGACACTTGGCCAGGATTGGGAGCAGTGTGGCACGGTCCCTTTTATTTACCACCTCGTAGTACCCCCTTGCTGGATGGGTATCGCAGCAAATTACTCCGAACACCCAGACATCTCGTGCTCGTCTTCCTCTGTTATACTTAAAGAAATAAACGCAACTAATAAACAACATAACATGGAGAGGCCACGAGTGTGCCTGGCAATTTTCCTCTTTTCATTTGACACAGTCCTTCTAACAGGGACACCCAACGAGTAGACTGCGAGTAGTCTCTAATTTCGGCGATGGATTGTTTCGTCTCCTCGCAATCAGCTCGCGCCCGTGTATTTCTCCCGTTTCACAACCCATCGTTGAAATTAGCGACTACTCTCGGTCTACCCAACGAGGCACTCTCACAGAATTTGTCTTTGTTCGACATTTGCGAAATGGCTGGATAAATTGTTTATGCGCATGAGAAGGAAAGTTGTTCCTGCAACTCGCAAAAGAATTCCATGGTCAACCAAAAGCTGTAGAAAGACATTTTTAATACCTTATGGTGTTTGAAGTACGTTTAAGCCCAAGGCGAACGACCCTCCACCGAACAGATATCTACCGAAACGTTTCCTTGGGTGCCCTGTTCGAAGAAGGTCGCTACATTTCGTTAGACAGCTACTTCAAACAGAATTTATATTTAAATAACCCCTGCCGTTAGTGTTAGTTTTGCAATCAACTCAATTTAGAAGACATTATTTCAACTAATAGACTGCGAGTAGTCTCTAATTTCGGCGACAGATTGTGAATCGGGCGAAAGACACGCGCGCGCGAAGTTTCGAGGAGACGCGACGCGAAGGGAGCGCCAAAAAATTATTTTTTGGCGCTCCCCTTGCGTCGCGTCTCCTCGAAACTTCGTGCGCGCGTGTCTTTCGCCCGCCCCACAATCTATCTCCGAAATTAGAGACTATTCGCAGTCTATTCAACTAACTAACTAGATCGATCACGGGAAATGTGGCCCAAATTCATTTTGCATTTAGAGTACCGTCAACCTTCATGGGTGTGGGAAGTTCTAGCCCTTGTGCGTTTTTAAAAGAAACCGCAGCCACCTATAATTTGGTCCGGCAAAGTGTGTGAAACATTTTGCTCTAATTTCATTCGATTGATAGGAATGCCCCAAAAAATTAACCCTGAGTTTTTGGCCTCTTCGCAGTTTTCACACCTTGTCAAAGGTGCGGTCAGGCGGTGCCTATCGTTAAAGGAGAGCACGGTAACGTTGAGTGACAGGCACAGTATTTGTCATTTGCCGTTGATGATCAGGAGAAATAGGCTTGGTTCGTGAAAACAGTCTGAAATGAAATAAACCAAAACCACCTTCTAGACATTGGCATTTCTCGCCTTCACGTACTCGTTTTGCAAATCATTTTCCTGTGCCAATTGCTTCTTTAATCCCAGTAGAGCATTTCAAGCTACATACCTTTGCCTTGTGGTTAAATTTGCTTTCGTCGCACTTGACGAGACATCTGCCACCAAACGGTATGACTGGATTTCTACCAATATCTATTGAACAGACGTCTTCCAAACCGCAAAATACTCTACCAACTAGGTTTTTGTTCATGCCTGTCATGCAGGCCGCGTGTTTTCTACTCTGGTCTATCGACCAGAGATAGATTAAAAGCGTCAATTCCCCCAGTGCGATTTTTGGGAACTTGGCAAAGAAACTATTGGTCCTTATACTTCGTTTTTTCTTGCAAACACTGCATCTCCTTCAAGAAAGAAAGAAAGAAAGAAAAAAAAAAACAAACAAACAAACTGTGTCTCAGAGGTCGGTTTCATTTACTACCGAACAGGAGTACCCGCTGGCCGGTCAGGGACTGCTGTTTTCGTGACAGAAGATGAATGAAGGCTAATATTTGACGATCTTTTGGGAAACAAACCAACCAAACAGCTGTCCAGACCGTCCTTATAAGAAAGTCTTAGAATATATATGTTGCTATTATTATAGATGTTATGACTTACCACTGATGCCCATCAATATGGTCTGCTTCTCGTTTGATTAAGTCCATGTCATTGTTGCATGGATTGCAACGTAACGGGTTTGCTAACAGTCCACGATACTGCAACCATCTAATCGTTCGTGAAGTCGATCGACGTTTTAGCCTAACAAAAAAGTCTAGATTCATTTTTAGAAATTTGCTAAAACTGTAGCTGGTTTCTCTGCGCGAATGAACACGTACGGAGTAATACTTATCCTCCCACGCAGTCCTTTTTAGGGGAGTCATATTCAGGTGAAATACGAGTCCCCTAAAAACGACGGCGTGACCGTTATCACACATCCTTTTTTTTTCCTGACATGGTTATGGTTACCTCAGAAACGAGAAAAAACAGCTCTGCAACTAAACGTTCAAAAAAACGAATAGGTGAGCTAATTTTCGTCTCAAAACACAACATATCTCAAATACTGTCGTGCATTCGGTGTCCGCAGGCTTCTGGTACCCGCGAGTTTTGCCACCTTGGTGGGTGACCAAAACGCTATGGCGGTCACCATTGATGCTCGACGCTCGTAAAAACGACTTTTTGTCCTGGTGTGGGTTTCACGGAATTTGCTTTAAAATTTTACCATGGAATAACTCAATTCTAAAACAAGTAAAAATTGTTGCCGCGCTGGCGATTCGAAAATTTTAAAACTGAACTCGCATCACTATCGCAAGCCAAAAATCACTCTTTTTTGTAGCCGCTGCTTTGGCCATCGCGGTTCAATTGTTAGCTTGAATGAAACATTTCTTTTCTAGTAATCAATAACTCTTAAATTGCTAAAACCAAAAGGGTGAAAAGGTCATAGTGAATTTAACAAAGACTTTAGTGGGAAACATCGGAGTCAAGAAAAAGGTCACTTTTAGAGTATTTTTGGAGTGTTTTTCCGTGCAAACTTCGGAATACCCCATTTGGAACATTTACTTCTTTGTAAACAATTAAGTTGACTTGAACAAAGTTTCGGACAGGATTGAAATTCCCAGCGCGGCTTAAGGACATTCGCGCCAATTGTCCGGCTGTGCGCAACTTTCTCTGCGCATCTCATGTGGGCTTCAAACTCCGGTAGATTCCAGTTTCTGTTCAGTCATGTCGCGCGACAGAGTGACTTTGGAATTCGACGACAATTAGATTTTATTTACAACTATCTCCACATTGAGAATGAATATATGAAAATCATATATTTGAACTGCGGATTAACGATTACGATATGTGACTGATCATCGCAGTTGTGAACACTGCTTAAGCAGTAGTGAAAATAAAGCCTGAAAAAAAAAAAATTCAGGCTTGTACGGGATTCGAACCCACGACCTCTGCGATACCCTGCAACACCACCAGACCGCACCGGTATCGCATAGGTCGTGGGTTCAAAGATCTAATTGCAATATTTTTGGGCTTAAAGACATTGTGGCCTTATTCGCTAACGAAGCCCGATTTTTTCAGATTTAGGGTGCTCTTCCGGGCATGTTCTCTCCAAAACGAAGTCGCTGACCCCCAATTTTCTACATGTCTGACATAACTAACTCAGCATCTTACAGTGGTAAAAGTCTCAGACAAAAATCCATGTTGGAAAATTTTCACGCAAACGTCCTTAAGGCAAAAGAGCTGGAATTTTCAGCTCGGTCAGACGCCCGGGGAGAGGGAGGAGGATGTACTCCCACATATCTAGGTATGTGCTGCGGGATAGGGTGTGGTTTTTGAGGTTCTCAGTCCTTAAATAGGGCATCACTTTTGGCCATGTTGGCTTAGTGTTCCCGATGTTATCCTTACATATGGTGCCAAAATTGTACCAGCTAACATAGCAGAGCGGAAATACCCAGCCAAATGAAATTTTATGTTTTTCCGTGGCGGTAAGTCGTCGTTTGGATCGTCCCCATTTGCCTGTGAACACTGACAGCCAGTTCTTTTCGGGTTTTTTCTGGTTTGGGCCTTATCCTTAAATAGGGTCAAAGTTGAAAACCCTTCGCGGCACCCACCTATCCGAAATTTATGGGAGTACTTCCCCCAATCCCGGGATGAAAACCCGATGTAATTGTATCTTTTTTTAGCCCGGGCTGAAAGTCGAACCTGTATGCGTATCATGGATTGTGTTTTAAATGCCGACAAAAGATCACCTGGAAGGTTTTATCGGGATAAAGATGATAAAGTGGAAAATTTGTTTTTTTTTTTACTACTAATTCAATATAATTGTAGTTTTGCAAATTCGCTGCCAAATAAGGTTTCACCTGGTCAGCTATTTCTCACATGAAGTGTTACTTCCGGAAAATTTTCTGGGCGATACTAACAACAAAAGAATAAATTTTACGACCAACCAATTAAAGCCAAGTGATGTTAATGAAAGTCCGTTTGTTTTCTAGCAACTATTCGAACGAGAGATATTCTTCAATTTCATACTCATCCGTGTCTTCACCATTCACATCAAAGTTAGAAGATTAAGAGTCAGGTTTAAAAATGTCCGGTCTCTCTGACTTTAACTGCAAAGTAGATGAAACGGAACATGTGGACGAAAGTTTCCTTTGCCCGATATGGTAAGTTACTGATTCTAGCCGTTTCTTTTATAGCCAGTATTGCGCAAAATACCGTATCCTTTTTGTTCTGCGCTAGCAAACACTGAACCCTTCTTGGTGAAAATATACAAAAGAAAAAAAGCGTTGAGAAGTTATAGTGAAACTTTAGACGAAATAACGCATATTTTCATTTGGCACTTGTGACAGAACTCTTACGATTCTACTTGTTTGGTTGGGGTTAGTTACGCCGCCTCTCTTTCTTTGTTATGATTATGAAAAGTATTTAATCCTGGTTCCATATGCTCGTAGGCGATTGTGGATCAAAGTTACCAAACGATCGCAAAGTGTTGTTGCCATATAATTGCAAACCATTGCATCGAAAACAGCGTAAAGTTTTACCACGCATGTAGGTCATACCGATATCATTGCAGAAAACTGATGCGTTTCCATGTGATCGCAGACGATGTCAGAACGTTTTACAGAGACCTAGCTAACCTCCGGTTTAATGAAGAGTAAATATGGCGAATTTGTTGTTTTGTAATTTGCGCCGGAGGGGAAGGGAATGGAGAATTAGAACCGGAATTAAGTGAGAAATGGACGACTTCACAGATGAAGAGCAGCGTGTTCATTGTTTAAGGTGATATAAGTCGCAACCAGTTCGACGGAATAACTTCTTATCACCACTCCACCAAGTTGTGATTTCTTCTACTCCTTTGTGAGCTCTTGGAACTCCTTTTTTGCCTGAGACTGTAATAAGTTTTTCCATTTCTTGCGGACTTCGGCTGTCGTCCTCATTGCGACTCCAATAGGATTTACGGTATCCGCGATTTTTTCCACACTTTATTTTTTTCTGGTTCGTGACGCTGTTGGTCAGCTTACTTTGCATTTGTAAAACTAAATATGTAAAAATATAATATATTTGAGCTGCGGATTGAAGAATTAATGGAGATGTGAATGATCATCTACAAAAGGTTTCCTCGACATTGCCCGTCAAAAGGGCAATTCAGATGCGTTACATTTTTTTCGATTTGTGGGAGGTCATTGTAGTGCCCTCAACTTGTTCACCACGGCAACAAGAGTATTATGAATTTCTAATCTAGGATTAGCTTCGTCTAACACGAAGTTAACTAAGTAGCTCATTAACCACGCTTTGAGCAACGCTATTTTAACCATCTCCCAGAGTTAACACCGAAACCTGCGGTTAAGAAATTTAACCTCCGGTTAGGCCTAACCTGAGGGGCTCAGAGCCACTTAAAATTATCGAAAAATTAAGGTGGATGTGGACCCAATTGACTTTATTGACTTCCTTTATTTATACATAAAAAGAAGGCCTTTCTAGCCCGCAGTTAGTACAGCTATTCTAGGCGGGCTACAATAGCCGCAGCTATTCTAGGCAGGCGTACTACAGATTATTTCAAAACTTTACCGAAAGATGAATCTTCATATGCTGATATCGATTCAATATTGAATAAACGGGGTTAATCCGACTCGCTTTTGAGTTACAGGCACTTAAAAGCCAAAATTAAGAGTAATTGTAAGAGGTCGTGCTGTTGCTATGGTAACCTTATATGTAAAAACAATGATCGCAACTAAATATTTTGATTGCATGTGCAAGGAAACAAACGAAACATTGCATCACAGAGATGGCGTTGAAATTTAAGAAGACTATTTTGAGCCGACTTAACTTGTCTGTTTTCCTTGGAAAGTTGAGTTAACAAACCTATTCACCCTTATCTAGCGATACTCCCATCCATACATAATTCCTCGTGTAGATGGAACTGGTTCATGACCAAATTAAAATGACTGCGTTTTATCTTTCAGCAAAGAACTGATGAACAAGGCTTGTTCCCTGCCATGTGGACACAGCGCATGCAAAGAATGCCTAGCAAAGATGGTACAAATAGATCAGCAAGCAGTGGCAAAAACCTGTCCTGTCTGCAAGACAACCTTTGCTGGACAACAGTTTAAAACAAATGTTATTGTAAACGGGCTCATCAGCAAGATCGCAATAGTTTGCACCAACAATGGCTGGGGTTGGACAGGAGAACAAGGGCAAAAAGAAGAGCACTACGACAAGTGTCCGTTTCTCCTCGTGGATTGTCCAAATGGCTGCCCCTCCACCCACCTCAGGGGTCGAATAGTCCAACACCTCGCAAAATGTCCTAACAAGAAGGTCGAATGCAAGTTTTGTAAGAAAGAAATTAGAAGAGTTTGGCTGGACGCCCACGAAAGGGACTGCACGGAAACTCCTCGAGCTTGCCCGTTAGGTTGTGGTGAGAACTTACCAAGGTTAGTATTGAATTGATGTGTTATGGTGGAGAAAGCTTAAATTAGACGTCGACCTGCAGGCGTGTGTGTGAACGTCTGTTAAGTTACCATGTTGTCTAATATCAGTGCTTATGTTTTCCTCTTTAAATTAATAATCTTCTTAGTGAATAAACAGATTGATAGGATCATATATTTCTTGCGGGGAAAGCACGAAGTTTTAGGAGGTGTGATAAGATGGGTAACAGTAAGCACGTCTACATAACACAGTGAATGTTGCGAACGATCGACATTAGTCAGACAGTGATAAGATGGAGAAGAAAGCACATAAAGAAAAAGAAAAAAAAAAAACAAGGTCGCACTTTTTTTCTCATAAACTTAACAATCTGTGATAGGTTATGGAAAATGTAAAATACAAGACTAAGACAGTTCATTTCATTTGGAAGCCGGCGCCCTTAAAAAAGATGATATCATGTTGTTTTTCAGATCTCACGTGCATTTGCACCTGTTTCAGTGTCCCAATAAGGCAATAAAATGTACAGTAACAGGATGTAACAACTTCTTCATAAGGGGAAAACAGTTCATTCACGACATGACCCACGCGGAAACGCACCAGGAGCTACTTAAGACCGAGGTGGAAAAGCTTCGTTGTGCCATTTATGACAAGGTATGCACCCTGCATGAGTTATCATAAGACCGGCTATTAGAGCTCAAGCAAAAAAAGATGTTTTAATTATTTGTTTTGTTCATGAATAGTTCGTTTTGCCCATAGATGACATCAGTCCGGAGGAAAGCCCAGAAAAATTGGGTGGGGGTGTGCGGTCCGCTTCCTGAAACCCTTACCCTATTTCAGACCAAAATCTGCGATTTTCCCTACCCCATTTCAGACCTGACCAAAATTTCGATACCCTATTTCAGACCTATTTCATGTACACAGTTGGCGTAAACATAATTAAAAGACAAAAAGAAGGGCTTTTGTTGATGGTCTTATCGGCTATAGATGAAGAAGTAGCTTCTTCTTAAAAACATACCGAATTCAAAACAAGAGTGCACAAACCATACCCTATTTCAGACCAAAATGGTCAAAATTGAGACCCTATTTCAGACCAGAACGACTAAAAAACCATACCCTACCGCACATACCTATATAGCTCATATAAGGCAGTACGCCCCCCCCCCCCCACCGGGAACATCAGCAATATCTAAGTGTGCAATAGTCTTAGTTCAATCCTTTTTTGTATTTTTAAACCTCGCAAAAAGAAAGCAATTAACTAAAAGTTCGAATAACGCGCCGTTAGTTAGTGGTTCTACCTAACTTTTAAGAAACGAACTTGATAAGATTGTACCAAATCATGTTCATAGACAAGGTAAGCGTAAGTTGCATACATTCCTGGAAAAAAACCAAACTCCTAAAATAGCTTTAAAGGAAATGTAAATACAAGGCTGATTAGACAGCTGATATACTTTTTTATTGCAATGTAAGGTTACACAATATTCTCACATTTCCCTGCCTCCTTTGTAGATAGATCATAAAGAAAGACTGATATAACTGCAGGTGGGATTTAACTTTGAGTAAAACTTCATTAACCTCTTGTTCCTATGCTTCTAGTCTAACAGCATAACGACAAGAAGGCTGGTGTCAACAATCAGGTGCTTCCGCTGGCGTGTGAAAGCCTTAGATGGCAGGACAAGGAAAAGGTATCAAGCCCCTTGTTTGGTTTCGACCGAAAACAGTTCCAAATTCTGTGGTCGAGAAGTGACAGCCGTCTTTACGTCGCCAAGGTGTCGGGGTCGTCGGCCGTAACTCTCAAAGCAAGGTGAGGCAGTTCATTGTTCAGCACATAATTAACTTTAATTACACTGTTTTAACAATTGATTTGTGTCTACATCTTTTTTTTCGGGCATGCCATAGCCATCCACGAAATTAACTGAGTACAGTGTTTTAACAATTGATTTGTGTCTACATCTTTTTTTTCGGGCATGCCATAGCCATCCACGAAATTAACTGAGTACAGTAGGCGGCAATACATTGACCATGCAGTGTCATAACCAATATTAGCAGAATACCAGTAGTAACCGTTTCACAGAGGATGATATCACTTAATAAAATTCTCTGTTTTAAATACTGTCAAAAATTCACACCCTTCTTTCTGTAGTCTAATTTTAATGTTATTATTACACTTCAGATTCATTGTGATGAAGAAAGGCAAACCTGTGTCAATTTTTTTCTTGTGCCGCTGCCACCATCAAAGAAGGGGAGAAAGTGGGGAGAAAGGTTAACTTGGTCACAACTGGTCAAAATTGGGAATTAATTATTAAAGTTATTTTATATCTTTATAGCGGAGCTCCAGCGGCCCGAAGGGCCGCGAAGCGGAGCACCATACCTATAGAAACCCGTCAACTGCTTTTCTCATGGTAAAAATGGCTAGCGGTATTGCTTGTGGGCGCGCACGACGACGACGACGACGACGACGGTGGAGTTGCCCAATAACTAATAATATCCTAATAATAATCATAATAATCCAACATGGCGGCCATACTCCACCTGGCCCAGCTGACCAGCTAGTTTACAGCGTAAAGCCTGGTTCACACGTGCGACGCAAATGCAAATGCAAGTGCAAGCGCAAATGCAAACGACGTTCACACGTCGAACGCAAATGCAAGGAAGGTGAGATACGCAAGCGCAGTCGAAGTCTTTTCCAAGATGGCGGATGAAACGGAGGTTTTGGTAATACTGCTTTTCCTGCTTTTCGTATACCGACTGATAAAGAGATGACAAAGACTTGTCCAGACGTTTTTATCGTGTACAAAGTACATCGTTAGAATGTAGTAGGATTAGGTCTTACTATGTGGAAGTCCCACCTTGATATTAAAACGCAAGGGAAATAAACCGCGCCGGGTAAAAGAGGGTGTCCCTTATGTGTTTAAATATATTATATTATGGGTTTATTGCTTTAAACGGGGATTTAAAAAACAGTGAGAAATCCCCAACCGAACCAGCACCCGTGGAAGTCGCCATCTTGGGTTCAACTTCACCGTGGAGGCATGGAACAAGTATTTTGTTACCTTGCGTTTGCATCTGCGTTTGCGTTGCCCCGGTTCACACGTGTGAAATGCAAACGCAAGCGCAAATGCAAGCGCAAGAAAATGAAATTTTTTCCATTTCTTGCCTCGGCCCTTGCGCTTGCGTTTGCATTTGCGTTACGGTAGTTCACACGTGTATTTCCTTGCGTTTGCATTTGCACTTGCATTTGCATTTGCGTTGCATGTGTGAACCAGGCTTAAGTCTTTGATACTGGACATCCATCTTATAGCCAATTGACACCTGTCAAAACAAGGTATCCGCTGATACCACGTGACCATATCGCGGGCTCAAGTTGAGACCTCATCGAGGTCAGCTGTTTTTTTGAAGTTGACCGCTGACCCGGTACTTGCTTTCGATTTGATCGCAGGCTCAAGCCAGGCGTGGGACACCCAAACCAAATCGATGCTTAATTTTTCGCGCACTTTCTGCGGCTCGTAATTTCACATTCACTTGGTTTCTTCATTTGAGCAAAACAAATTCATCGTCTTCGATCGAAGTTTGTCTTTAAATTTGCGTAAAAAGCATAAAAATCACGAACTTGTCAAAAGATACTCCGGAACGTGAATTTTCAAGTGATGAAGGGAAGAGCGATTTTTCTCAAGAAAAGCTTCAAACTTGGATCGATTGTGCGGTTGAAAACAGTATAATTGAACGCTTCAAGGGCTTTCACTTTACCGCGGCATCTTGCATCTCACCAAGAAAGGTCACTTAACAGTTCACCTGTGTTAATGGTAGGAACGAGTAGCTCAAACTCTGTGGAAAAAGCTCTTTCTTTGGACAAACCGTTTGCTATTTTTGCGGATGCTTGTTTTTACTTTACTGAAGCTTACGTATTTTCAAGTGGTAGAAACCTCTACAACACAGCGCAGAACAGTGAGGTAAATTAAGGCTTAAATAAATAGAAGCTTAACATTTGGTTTAATCGTTGTTACTTTTGTTCAGGGATGAAACTTGTATTTTTCTCTCGAATGGATATAAATAACAATCATCTGTACTCGTTTTGGACGCAAAGAAGTAGTTGAATTGTTTGTTTTTTTTTGTTACGTTGTTTTCTTTGCAAGCTAACGAGTGTTTTTACTCGGCTTGGCTGACTGTTTTTCGACCTTGGTACCTCAACAGCGTTAAGAAACTTTTGCCCTTATCTTAATAACACATACTCACAATGAGTCCTCTTAAAATTAAGCATTAAAACTCGAGTAAAAAAAGCCGATCAAATGCATGTGCATGTGCACGTCTCAAAATCTGACATAAAGTTGTCAAAATTTGAAAAACGTTTTAGAGATCTTCGTCGAAAGCGGCCTGTAAACAACAATATTAAGTTTCACCGTCTATAAACATGTCGTCTTAATTTGTTTGAAACGGTAAGAATCAGCGTTTGGATATTAAAAACACCGATATGGGTTGACAGGCTGGGCTGGCTTTGATAAATGTTATATTGGACGGGTCTGCGAGAGAAATGCTGGTGTGGTTTGGCAAGCGCTTTCTTCGTTAACTGGATGACGCTTTGCCACTGAGAATCATTAATTGAAGAAGGTTCTTCGGAAGACATGGTAATTACCAGTAAAACTATCAAAGCTCTTTAGCGTTTTGTGTCAGCCAAGGAAAGATTTTGTGGGAAATGGCGCTATTATTCAGCTCTGTCGCGTTGCGAGTGATTGCTGCCTCAGCGATTCCTGTTGACTGCTCTAAACGATCAGGTGTGGACCTCCTTTTTGTCTTTTCTACGGACATTTATGTCAAATTGCTAAGCAATTTTTGTTACTTGTCTAATTTCTCCACCTTCTCCAAGAATCTTCGAAGAAATGTTATTCGTATTCTGCTTTGTTTTCTTGTAATACTTGTGTTTGTTGTTCTGTTGTTTCTGAACCGCGGTCAATTCCTGTTGACTGCTCTTAACGATCAGTTTTTACCCTTTATTGTCTTTTCTACGGGCATTAATGTCAAAGTAAATACCGATTTTTCTAGACTAATCAGTACAAGCTATTATGATTACAAGCTAATCTTGTTTAATTTCTCCACCTTCTCCTTCTTCCAGCATAACATTCGCATCGTACTTTGTTCGCTTCTAGTGTTTTTTTTTAATCCGCTTTGAATTCCGTTACGCTTTCATCTGAAAGTAGTTAGGACTCACGAATGTCTGTATTTGTTTTGCAAACGTTTGCTATCGAAAACTCTTCGTTTTCCCTGCTGCTGCTCAATTGTTTTGGACACAAATTAAACTGGCCCAAATAAAGCCATGCGAAGTTGCTCGGTGAGAGTGTGCAACTCCGATTCTAGGCTTGGCCTGGCTAAATATATATATGGCCTTCATCTTTTCTTTTTATAATCGCTACATACCATACTGGAATGGTGTTCCATCGAACATCATGCATGCACCTTCTTTAAGCAGTTTTAAGTCCTATCTATTACATTATTTGTGTCAATTTTAAATCAGATATAGCTTGTGAGTGACAAGTATGTAATTTAATTAGGTTAGCGTTGGATTGTATTTCAATTTTACTTCTTTATTTTTAGTGTCAATCTCAAAGCAGGGGTGACTTGTAAGAGACAAGTATGCGATTTAATTTGATTAGGTTAGCTTTGGGCCACGTTTAAATTTCACCTCTAAGTTTTTAGAATGTGTAATACAGTAATAGCCCACGTATAAGAACCAGAATTTTCTAATTTAGCCTAAATAGATTCTTATATAACTGGTACTTAAGGCAAATTTAGGCTACCAAGGTTCTTAAAATAGGTTCTTAAATTTTCATATGAATTTTATCTGAATATACTATATATATGATAAATATCATCTCATAATACAGTATAAATCATTTATTTGTACCATAGAGAAATGCCTATAGGCAGTTCACTGCAGGTACAGTATATGTCCTTAACAAAACATAACAAAGAAACTCATTCAGCAGTTTCTACCTTTACACTTTTACAGCAACCACACTGATAAGAACCTAACTTAAAATCTTAGCCTTAATAGCTTCTTATGTGAAGGTGGCTTAAAATGAAAATTTTAGCCTAACAGGTTCTTAAAACCCAGGTTCTTATACGTGGGCTATTACTGTATTAGATAATATTCTTTGTATGGGAATTTACTTTCTCCCAATTATTCTCCAGTCATGCACTTTTTTTTTGTATCAACTTAGATGTATTCGCATGACAAAGTATTACTTAACTTAAAGTAAGCTCTTTCTCATTAATGTACACATCCTTTGGACTTCCTTCTCCTGCATGCAGTCTTTCAATTAATTTTATTCATAGCTGGTCACACCAATCTTGTGGTATGTTTGGATGACATTTGGCACTAATGTTTAATGGGATTTTTGATGTTTGATGAAGCATGTTGTGCAATTTCAAATGTACATGGAGAAATGTGAGACTAGTCCTTACCTTTCTTGCAAAATAGAAAATCAAGTTAAGATTGCTAACACAGATTTCCAGCACTTTTGCTTTGGTGAATCATTACCTTAAATCCTCATACTACATTGTTAATTACCTTGATAGTGATATCAACCAAATGCCCAATATTTTATTATCAAGTTGCTTAGTCTTGCACTTGGCTGGCCAGAAATGCAGCTGGATTTCTTTTTGAAAACACTGTAGGTGCATTGATTGATGAGCTTAATGTCAGCAAGCAGTTTTTTGCGATAGTAAGGTCAAGAAGTAACTGATCCAAAGAAATATCTTGGCCTTAATGCATATAAAATATTTTTATTGATTTCCATGTATCTTTCTTACATAAATTTTTTTGATGCATACATATATCCAGAGGATACACAATTTCTGATTTCCAACCGTCTCATGGGAGGCTTTGGATAACTGAAATTGCATTCATTATGAAGTGATGATTTGAATCACTATATGTCTGATGTCGGATACTGATTCAAAATAGCATTCACCAGGCTTCTCCACCAATTTCTAGTGGCTCTAAACCATAACTAAGTAGCCTACTAGCCAGTTAAACGGGGAAACAGAACTGTCCTTAGGTATTGCTCTAAGATGTTAAGAAATGTTTTGTTTTGAAAATTTATAGTTGCAAACTAGCGTTGCAGGTTCTTTTTTACACAAAGTATTAAAGATTATATACCCCTCATATATTTTTTTTGCTTTTTAACATCTCCAAACTCAATTTGCAAAGGAATTTTTATTACCTTACTGAATAGAATGCTTGTTTTTAGGAGGGGTGGGGGTCCAAATCCGTAAAAGGGGGTTCATATCTGCTAGCAGTTCTGGACTAGGGGGTCCAAATCTGATCCACAAGCAGATCTGGACTGGAGGGTGCAAATCTGCGGGGGGTCCAAATCCACTGTGACACTGGCTCAGATCGCCTTTCCATACTATTTTTTACGGCCTTGGGTCTGTAGCTTGAGTGAGGTCAGATGGGTGATATGACCAGCACACTATATGTAAATGCTTTTGGAGCTCCGCTTTTAGACTTGGCTAAATATATATATTATACATATTTAAACAATAGGACAAAAGATAAAAGGTAACCGATTTTAGATAGAGCCATGCTCATAGCCAGCCTTCATGGGGTCTTCAGTGAATGGCAGCAAAAGAATGGAACGCATAATATAAACGAAGTCAAAACTGGGTGCACTTCAAATAAACCGCTGCCTTGGTGGCCTCAACACTGGTTATGGGAGTAGTATAGTACTTGGGGGCCCTAGCGCATTTTTCACATCAGCGCATTTTCCACCGCTTGGTCAAGGTCAAGGTCACATTTTTCCACAACAACGCATTTTCCAATTTTGCGCCGTAAAATTTAACAGCGCATTTTTCCCAAGGTCAAGGTCAAATTTTCCAAATCTAAAATTAGCGTTTTCTCCCAGAATACTTCAATATTTTAGGCATCAGGATGATGAATGAAAGAATTGAGTAGTATTCGTCGAGAAACGGCTGATTTCAATATTCTAAGCGGAATGAGCATATTTGAGTAGTATTCGTTGAGAAACAGCTAATTTCAACATTCTAAGCGATAATTAGTATATATGAGCAGTATTCAGGTAGAACAGCATTTTCCCATTTTCCAAGGTCAAGGTCATCTATTTAAGTACTTTATGATATAAAAAACACTTAAAGAAATGTCGCTATAGGTTATTATGGAGAATGAAGAAAGAAATCTCCGGGCCTTGGAAAAGCCCTCTCAAATCAGGTCAGGTAGCCAGATGGTAAATGGCCTGAGTCAGAAAAATATTGGATCAGGTAGCCAGATGGTAAATGATCCGAGTCAAAAAATTATATATACTAATGGTATAGACATGGAAAATAGAAATAGTATTTTCAAAGAATTATTGAAAAGATTAGGCCGTATGGATGTTGGTGAGATGAGGCAATTAGTTAGTCTCGCTGATAACATCAAAAAGCAGAAGCCAATTCCAGCACCTCGCAAGAATGTGAAGCAGATGGTTAAAGATTATGAAGACAACATAATTCTTCCACCACCACAATTTAGAGATAGACCAGTACCAGCACCAAGAACTAAAAAACTAGCCCCAATACCAGAACCAAGGACTAAGATAGAGCAAACAGATAAAGCTCTCAAAGGATACACCAAATCATTTCAAATAGATATCAAAAATTACAAAGACCCGCTATTACAACTGCAAAACACAAGAAAGGCTGTAGCGTACCGTCTTGTAAGTTTACTAAAATCAATGAAAGGACTGAAATTCGTTGAAACACTAAAGGTAACATTCAGAAAAATGTCTGATGGTGAAATAATACATAAAACAGCCTTTTTCAACAGTCCACCTCAAACAATTATAAATAATCTCCAGATCAGTGAATCACTTCAAGAGTCAAAACAAAATATATTAAATAAGATTGCAGTTTGGATTTCAGAAGGATCTGGCTGGGTTGTGGAATCAGTCGACAAGCATTTTCTAAATGTTGTAATATATCAGCCATTGAAAGGCTCATCATATATCAAACTACCCCCAGAATTAATGAATAAAATGAAGGGATTGATTAACATGAAGAATAAAGACAATGAATGCTTCAGATGGTGTCACATCAGACATTTGAATCCACAAGATAAAGACCCTCAGAGAATAAAAAAATCTGATAGACAACATATTAATACGTTAGATTATTCTGGCGTTGAATTCCCCGTCACAACTAAACAGTACAACAAGATAGAAAAACAAAATGAGATCAACATCAATGTATTTGGTTATGAAAACAAACAACCATATCCAATTTATGTTTCAAAAGAAAAGTATAAAGACTGTTTGAATCTTCTATTGATTACAGAAAATGAAAACAAACACTACGTTTTAATCAAAGATTTCAAAAGGTTCATGTATAATCAAACAAAGCACAAAGAAAGAAAACACTTTTGCATGCGCTGTCTACAATGTTTCAGCTCAGAAAGAGTCTTGAATGATCATGTGGACAACTGTATACTGGTTAATGGCACACAAGCAATAAAGATGCCAAACAAAGACAATAATATTCTAAAATTCATCAACTTCCATAAACAACAGCAAGTACCATTTGTGATCTATGCTGATTTTGAGGCTTTAACTGAGAAAATACACGGTTGTCAACCCAACAATGATAAATCATACACTGAAGCCTATCAGAAGCATACTGATTGTGGATATGGTTACAAGGTTGTTTGTTGTTATGATGATAAATACAGCAAGCCAATACAAATATACAGGGGTGAAAAGGCTGTATACAAATTCATGGAAGCTATGTTAGAGGAAGTTAAATATTGCAAGAAGATTGTTAAAGAATTCAATAAACCATTGAAAATGACTGAGGATGATGAAGAGAAATTCCAAAAAGCCAAAGAATGTCACATTTGTGATAAAAAATACACTGAAAAGGATATCAGAGTACGAGATCACTGTCACATTACTGGCCAGTATAGAGGATCAGCTCATCAAGAATGTAACCTGAAACTTAGAGTCAATCCAGAAGAAGTGAAGATACCTGTTATATTTCACAATCTAAGAGGTTATGACAGTCATTTTATTATGCAGGAGATTGGAGCTATTGTCAAGAAACACACATTCAAAAATAAAAAAGGTGAAGTTTGCCAAATGAACATCAATGCTATCCCAAATAACATGGAGAAGTATATGGCTTTCATGCTTGGCAACCACTTGACCTTCATTGATAGTTTCCAGTTCATGAGCTCTAGTTTGGAAAAACTTGTAGGCAATCTACCAAAAGAAGCCTTGAAATACACCTCACAAGAGTTCAAGGGAAAGGATCTCAATCTGATAGCACAGAAAGGTGTTTATCCATACGACTACATGGACAGTTTTGATAAATTCAATCAGAAGCTGCCCTCAAAAGAAGAATTCTATAGCATTCTGAATGATACTCATATATCTGATGAAGACTACACACATGCTCAGACTGTTTGGAATATATTCTCCTTAAACAACATGGGTGATTATCATGACCTGTACCTTAAAACAGATGTACTCCTGTTGGCTGATGTATTTGAGAACTTCAGAAGAACGTGTCTCGAGTACTACAAACTGGATCCGTGTCACTACTTCACTTCTCCTGGTTTGTCATGGGATGCTATGCTGAAGATGACTGATATCAAATTAGAATTGATGACTGACATTGATATGTTTCAGTTCATTGAGAAGGGTATGCGAGGTGGTATCAGTTATATTGCCAATCGTTACGGTAAAGCTAATAATAAATACATGAAGAAGTATGATGAGAAGGCGCCCTCAAAGTACATCATGTATCTTGATGCAAACAATTTATACGGATGGGCAATGAGCCAATACCTCCCAACTGGTGGATTCAAATGGATGACTGAGAATAAAATAAATAATCTCAACCTGGCTAAATACAAAGAAGACAGCAATAAGGGTTTGATTCTGGAAGTTGATCTGGAATACCCCCAGGAGTTGCATGATCTGCATAATGATTACCCGCTTGGACCAGAGAAGGTGAAAGTAACTGGAGACATGCTTTCAGATTACTGTAAAGACATAGCAGAGAAATACAATATATCGACTGGTTTGGTACATAAACTGATGCCAACATTAAGCAACAAAGAGAAGTATGTTCTGCATTACAGGAACCTCCAATTATACACAGACTTGGGTTTGAAGGTAACAAAAATCCACAGAGTGCTAGAGTTCAAACAATCACCTTGGCTGAGACAGTACATTGATTTCAATACACAGAAAAGAACTAATGCCAAGAATGCTTTTGAGAAAGATTTCTTCAAGTTGATGAATAACTCAGTATTCGGCAAAACTATGGAAAATCTCAGAAAGAGAGTAGATGTCAGATTGGTGACTGATGAGAAGAAGCTATTGAAATTAGCCAGTAAACCAACTTATGTTAGCAGTAAGATATTCAATGAAAATCTGGTAGCAGTGCATAAGATCAAAGAAACACTAACTCTAAACAGGCCGGCATATGTAGGAATGTGTATTCTTGATCTCAGTAAGACGCTTATGTATGATTTCCATTACAACTACATTAAACAAAAGTACGGTAATAAGGCTAAGCTGCTCTTCACTGACACGGACAGTTTGACATATGAAATTGAAGCCGAAGATGTCTACAGGGATTTCTGGAATGATAAAGATAAATTCGATAACAGTGACTATCCTGAAAGCTCGCCATTCTCCGATAAGACCAATAAGAAAGTGATTGGTAAGATGAAAGATGAGGCTACTGGAGTCCCAATATGTGAATTCGTAGGGCTGAGATCAAAGATGTATAGCTATATTAAAGATGATCAGAAAGGAGGAAAAACAGCAAAAGGAATCAAAAAGAACACAATCAAAAATGAAATCAAGCATGAAAATTATAAAGACACTCTATTCAATGACAAACAAATGTATCATAAAATGAAAACAATCAGAAGTGAAAACCATCAATTAGGAAGCTATGAAATCAACAAAGTATCACTCAGCTGCTTCGATGACAAAAGATATTTATCAAAAGACGGAATCAACAGTTATGCTTATGGCCATCACAAAATAAATAGCCAGGAATAAAAATATTCTTGGCTACCAAAATAGCAAATACAGTATAATACTGACCTCTATCACATATATAGGTTAGATAAAAGTTAGTCTTTTCTTATACGTGATAAATACAATTTGCTTTCTTCCATGTGTTTGGTTATTTCAAAAATTAAATCTTCAAAACAATTGCTCATAATGTATTTGCACTTGTTTTTCTCATACATTTGCTTCATATTTATTTGTTTTTCCGACACTTGGTATACACCAGTGGGACTTTTGAATTCAAGACAAAGAGCATTGTATTTTCTGGTTGGATTCATTAACATCAAATCACATTGTCCAGACATATATCCTTTGTTATAACTTCTGATTCTCATATTTGAGCTTATTTGATTTTCACCTAAACCGGCTATCATTAATGCGTCTTCATATTTCTTTCTGATGAATGAAACAATCTTGCAGTGCAGATCATTTTCACTTCCAATCATCAGCATGTTATTACTTCTGTCATTGAACTGTTTGTAATAACCTTGTTTTCTGATTGATGGTAATACTTTTGATGTAACCCAATGTTTGAATTTTATGGCTTCCTGTTTTTTAGAGGACAGTATTAGTGAATAAAATCCTGATTCATTTATAAAAAAACATTTATAAGACTGTTTGACCTGATGGACACTTTCGGTCCCTCTGCTTCCGACCTGATGGACACTTTCGGTCCCTCTGCTATTCGTCATTATTTTGAGGTCTATCAAGATTTTATCATCAGATACAACATGATCTCTGATTGCTCTTTGCGGATTTTTATAGTCAAGAATTTTGGCTATGTCTCTACCTCTGAACCATATTTCGTTTTTATTATCGAGATAACAATCTATTGAAACGTCTAATTCTTTATTATCGTAGGAATATTTTTGCATCTACATATATGTTAGATAATTTTCTTTAAATCCTTGAACGGTATCCAACTGTTGAAGTCATCACTATATCCCTTCCACTTCACCAAAGCTTGTTTCTTCTTGTAATCTCTGCGAATGACTTTATCAATGCGGAATACATCCTGTCTGGCTTTAATAACTCAGGTTCATAAAAACTCCCTTCAATTTCTTCATCGTTGTGATCTTTTAGTTTGTATGTTATTGGATTAGTGTACTGGATCTTATCAACTGTAAACACTTCTTCAGTCCAATTTGGTGTATAGCCCTTGTCGAACACAATCCGTTTATACTTGGATATTCGGACCTTATCACCTATTTTAAATTTTAGTTTCTGTTTTAATGGCTCCATATCACCATACAAATTGAAGTAAACAGTTCCTTCATTCCTCTTATCAGATGCTTCAACGGGTGTCATCTTTGTGCTTGAATGTTTTGTGTTGTTATACTGTTTCACTAATTTTTGTAACATGTCTAAATACTGTGTATTACCTTGAACAGTGAACTGCTTCCACATTTTGGATTTAATTGTCCTATTCCATCTTTCAACTACTGATGATTTCTCTTCATTCTCAGTTGAGTACATCTGTACACTATGTTTCTCTAGCAAGTCCTTCAAGTGTTTGTTGTAAAACTCTTTTCCCTTGTCGACCCATAAATACTGTGGTTTTCTACCTTCCTTGAATATTGATTTGAATGCTTCAGTGACAGATTCACCTTTCTTATCCTTCAATGGGACAATCCAACCATATTTGCTGAAGACATCAATAACCATAAGAAGATATCGATAACCTTTATTCCATTTACTGAACTGTTGCATTTCAACTAGATCACTTGCCCATATTTCATCAATTTTATTTACAATCACACGCCGCCGAGTGAAATTTCGTTTTATGGGTGCATGTAATTCATCAGCTAGTTTTTCTTGCCAGTTTTCTTCACTCGACGGCTTTTTCCGTTTTTTGAAACACCGAGACCAAGTTTCTGTTTTTTGTCGATTAAGAATCTAGCTGTTTGACCCCATTTTGGCATCTCACCATATGGTATTTGATCTAGTGACTCGACCATTGTTCTATCACATTCACCTTTTTTTTTTCATATCATAACAAATATCATGGTAAGCTGCTATTTCATCCACTTTGTTATAAGGTTGTACATTCCATTTCAAGACCTCACCTGTATTTTTATCATACTCTAACTGTTTATCGAGGGGATTATAAGGTCCCATGTATTTATACTTTCCGGGTGTCCATCCACTTTTCGGTTTAGGAAGCTTGCCAATAACCTTATGAATGTCAATAGCACCGCCATAATCTAATCCTTTGATATCTGTTTTGTAACGAATATTTGGTCTCACTTTTGTTGAGAGTTGTTTCAAAGCTTCTGACCCAACCTTTGTGATTGCAGGTTTGCGAGGGAAAGTCCTTTGTCAATTAATTTCTTTTGCAGCTTTGGATTTCTCATTGCTTCTGAAGCATAATATCTTCCCATTTCTACACCTTTCTTTGCTAAATAAGGGACTCCATGTTCTAAGAATCCTGTTAGCGCCATATCTGCGGCTGAATCTAGTATGCCCGCCCCTTCAGACGGGCTAATTAGTTTCCCCGATTTCTGACAAATTTAGTCTTTGTGATTCCACATTCAGCACAAGTACATTTCATCACAGTTCGACCATTTTTGTCTTTTGATATCTTTCACTTCCTGGTACACATTCAGTGACTTTCTTCTGTTTAACACAATATGATTTCACCATTATACATATAAGTTAGATATTTTCTTTAAAAACTTGTTTCACTTCACATATTATTATAACATCTTCGCCGAATTGGTTCTTGAGTACTATCATTATCTTGTCATTACGAACTACAACAGGCGTTCCAACAACTTGCACAATAATTGTTTCCATATAATTTGGTTAGATATTTTTGAAATAATTTATGATGAACCTGTGATTGACTCTTGTGTCTGTGGATCAAATTCAGCATTATGTATTGTGTTCAGAATGGATTTGCCTTTCTGTCTCTCAAGAAGATAGTACAAACACCAATATCCACACAAGACTGAATCTCTTTCTTGTATCTCATCTCCAGAGTATTCAAGTTGTTTTCCACTTGTAGCCATGTATTTCTGTACTTCTGTTGGCATCATTAAACCGAAAGAGTCGAAGTATTCACAGTATTTATCATTTTTGAAATTCCTATAACATACCCAGTGAGTACCAGGTCCAATTTTGGAATCAAGATTGACTATCCCACATTCATTGTTTTTTATTTGTCTAGGCAGATTGTCTCTTGAAAATACTCCTCTAAAATGTTTTATTCCAAGTTGTTTAACCCAATTGATTAAATCAAAGTTGGATAAGGGTTTATTTACAAAATGGTTCCTAGTATGGGGATTGAATTGAATGGACTGTTTTTGCCTAGTAGAAGTCCTTTTCCTTTGGTTTTTTTTTTCATTCCATAACCGATTGGGTTATTCCATGTACCAAAAACAGGAGGAGATTGCCATGGAATCATAGCATGTTTCCCACCTTTCTTTCTGGGTACAATGTCATCTGGAACATGAACAGGTATTGACCGTCTTGGACGGCTGCTTTCAACATGCAAACCTTTTCCAGTTAATTTTCTGATTGCTTCTATAGCCAAAGGAATTCCAATGCTGGCGAGTATTGTTCCAATACCCTTTCCAGTCTGCGCTTTTGTTGGTTTTATAACAACGTCTCCACCATACTGCATTTTTTGGATAACATCAGCCATCTGTCTCGTATTCAATAAATTTCCTACATTCAATAATTGGGATAAATTGGCATTAGGAATAAGAAATCCTCCTTTTTGTTTCTTTCCAAATAGTTTATCAATGCCGAGACTTGCTAATGAAGAAAGAGCACCTGTAGCCAATGCTGGAGCCGCTTTAGCTACTGCTTTACCTGCATAAGGCAATAGTCTTGTTCCAAGTGAAAAAAGACTGGACCAAAGAGAACCTCCTTCTTGGACTGATTTTCTGATCTGTGCTTTGGATATCTTTACATCAGCACCTGTTCCATTTCTCTGTGATTTGGCTAATTTTTTTATCTGTGTTTTTGTCAACATCATTTGATCACCTCCAGTGAGATCTCCATGTGCGAGTCTC
Organism: Pachyseris speciosa; assembly: GCA_016490735.1. Taxonomy (NCBI): domain Eukaryota; kingdom Metazoa; phylum Cnidaria; class Anthozoa; order Scleractinia; family Pachyseridae; genus Pachyseris; species Pachyseris speciosa. The sequence continues at coordinate 726,210 of JAEMWC010000083.1, read as the reverse complement.
AATGTTACCGGTGAATTTGTTTGTATAGCTTTTGCAAGCCTTTGCTTCTGACTGTTTGAAAGTCTTACTCCATGAGGATGATAAGTAGTCATATAATATATGTTTATACTAAATTGTATTTAATACAAACAATCATTTAATTTAATTTATTTAATTTACATTGATCTCAGAATTAATTTTCCATCAGTCTTTCTCATCTCAATATCCTGCTCATAGAGTACCAATGCATACACACTGTAATCAGATTGCTGTAGCACTAAAGTGTATTTGAAAGTCAGTTTTGTCATTCCATCTTTAATATCCTGTTTCTGTTTTGTCAGATCGAAATAAACAAAAGGGAATATTGTACCGAATTGCCCCTGTTAAGAAGGGTACTTTCACTGAAATCATTTACAGCTTGAACATATTTCAAAACATCTCTAAATACTCTTGTTGGTTCTGTTGATGGTTTATAATGAACCTCTGGATAATCATTTACCATTGCCAACTTCAAGATAACAATCAGTCAAAGTTTTGTCATTGCAACAGAAAAGTGTTATAGAGAAATTTATTGGCTGTCTGAGATGCATCACTTGCATCATTGATGATGAATACAAAACATGCCTGGGTTTGTTTATTCCTGTGGAAATACGGAAATTGGCAGTCTGTTGTCTTGTTGAATTGCCTCTCTCAACCATTTCTCTCATGTAAGTCCACTTTCTGTTGTCAAGATACTTGCTCATGTATAAGGACTTTCCCGCAGAATTAAAAACAATGCGAGGAACTATTAGCTGGAATTTAGTTAGTACCACACGGCAATCATCAGCAGCTTGCCAAATCAAATTGGCATCACTCTCAAGTGTCAATTTCACCTCTATTTTTGAGTTAGGCATGAGTTCATCCCAAAAGCTCTTGAAAAAACCGTATCTGTTCAATGCTATCTCTGCATTTACTTCACCACCATCATTAAGCAAAGCTTTACGATCTGAGAATCCTTTGTTATAAGCAGCTTGTGCCACTCTGTTTTCAGCACCTCTGCTGGTGTCAAGATAGAAGAACTCATTGGTTCCCTGACTTACAACATAACCCTGTGAATACTCAAGCAATGACTTAATATTTGTGGCCTGGTTAGCGTCTCGGCATTCATAAACATCAAGACCATTCATTTTTACATTAATGGTGTTAATAAGAGCGTGAGCTGAATTAACAATACCATTTCGATCTGCAGCAGCAATGTTAGCTCCATCTGCAAGCTTATTTTCTTTGAAAATAACATTAAAACGGGCATTATACCAGTCAAATGGTGTAGTCTCTCCACTGTTATCAACAATGAATCGGTAGCCTGTTTTACTCTGATGAGCATTGTTTGCTACTACAGTATTAAGTGCTGTCTCTAGTTCGAACACTACATCTTCATATCTTTCGATATATTTTGAGTCACGATAGTTTGACATATATTATTGTGTTAGATAAAAGTTATTTATTTTACGAGGTCGGCCTCTCTTTCTTTTGATTAAACCACCAGTCTGGCTCACACTCTCAGTTCCACTCTTTCTCTTTTTCAAAAGTTCTATGATTTTGTCACCAGCTTTTTTGCCAGCATGTTCACCAATTGTTGTTGCTGCTTTTTTTCCAGCTGTTTTGATCATATCAGTCACAATACCTTCACCATGTTGTTCATATTTTTTAAACTCAAACCGTTTCATATACTATTAGGTTTTATAATTCTGTCTCTCTCAAGAACAACTCAATATACCAATCTATCCCATTTAAATCGACTGGAGCTCTAGAAGAGTCTGTGACATAAAAGCGTATTGAGCTGATATTATGTGTTGAGACTGGATTCCATGAAAGAAAACGAGGTTTGTAAGTGAAAGGTAAACTTCTAACGAGATCTGTGACAGGAATAACAGCGATTGTATTTGTGCTATTTCCATCAACAATGCTATCTGTCACCAAATCACAATTGATATAAATTTCATCTACTCCTCTTGTAATATCAGGTAGATTTGTTCCATATTCTGTGGCTGGAACTAATTTTGAATCGAAACCGATAAGTTTTCTGAAATCAAGATTCCTCAGATCCACACGATAATTTTCATTGAGTTCAATCAAAATGCGATATGTTGACAAAACGAAATACATGTTAATACCATACTTGAATTTTGATTTGTCTGTTTCAGATGGATTCAGTACATGGTTATTTTTTCTCATATACTCATGAATGTAACTATTGATATCGTCGTATGAATACATCCCGTTAACGAATGTTATTGTTTCCCAGTTTACACCTTTGTCATAGCTGTATTTCATTTGATTATTCCCAAAAATATCTCTGATATTGTACCAACTGTATGTCATATTGATGACATTCACAGCCATTTCATATTTTAAATCATTCGTTAATTTAAGAGGTGTATTGAATCTTTTTTCAAAATCATGACTCTTGCTGACACCAATTTTGTCTCTGTTTTTACTGTTGAATCGTAATGAAATTTCTGTCATATACTTTTACATTAGATATTTCATCATTATTTTATTCAACTCACCGGTTTTCAGGATTCCCAGTCTGTTCAATGTATGCAATATTTTTGTGAATTCATTTTGAACATTTCTGCTGTTGTTGCCGGCTGAAATAGATCCACCAAGTAACTGTAGTCTTGAAAGCATGTCACCCAAAAATGCATCCCTTGAACCCATGCCTGAACCAATAGTTTGTGCACCTTCCTCAACGGCTTTAATTCTTTTTCGGTACTTTTGTAGTAATTTGATCTCTTCAGTCAATTCATATATCTTTTCTTTATTTTTATCCCTCTTCGTTTTGGTTTGTGATAGATGAGCTTTTTTTATTCCAACATCTTGGGTTAATTTACCAATCATTTTGTCATACTTGTCGATGTCGATTTCACCATCCATATATGATTTAAATATCTGTGATGGAGGAGGCAATTTATGTTTCATCAATGTTTTAATATCCTCAAGTGAAAAACCTTTGTCAAGATCTGACTTATATGGTGCTTCTGTTTCAGTCATCATTTTAGGTTTGTAATCAATTGGTAATGTTGTTTTCATTGGTACTGATTCAGGTAACGTGTTCATCAGCATAAGATCTTCGAAACCAGATGTCAAGGCTTTTTGATTCTTTTTCAACTGTTTAATAACTTCATCCTGTTTTTCGTCGACACTTTCTTTCACACTCTTCTGGACATCAATAGAGGGTTTCAGTAATTCTGATGTTGTATCATAAGCATCCTGTTTTCTGTATTCATAAGTCTTGATAACATCACGAACTTCTCTAGTTTTGTTTCCAGCTTCAATTCCACTTTTAAGAAGCCTTTTCATTCGTTCTATATCCATATACAATTGTGTTAGACTAATCTAAACTATTTACATATGGAAATCCCTAATTATGATATTCAGGGTTTAAAGAATTCATTCAGACAGTTGTATCCGTATATGCCAAAAGACACTTTCAGGATGCTGCTGGCTGGTAATTCTGGATCTGGAAAGACAACATTGTTCATGCATCTGATTATGGAACCATTGGTTTATTATGATCAGATACATCTTTATGCAAAAAATTTAGATCAAGACAAGTACAAATATCTTCGGAAAGTAATGGATGAAATAAGCAGTCACATTGGATATCCTGCCTTGGTTTGCAGTCAAGAAGAGATATTGCCAGTTGAACAAATAAAAACACAGATTTGCAGCGATTGGTTGTTTTTGATGATTTCGTGACTGATAAAAAACAAGATCAAATCATAAGCTATTTCATTCAGGGGAGACACAAGAACTGTTCAGTCATATATCTCACACAATCATTCTATGGCTGTCCAAAATCAATCAGACTCAATTGCAGTCACTTCTGCCTTTATGATTTCCCATCCTCAAGAGAAAGGAACTTGATTGCACAGGAGCTTGGAATCGACAAGAAGAAATACATTGAAGCAACCAAAAAACCATATTCCTTCTGTTATGTTGACAAGCCGATGAAAACAATCAAGAGAATTTTTATGGTGCTGTTTAATATTATATGGCAATCAATAATTTCCAAAATGTTGAAAAACAGGAGAATCCAAAAACAGAAAGAATCGAAAAATTAATCTAACAAGATGATATAATGGGAGTTTTTAATGCTCAAATAAATCAAGATAAAACAGAAACTGGTACTGGTGAAAGAGGCCCAGCTGGTCCAGTTGGTCCCAAAGGTGAAAAAGGTGATAGAGGTCCAAAAGGTAATACAGGTGCAATTGGTCCACAAGGAGCTACTGGAGCTGTTGGTCCCAAAGGTGATGGATTTAGATTAACACAAGATGGTAATTATGACATTGAAAATAAACGTTTGACAGATGTTGGTGATCCAGTAAATCATTATGATTCTGCTAACTTGGGATATGTTAATGATGCTGTTTTATCAATTGAAGGAACACGTGTTAATCCATTTAAATTTCTTCTTGAAGATGTATCAAAAACAACTATTCTTAGAAATGCGAATAATCTGCGATTAGAAGACTATGATAAAAGCCCATACAATTTCAATAAAAAAGCCTTGTCTTTTGTTATTCCTTCTGCTGGTCTTACAACTGTTCTTCGTTTTGATCTGACACAATTGGAAGTTTCAAAGTACACTTTAGTTGTTGAGTTTTATACTGATGGTAGCCCAAACAATGCAACAGTCGATGACGACAATCTGTCATCAAATTTAATTGAAAGAAAGGATTCAATAAAAAGAGCATTTCCAAAGACTCATCTTGTTGATGGTTATCTTAAGAGAATATTCTTCCTTGAAAAAACAAGTCATGGTTCCACATCAATGGAGTTATTGTTGATTTCACCATATTTACAAAATAATAAAAAACATTATGTTATAGTTTATGGTGTTTATGGATTTTCTAATATCATTTTATCACATATTCACGACCCAGCTTTTGTAATAGAAGAAGGAAGAATTGTATTTGATCGTGAGCTTAAAATGAGTTTTCGTAGAATAGTCAATGTTGCACACCCTATATTACAACAAGACTGTGCAAATAAAAAATACGTTGATGATGCTGCCATATATCTGACGAATAATAAAGCGAATATAGCATATGTTAATTCTAACTTTGTGAAAAAAGATGGAAGCGTTGCAATGACTTCTGATTTGAATCTTGGAGGTAACAAATTGACTAATGTAGCAGCGCCAACAACAAACAATGATTCAGCCACGAAGGGGTATGTTGATACTGAAATTGCTGGAATTACTGGCATTGATGTTTCACCATTTCTTAAAAAAGATGGAAGTGTTGCAATGACTGGTGATCTTGACATGGGTGACAATAAAATAACAAATGTTGGGGCTCCAACTTCTGACAAAGATTCTGCCAACAAAAAGTATGTTGATGACCTTGTTTTTTCAGCATCAGGAGCTCAACGCAACCCCTTCGCTTTTCTGTTAAAAGATATATCCAAGTCTTCTGTAGTTAGTGATGCAACAAACCTTCAAATTGAGAATTTTGACAGATCACCTTATCATATAAACAAGTCGTCATTGTCTTTTTTCATCAAACGAAGAGGCAACTTTACATCCAAAATTCGTTTTAATGTGACATCTTTAAGAAACAGTCAGTACACTTTTGTTGTTGAGTTTTACTCACCATCAGACCCAAGAAGTGCAACAGTCGATTTAACCCTTCAAACTGTAAATATACGAGATGCGGGACAGCCGTTTCAAAAACCTTTTCCCCAAACTCCACACGTTGATGGTTATATGAAGAAGCTTTTCCGAATCGAAAAAACCAGTGGTGGGCAAGCGGCAATACAGGTGGAACTTTCCAGCACAGCTCCTGCGTCTAACACCAAAACACATATCATCGTTTATGGGGCCTATGGCTATCATACCAATTTGTCTTACTTTGTTCATGACCCAGCTTATGAAATTGAAAACGGTCATGTTGCGTTTGGTAGTAATGTTGACATGAAATTAAACAAAATCCTCAACCTGCAGGATAACCCCTCAAACCCACAAGATGCTGTAAACAAAAGTTATGTGGACCAGAGGTTGCAAACCAAACTCGATACGATTGCACAACAAAATCTGAATATGAACAACAATGCCATTACTGATCTTGCTCCACCCGTCAACGCAGACGATGCGGTGACAAAACGTTATACTGACGAATATTTTCTCCGACGAGACGGTTCGACTGCAATGTATGGCGATTTGTCGATGGGTGGAAATAGAGTGACTAATTTAGCGGAAGTGGTGAATGAAACTGATGCAGTGAACTTTAGAGTTTTAAATCGAGCTTCACAAACCATCAGAGCAAACACTTTATTATTGAATGGAACAAATGCGATGGCAGCGGATATGAAACTTGGAGGGCATAAAATCATTGACTTAAAAGAAGGAACAAATAAAACCGATGCCGTAAATTTAGATCAATTAGAAAAAAGTCATATTTCATCTGCTTCTCATCCAAAGAATGCTTTCAAATATTTGATGAATGATATCGATGAAGTCAGTACTGAATATGGCTTGAAAGTCAATGGATATGTCAATTTACCTCGTTCACCACATTTGATTTCAAAAAAGGTCATTGATATAGACTTGAATAAAGAAGCTAATCATATTTACAGAGCTAGAATTGGATTTAATATGTACACAATAAAAGATGGAAAATACACTTTCATTCTTGAATGGCTATTTCCTGATTATGAAGGAATGAGTCTTAGTAGTGTAACATTCAGTGCAACTGGTGGAATTACAATTCATAAAACTGTAGGGAGAAAATTTGATAACAGAAATGAAGATCATTCGAGATATTTATTATGGATTGAAAAACCATCAGCAAGTTCACCACCTGAATATTTATATTGTACGATTCATATTAATGCTAACCCAACTTATCCAAATAAGTACAAAGTTCATTGTGTTGCATATGGTATTGATTTTGAAGCTGTAGACGTTCCATCAAGTGTTTACGACTTCGCAGAAGCTTATAAAATCGTGAATGAAAAAATACAATTACAAACTGATTTAGATTTGAATGGACATGCCTTGATTAATAATTCATCAAACTTATTTGATGGTCAAAATGGTGAATTGACAATGCTAAATAACATTAATATGAACAGCTTTCTTATAAGTGAGGCTAAACTTGGCGGTGATTTAAATCTGAATGGCTATAGAATTCATAATAATAGTTTGAATCTATTTCGTTCAAGCGTTACAGGTGTAATTATGGAAACAGCTTTCGATTTGGGTGGATTTGCTCTCTATCAGCCAAAATTAGGAGGTGATCTAAATTTGAATGGGAATGGAATAATCGGTCAAATACAATATTTAAATTGCTCTGTCAAAGCCAAACGAGGACATAATAAGAATGTTTTAAAGCCTGTATTGATAAATGGCTCTGATTTTTTAGTCATTCATAACAATAACTTTTATATTAAGAAAATGTATGTATTACAAGGAACAAACCCGGAATATTCTACTTCAAGACAAAAGCTGAAGGTGGTAGGCCTTTGCCATTACCAGCAACTATTTATGAACACAGACATAATACTATGAGTAGAAACATCACAACGGTCAATATCAACAAATCATTATCGAGAGGCTATTTAATCATTGATTATTCACATCCTAATACAGGTGCATTTGATACAACATTCACACTTGAAGTGGTCATGAATTAATCTAAATTAATATTATAATGGGAGTTTTTAATCTCAAATAAATCAAGATAATAAAGGTGATAAAGGCGATACTGGTGCAATTGGTCCTAAAGGTGATAATGGAAATGGTTTTACATTAACACAAGATGGTCACTATGATCTTGGAAACAAACATTTGACTAATGTAAAAGCAGGCAATGATTCTGATCATGTTGTAATCAAATCACAAGTTTCAGATATTGTCAGAGATAGTTTTTTGGATTTATGGGTTTCTGAATTCATCAGATTATACTCTAAATGTACTTATCAAATCGACAGAGCGAATAATAATTTTTTAGACATGAATGCAGACAGAAAAGTTGAAACATTGTACGATCTCTCGAATGAAGAAAATAATGCAACACAATCAACTTTAAACATAAGACCCACTGTTTGTACTAAGGCTGAGAAACATAATGGACGTTATTATTTAGACTTTAATGGATCACAGAGAATGATAAGTCAAATCAATTTAAATAATAATGCTGTTAATATCTTCATTGTTTATAAATTAAATTCAAATACAGGTGGAAATCCATGGAAAAATGGTCTTTTTGGTCATGATAATAGAGGTTATGATAAGTTTGTCAGCTATTACAATGGTTCAAATTTAGTTATAAGTGGTGTTGATCAATCAAATTGTGTATATTTTGGTCCAGCAGCATCTATACAGAACTTCAGAAAGATATCTGATTATTCCTCAAATGATTTGGGTCAAATAAATGTTTGGCACTGCTTGTCTGTTCACTGGGATAATTTATCTTCTCCAAAAACAAACACAAGTAAAATCTATTGGAAAAAAAAACATATTGGAAGTTTTACAGCGGCTAACAGAAGTGGTAGTCGGCAAATGACTTTTGGTGATTTGGATCCTAGCTCCATCGCACCTCTTGACGGTAGTGTTATTTTTTTCTGTGTGTACTTGGATTCTATATTAGACGAAAAAACAATTTCAGATCATCATCAAATTTTAATCCAACGATATAATATAAATGAACAAAATAATTAGATATGTGAGATGGTTTACTCGAGATGCTGAACGAAAAAACCCTGGTGTTGACAAGAGGATTTTGAAATCAGCTTTGGTTTACCAGTATTTGCATCACAAACATTTTAACAAATATATTGAAGTGAGAGACATTATCCAGGAGCATATAGGCATTGGATTAATCGGTCCCGGTGAGGGCTGCTTAACACATTTTTTGGAGCATACTCTTGGTTGGATTGATACATTACAGACACATGGTATATTACACGATGCCTTTGGTAGGTTTTATGTCAAACATGCACTTGATAGAGGATATTCTTATGCTCTACCGTCTTTCTTGACGACTAAAATTAGTAAGTTATCACCTCTAAGTGGGCAATTGTCTGGTTTGTGGTACTGTGTGTTGAACAGAATCGTTATATAAGCATATTGTATGAAAGAGCGAAAAAGCATATTCAGCTGGAACCATATTTCAGGTGAATTAACAGAAGATCAGGTAAATGAATTAAAATCCTATTACCGAACATATCACAGAAAGTGTTGGGCTTATAAACAAGCTGTTAAACGGTTCAAAAAATGGAAATTATTGGGGAATTCAGCATCCATTATATTTGCAACTGGCGGTCTTGCCGCAAGTATTTCGACTGGTGGTGTTAGTTTAGTTGCCATCAGTACAGTATCACTTTTAATACAAGGTTGGATGAAACACAAGAACCTTGACATGAAAATACAGAATTGTACATATGCTTATCAAAGCTACCAGCATCTTCTCAATACAATAAAAGAAACCATGAGAAGCGGTAATTTTGATAATTCCAGCATACACAATACAATGAAGAACATAGACGATTATGTTGTTGATAATAGTCCAATTATTGATAAGTACCTACTGAAATATGATGAAAAATTCACTGTTTGATAATACGAATAATCTTATCAAATATTAACAATAGAATCTCAACCCAATATTGATTATAAAATTTCAGTGTTTTCTTTGAGTTGGTTAATATGATATACTCATAAGGCAGATCCATCATCATAAACAATTGTTTCAGAATGAATTTGGTGTTTATCATTCTTTTACGATTCTTATTCACCGAAGGGATGATAGTGTCTATCTCCTTGAATATTCTTAATATTTTACCCTTATCTTTTACTGAAATTTGAAATCTATTCTTGCAACATATACCATTTATCACATTTTCAATATGGTACTTCCGATGATATATAGATTTCCGCTTTATTTTATACATATTATTATGAAAGTCAACGTACTCCTTACAATAATCATAACCATGGACTGAACCACAATTTGTACAAACATTTTCACCATTGTCATTAATCATTTTCTGATTATCACAACATGGTTCATTTTTGACACTATGTTCTGCTATCTTCTGATCACATAAAGGACATATTAGATATTTTTCTACTTCAACAAAATATTCGTGAATATCTGGATTACAAAAATCATTTACCATCTGGCTACCTGATCCAATATTTTTCTGACTCAGGCCATTTACCATCTGGCTACCTGACCTGATTTGAGAGGGCTTTTCCAAGGCCCGGAGATTTCTTTCTTCATTCTCCATAATAACCTATAGCGACATTTCTTTAAGTGTTTTTTATATCATAAAGTACTTAAATAGATGACCTTGACCTTGGAAAATGGGAAAATGCTGTTCTACCTGAATACTGCTCATATATACTAATTATCGCTTAGAATGTTGAAATTAGCTGTTTCTCAACGAATACTACTCAAATATGCTCATTCCGCTTAGAATATTGAAATCAGCCGTTTCTCGACGAATACTACTCAATTCTTTCATTCATCATCCTGATGCCTAAAATATTGAAGTATTCTGGGAGAAAACGCTAATTTTAGATTTGGAAAATTTGACCTTGACCTTGGGAAAAATGCGCTGTTAAATTTTACGGCGCAAAATTGGAAAATGCGTTGTTGTGGAAAAATGTGACCTTGACCTTGACCAAGCGGTGGAAAATGCGCTGATGTGAAAAATGCGCTAGGGCCCCCAAGTACTATACTACTTATGGGCATGTACTCCAAGCTCAGTGTTATAGTTAATACGGACAGAGGTTTTTCTGAGAATGGCATTTTTTACGCAATTATCATGCTCATGCACTTTGAATAACATCATTGGAATGTCATTTTATGTCTTTGGAAAAAACATTAACATCAATAACACTGTCGTTTACATTTTTTTTAAGTCATTACTGGCAAGTACATGACCGTCCATAATCACTTTGAAAAAATGTAAACGACAGTGTTATTGATGTTAATGTTTTTTTCCGAAGACATAATAGACTTAACGATAAATAAAATGCCATTCCAATGATGTTATGCACCTATCAGTGTCAAGCCCGAGGGGGGGGGGGGGGATTCGGGCAAAGGGTGGGGATTTTGACATTTTCTAAAAAAAATTATCAAAATCCCACCCCCGGGCAAAAAATAATTGTCAAAAGTATCAAAATCCCCCACCCTGGGGCAAGGGAAGGCGGTCATATACCCTTCAGTCCGTGTTGTTCACAAGAGGACCATGCCAAAATTCCCCACCCTGTCCGATCCTGTCCCCACCCTGTCCGATCAAAATCCCTACCCTGGGATATACGTGACAGTCAAATTCCCGTCGGTTGCCCCCCCCCCCCCTCCCCCTCGGGCTTGACACTGATAGGTGCATTATTGAAGTTGCATGAGCATGATAACTGCGCAAATGAACTAACGGGTAAATGAAAATTTGTCCGTGAAAATGTTCTTCCGAAGATGTTATCGAATTCCAGTAAATTAACTGAATAAATTTCTATTTTCTGTAAATGAAGGGCAAAAGGTGTAGTAATGAAGGACGCTATTTTATGTTGTTGCCTGCTTGGTATGTGAAAACCAACCTTTAAGCATCTACACCCATATCACCGAGACCATCTCAGTCACGGCATTCGTTCCGCATTCGTTTTGCTTGAGGCAGTTGATATCAGGCATATTAAGGCATTGTTAGCCGCAATGTTTGACTTGGATCTGTTAAGAAGGGAAGTTGAGGCACAATTGTTCTAAAACATGACCAGCAACAGTTTTGTGGTTGGCTAATAATATTAAACACTTATGACGTTCGAATTTCAAAACAAGTTGCGACCAGAAGTAAACCGCGTTAACGGTCAAAATTTTCTGACTAAAATGGCCGCGTGAATTTCATTTGTTCGTTAATTAGGAATAAGCCAGACGAAGAAGGACTTTGGGTTTTGGTGATGGGGTATTCTATTTTTAAATAATTAATCTAATGAAGTTAAGAAAATCTGACGTACAAATAGAATCTCGGGGGTGGAGGCTAAGAAATTGGACCTTAATTATTCATTATTCTTGGGTGTTTTTTTCGAATTATTCATTATTCTTTTTAATCGTTTGTGTGTTTTTCATTATCGTTATTTCCTCAACGCTTACGAACGATTTTTCCCCGTTCAATTCGAATTCAGATTTAAGTGTAATACATTAGCAACTGGAGCGTGGTACTTCCATACTATGTTTGTGCAACAGCGTTTTCACAAGTAGTTTTATTTTTAGATAAACATTTCCCGAGAATTGGCATCGGATAGCCAACCACAAGCGATTGCGTAATGAATAAATTGTTAATACGTTCGAAACTATGTTCTAAAATATTTCAGTAATTACACTTAAAGTAATAGAGGACGTAAATTGGTCTGATTGGAAACAATTATTTTCTCGGGAAAAGCTTATCTAAAAATAGACCTTCTTGTAAAAACGCCGTTGCACTGCCATATATTCCTGGGGTATATATGGCAGTTGCACGCTACGGGTAATGGGCTCCTCTTATAATGTAGTACTGTCACATTTTTCTAAGAAATCTTCTCAGTTCTTTTTTTTTTTTTTTCAAACTGCACTGATATTTATTCAGAAAATCAGGTGTTTTACTTTTCGGTGCTATTGCAATTGCTATCACGATATCTCTTCCACTTTAGCACGTAGCCTCTTCCGCAGGCCACTTTATTGCATGTAGCACGTACCTTGCACTAGTTATTGTTGAGTGATCAATACAAACATAACCTAAATTATGTTGGAAAAAGCACAAAACAGCCAAAGCATGATACATATCAATATAACGCTTTCGTGGGACAAAGTATGACATTGTAAATAAAAAAGAAACGACTTGTCTCCAAAAGCGCAGTACCCATGGTTGTGTTCACAAGTTTGTATCTAGAGTTCCCATCTGTCTCAAAAAGTTAATAGTTAAGCGTTAAGTCAAGTTAAGATCTCATAATTACTGCACCAAAATACTTGGCCTAGTCCGTTACAGTGGAACCTCGATTTAACGAGCCTCTATATAACAAAGTCATCTATATAACGGATTTCAATGAGCTCGTTAATACAGGGCCCGCGGGGCAGTTTTTAAAGTGGGAGGGGAGTGGAAGGGGGGCGCTCCCGCGTTTTCAAGTGAGGGGAGGAGACTAACTTTAAAACTGTAATTCCGTTTAATTCATAGGCTTTGTCCAGTGGTTACGTATAGGCTCAAAAAATCGAGTGATATCCTTCTACACTTTTCAACTCAATTCAAGCATTTAGAGAAAGGGGTTAGTGACAAAATAAATGTTGTAATCACACTTTACGTAATCTGTAAACGAAGGTAGGGTAATCATAACTTTGGTTCATTTATTAGCTTACCGTCACGGAATCGGCGAATTCTCTGAACGTACCGTAATTCCTTTTTTGAGTCGTTGCGATCAACAAATTCACTTGTCACGTCAGCAAAGCAAAGTTTGTATGTTCTGTCTTGGTGAGTGTTTACAACTGTAAGATTACTGAACCTTTCTTGAGTCTTTTCTTTGAGCCTTTCTCGAGTAACTCTTCGAGAGTTACTTTCACAGACAACATAGAAAACTTTAAAACACGCCTTATCTAGAAAAGTTACCTTAAGAAAATGGCGGAACACATACTCTAAGAAGTTAACTATGCGGACAGACAAAATAGCTCTAACACAGAAACAGAGAACGCACAACTTCTACCCTTTGTGACGCAATTTCAACCATCGTTACCGTGTTTGAGAAACATACTAATGGACAAATGGCATCTAATACAAGAACAACCATTACTCAGGGAGGTACTCAAGGAACCTCCATTAATTTATTATGGAAAAGGAATATCGCTTAAAGATATGCTTGTTTTACTCAATGGGCACACAGCTGGAGTCAAGTTGGTCTGTCAACCCCATTTTAATCACCAACTGCAACGATGTGTATGAATTGAAAATATAGTGGTTTTAAAATTATACCATCAGACAGGATCGAAAGGAACCAATCATAAATTTGGATGTTTTCCCGCGAGGTCCGCCACCTTTAGCCAAGCACTATTATCTCTTGAAAGTACTTTTCTTGGACATGTCTTTTACTTAAGTTATTAATTTTCCCACAAAAAGTGGGGGGTGGCTTACCCAGTCCCCCGGGCCCTCCGCCTGCGCGGTCCCTGTAATACGTACACAGCCTACAGTGGTATACTATGAATTTCTGTCATCCCGGCAGACTTCAGAGAAAATCAACTTGTCGCCAGTGTAACTATCGTCAGTCCACATGACACTGTCAGTAAACACCAATTCTTTTCTATTTTTGTCCTTGACGAGGAGATTCTTCAAAAGCGGGAAAGGGAAAAACTCACTGTACTGTTTTGCAGATCAGGCAATCACTTCCTCAGCCTTGAAGTGAACTTCACGCTGCAGTAAGGATCGATCAAGGGGCAGCTCTGGGTCTTGCTGTTGTGGAGCATTTTGGCGCTCCATCAAAGCGCTAGTTGCAGCACTGGAAGCATGCTCACGTTCATCATCATTCACCATAGCCTAAACCGGCCGTTAGTGCACCCTCAGAGACCAGAGGCTCACATTAGCTAAGTTATACGAAAGATGGCTAGTGTCCTCTTTGCTTTTGTCCCTGACAGAATGTTGTGGGATACTTCTCCCTAGAGAGGTTGCAAAGTCCCTCATCTCTATTGTTTGAAAAAGGGTCATTCTCGCTATTCAATCTTCAACCAACGATACAGGTGGCTTGGGTAGAGGAAGGGCCAGTGAAGTAACGGAAATGACCTCGATACATCCTCTTCTCAAGCTCCTTACGCAAGAGGCGCGTAGAATGCCATGTTGTAGTTGAGTGGGCGTGGCGTAGTCTTGCCTCGTGAGGGTAAAGAAATAATCTACATTAGCATAACTGAAAAAGACAACCTGACCCTGAGACAATATTTTGTAGTCAACGATCAACGATCTCCACTCTTTAGGGTATAACGTATGGAAATACGTGGATGACACTACGCTCGCTGAGGTTGTTCCAAGTGGAGGTCAAAGTGGGATGCAGGTAGCTGTTAACGCTGTTGAGCAGTGGTCTACAACCAACAAGCTCCAGCTGAATGCGGATAAGTGCAAGGAACTCGTTATTGACTTTAAGTAGGTTAAACATCATTTTGACGCAGTTACTGTGAACTCTCAAGAACTCGAACGCGTAGATAGTGTTAAATTGCTAGGAGTTATTATAACCAACACACTCCAATGGAATTGTCACGTCTTGGATATAATCCAAAAGACCAACAAGAGAATTTACTTTCTTATATTACTTAAGCGTGCAAATGTTCCAGCACACGATATTATTTGCTTCTATCTCACTTGTATAAAGCCTGTCCTAGAATATTGTGCCCCCCTGTATCATCACGCATTGCCTGACTATTTAAGTAAAGATATTGAACGCATTCAAAAACGTGCACTATCAATTATTTCGCCAGGCCTTTCCTACAATGACAGCATGTCAATGTTCAATATGGCACCTTTAGAGGACAGGCCCATAGATCAATGTAAAAAATTGTTTGATTCTGTTGTATCTAATCCAGATCATAAGTTGCATCGTTTTCTCCCTCCCAAGAACTATTGTCATTATAACCTCAGGAGACAACGCCACTTTGCAAATCCAGTCATGCGGACCAAGCGTTTTTCTAGCACATTTCTGCCATCTATGTGCAAGCATTAGTAGTTTTTGTTTTTGTATAAAGTATAATCTAATTTTAAGTATAACTTTATAAAGTAGAATTCTAAAGTACAATTTTGTACTGTACTTTTTCAAATTTTTTGTACTTTTCCATATTTCAAATCTTGTATCAAATGTATTTGTAAATTCATGCAATTCAGCCTTAGAGGGCTGCCATGTGATTTGAATTAAAGCTATCTATCTATCTCTATCTAGTCAAGCAAGGTTGCCATGAATCCGTTCAATGAAAGTCCTTGCTGCGTCAGAACCTTGGGTTGATATTCTGCCACTCCGCTCCTTTGTTTGCTACCCCAAGGACATAATACAATCCACCCGCCTCTCCAAGTGAGATTGCGTCGGATAATGCCATAGAGGAAATTCTTCACGCTTATTTGAGATCTCGGGAAGTTTTTCCGAAAGTTAATCAGTTTAGCGATTTCAGGAAACAAAATGAAATTAAAGGGTTCTCTCTAATATTAAAGATACGAAATTTATGATCATTTCTCCAGAAAATTTTCATGCCCGCCACATAGTGCGTTTTAAGAGGAAATACCCTGTTTGAATCCCAGTGTTTTCAGTTTTATCTCATTATTGTTCCGTTTAAAATCGCTGACGATAATATTACTATATGCATACCAGGCCTGACAGAGAAAAATTATTCAGTTTCCTTCCCCCGGCTCACAGGGACAGCTCCGTATAAACAAAAAAGCGTGTTATGCAAGTCCAACACTGGTCTTTGATAGAGCTTTAAATATCAATACGTTTGGGTTTCACCCTTTCAGTGACGCCTGCCGCATTGCACTCCGCCATCCCTCTCCCAATAATTGGCCCACGTTGTAGTTTTTAAAGTTCGAGGGTGCCCTCACCTTTTAAATGGAGGTTTGACTATGAAAATGGTTCAAACGCATCTAACTCAGTTTCATTCATAGCGGAGCTCCGGCGGAGAGCCATACTTATAGAAACCCGTCAACTGCTTTTCTCATGGTAAAAATGGCTAGCGGTATTGCTCGTGGGCGCGTACGCACGACGACGGAGTCGCCCAATAATTAATAATATCCTAATAATAATCATAATAATCCAACATGGCGGCCATACTCCAGCTGATCACCTAGTTTTTTTACCCTTGTTTAAGCCGCGGCTACACGAGCGATTTTTTGCTTGCGATGGTGATGCGATTTTTTGTAAAATTGTCGCGTCGCCGGCGCGCGATGAAAATCACCCGTGTAGCCACCCTCGCACAGGTGATGCGACAGCTCAAAAAATCGCAGAAAAAGAATCGCGAAAAATTAAACTCATTCAATTTCTCGCGATTTTTTTCTTGCGACGTTCAAGGGTGGCTACAGTTGCGATTTTCATCGCGCGCTGGTGATGCGACAAAATTGAAAAAATCGCATCACCGGCGCGAGTGAAAAATCGCTCGTGTAGCCGCGGCTTTACAGCGTAGATCTTTGATATAGGGCATCCGTGTCATGGCTAATTGACACCTGTCAAAACAAGGTTTCCGCTGACCAGTATCACGTGACCATATCGCGGGCTCAAGTTAGAGCTCATCGAGGTCCGCTGTTTTTTGAAGTTGACCGCTGGCCAGGTAATGGTTTTCAATTGGATCGCAGGCTCAAGTCAAGTTAATTTAACCAAAACGAGACACCCAAGCCACAACGAGGCTTAATATTTCGCGCGCTTTCTGCGGCTCGAGATTTCACATTCAGTTGGTGTCTTCATTTTGAGCAAATCAACATCATCTTCGAAGTTCAGTTTCTGTCTCTTAATTCGCATAACTGAAGGGCATAAAAATCAAGAACAACTTAAAAGATACTCCGGAAGGTGAATTTTCAACTGGAAAATGGAAGAGCAAAAGGTTGTTCGCAGGAAATTCTTCAATTTTTGGATCCACTTCTATGGCGCCCGGATTGTGTTGTTACAAAACAAAATGATTTAACGCTTCAGGGCTTGTTCACTTTACCGCGAGATCTTGCAGCTCACCAAGAAAGTTCTTAACAACTCATCGGCATTAATGGCAGGAACGAGTAGCTCACACTTGGTGGAAGAAGTTTTTTCTTTGAACAAACCGTTTGCTATTTTTGTAGATGCGTGTTTTTACTATAGTGGATCGATGCGTATTTTCAAGTGGTAGAAAGCTTGACAACACAGGTAACTTAAATAAATTGAAGCTTAGCATTTGGTTTAATCGTTGTTAATTTTGTTCAGGAAGGAAACTTGTATTTCTGTCTCGACTGGATATAAATAACAGTCTACTCGTTTTGGACACAAAGAGTAGCTAGTCGAATTGTTTGTTTGTTGTTTTACAAGCGAACGAGTGTTTTCCTCCGCTTGGCTGACTGCACATGTTTTTCGGCGTCTGTGTTTCTGCAGTGTTAAGAACTGAAAGAAACGTTTGCCCTTATGTTATTAACACGTAATCGCAATGAATCCTCGTAAAATTAAGGATTAGTATCACTTATGTTTTGCGCGATGAGGACAATTTCAGCAACTTTCTGAAAACTGGCACAAGTGATATTTACTCGGCCCCATGCGATTACCTATCCAAACTATCAGGATTGTTTTCGTTTTTCTCTTTTCTACGACATTTAAGCTATGTCTAAACTTAACGTACTATGAAATATGTTTGTTAAGTCCCGGCTAAAGGATCAAACATTTTCTTCCATTATAGTGTTTGTCAAGCATAACGTTTGGTGGCTAAACGCAAAACAATGTTTGACCAAACACGGGACCAAGTGAGTCCAAAAAAAATGATTTTTGCATATTATTGCTGAAATTTTCGACGTTACGTGGCTCATTTGGTTGCTTTTTACCGTTTGTGCACGATTTGTTTGTTGAGGTGGCTAAACGATCAAACATTTGTTCGTAGTGCGAAATTTTGGGTGAACATGTTTGATTTCGATCAAACATGGAAAGCCATTTAATGCACTATTGTGAGAGGTGGCTAAACCGTCAAACATGCTCGTCCAACGATGTTGGATGAAAATATTTGATCATTCTGTGATTGCTAAATTTGTTTTTGAACAAACACACGCGTCGACTGTATTGTTTTCTTGTATTGTTTTGCTGTTTTTGAACCGCGGTCAATTCCCGTTGACTGCTCTAAACATAAAATATTGGCGCAAGGAAAGCCGTGCGGTGTTCTTCAATACCAGTAAAAAAATAATCGTGGAGCTCCGCTTTTAGGCTTGGCTAAATCTATATATTAAGCTTTGTCCTGCAGTTAGCAAATTTTATTAATCCAATGAACCAAGTTTGGTTGTTCGTATTACCACGGATCCAATGCGCCTCTTTTTTGCTATGATACAAGCACACACACACAAAAAAAAAACCCGAGAAAAAAAAAAGGGAAAAAAGAAAATATAGGTCGAATAACACAATATATTCAAAATAAAATCATAGCGCTAGTGTAACTTCCACACAGAAGAGAAAAACACTCCAGTATGGCTTTTAACGCACTTTAATGGAGGTAGAGGTTGTTGCGGTAATGAAAAGCAATTCTTGAAAGAGGCTCTTGAGAAGCAGTTCTTGATTAGCAATTCTCCAAAACGGTTACACCTAAAATACAACAAAGAAAAGAACTCAAATGACGAATGATCCTCGCAGTTCTTAGTACAATTTATGCAATTGCGAAAAGAAGCCTGAAAAAATTCAGGACTTCAACGGGAGTATCATTCTTCATTTGATTTCATTTCCGCAGTTCATATATGAATTTTTTCATATGCATCATTTACACTCTTCTCTTTCACGGGAACATATGAACCCACAACTGACCTGCTTCCAACGTGATTCGTGACTTCATAGCTCAGTTGGTTAGAGCATCGCACCGGTATCGCGCGGTCAGGGGCCCAAACCCCGTTGAAATCCTGAATTTTTTAACCTGCGCACTCAACTGGATCTGCGATATAGATGTAAATTCCTGCACTAAGGCGTATCTGCTCTCAGACTAACGAAACTGCTTGTAAAAGCGAAACGCAAAAACAAAAGAAACTTAGATGGAGGAGTTCATTTTGCCCGAATGGTTTGTTTGTTTGTTTCTTTTTTCCATTATTATATTATGGAGCTTTAGCAACGACGACGGCAACGGCAACGAGAACGCCACAAAACAATAGGTTTAATGAGCACAAACAATGGCTCTGCACGTGCGTTTTATATTTTGGTACATTTCTTCAGGGGCACCCAACGAGCCAAATCAAGCAAATGCTGTAGAAAGGCATTTTTAAGTGCCTTATGGTGTTGGAAGCCTGTCTAAAGAGATGTTTTCGTAAGCTAGAAGAAGTTCATCTGTTCGGATTCTCTAGCTGAAATTTTTAGAGCGTGTCCGTGTAAGAACCGACCACTCAAATTTTGGTGGAAAATGGATTGCCCTCATTTTTTCTACACAAGTCAAGCAACATATGCAATGAACGAAAATGGCCTTTATTTCGCCAGATTCGCTTCCTTTATTTTTTGACGAATTTTTTTTATAGGCGAGTCGAAAACCGCACAAAACCGGAAATTGAAACACCTAATTTTGGTCGTTACGCAATGCATGCTAAAAACTCGCATATTTAACAAAACAACCTAATTTTTTTCAGAATCACTAGATAATTCTTTCTTCTTTCCACAGAATTAAAAATACGCGTTTATCTTAAACACAAGGAAAGTTATGATTTTTTTCCCGAACCATCTTAAAAACGTCTTTAGCATTTTTGCCAACATAGCCTCCAAAGAAACAGATTTTTTTCAAAAGTGGGACCTCTACATGAATGATGACTGTTATCAGCTTAATGTACTAAGGCTAAGCTACAAATATCTGTATTAAAAGTTGTGGGCACTCGTAAGTTTGAAGCGCAAAAAATTCGAGCAAGTAGCTGAAAATTCAACGTTTTGTGTAAAAATGACGAATCTCGTGACTTAACTGAAATAAGTTTTAATTTTTGTCAGCGAATAGTTTAATGTTACCTGATCAGATTTATTGAGTTTCAACGTTTGGAGAACTCAGTGAGACTTATTTTACACCAAAAAATCGAGAAATCGTCGGAACTTTGCCTTGCTTTTGATTTCTAGTACTGATTATTCGTTACCTTTGCGGTAACGCATCACGCATCTTTGGTTGACTCAAGCGTTGATTAAAAATCTTGTATATACTATTTCCCACGAAATGAGAGCCTTAATAGTTATATTAATAGTTATTCACACCAATTATTTTCCTTTTCTTGGTGTTATAGGTTTCTTATAATGTATGAGGAGTCATCGCTAAGGCCGGTAGTATAAACCGGTGTATGGTATAAACCTGCGTTGTGGTCAATGTCAACACCATTAATTTTGTTCGTGTGAGCGTTCACGAGTCTGTTTTCACCAAATACAGAGTTCTTGGCAATAAATGAAGCAGGAAAGCTTATGGAGAGATCTTTAGCTAAACTGATATCCGAAATTGAAAAATAAAAACAATCTAACGGAATAGAATGGGTGCATTATGGTTCATTTCACCGCAACATCATTGTAACTTTAATTATCGAGGAAGTTTGCCGGTGTTTCACTGTATTTCTTTGTTTCTCAAAAAAGCTGAACCGGGTTTAACCAAAATGACCACTGTTATATGTTTTCTTTGCTTACTGGAAGTTGCATTAAGTACGTTTACAAATGTAAAAGCTTTGAAGAAGCATAAACAAACTTCTACATAGCAAACAAGTTTTTTCACTGCAACTGTTGTCACGCGTAACGCATTCATAAAGAAACACACGATCAGTTGTAAAAGAGTTTAACAAATTAAAGTTAAATCAGTAAAATTTCTCCTTGGCAAAACAAAAAAAAAGCAGTTTCTCTTCAGTGAACGTGAAAAACAACTTTTTTGCTTGAGCATGATTGTAGTTCGGCATCGCAACTGCAGAGTGGAGTTATTTTTTTTTAAATAACCATTAACCACCATGATATTGCCGGGCTACATTTCACATTCTGAAAACGCAGGGCGATGTTAGTTCAGTGACGTCCTAACCACTGGAACTCTCGTAGATTCCTAAAAGTAAATCGAAGGAAAAACATCGTCTGCGACTGATGTGATCAGTTTAGTTTAGTTATCGCTCAAGAAGCAGTTACATTCTTGAACAAAATAGGACAACTTCTGCACCAAATCCTTCTTCCTATCTTTCGAGTTGAACGCTACATCAAAGTGAAGCAAAATTGTTTTGAGCATTGTGACATTAAACTTTTGCAGTTTGTCTTCCTTGACGCATTTGCACAGGTCTGTAGTATCGTAACAGATGGGATGCTGCGGGCTGAGCTCTGAGGCAATATCAGCAAGGAGCTTCTCTCTTTCTTCTTCCTCCTCCTCTGCGTAGGCATCATTAAGATCAATGTGCTCGTTACCACGCCTCCTTCGCGCTGCTGCAAGGCGGGAAAAGAATCCCTTAACTTGGTTTTTGGTTAGCCATTCCTCTCTTTTGAAAAGTCGACTGTTGTTGTCATCTTTTGCGTTGGATCAGCTTTATCTCCTGTTTTTTCTCCAATATCAAACTTTGCTGTTAGGTATTCCTTCACTTTGGCAGAAAATCTAGTTGCCCCTCGCCGAGGACTTTGCAGCGCCCACCCAAATGGAAGTTCACATCTGGATCCTGCACTCCTACTTGCTGTTGCTGTACTGCTGTCAGCACTAGCAGACTTCTTTACCTGGTCAACAGTAGAGAATTTCTGAGCCCATTCTCTTCTAAGCCTGTCAAAGGTGGACTCCATTTTCAGTTTTCCTAGAGTGTGGTCTCCAACGTCTAAGTGAGCTTCGAGATCGCCGAATTTTTCGAAGATCATCGGACATCCAGATTCAGGACACGGAAAAATCCCTTCCTTTTCGGCACTGCTCGCACGTGCCGACTTATATAAACGAGTATCCTTGAAAGGGAAAAAGTCCTTCACAACCACCAAGTCAGTAAAGCTTTGATGCCTTTTAAATAGGCGATCAAAGGGAACTAATTTTCCCGGGCCAATTCCATATGACTTCCAGACGCGCACCCCACTTTTTGCATACGCAAAGTTGTGATAACTGCTGAATCCCTCAACAGCTTGAACATCGAGCGTCTTTTTGCTGACGTCAGTGAGGCAGACACATGCTGATGTACCCTTTACATAGCGTTCCGAAAGTGCGCTACGCATATCATCTGCAGATAAAATGTCATGTCCTTCATTGCAGTATCTGCGTAAGGACGCTTTCATGGGGCACAGAATACGGTCGCAAACATCTTTACCATGTTGTGGCTCAGAATAGTCGTACCGCAGGATACGGACACCAATTCGTTCTCCAATATCTGTAACTGCAGCGATAAGGGAGTTGTTGTGATAGCACCCTGCCCCGTCAGAACGGAGATAAACAGATTCTATTTCTGGGTGTTCGGTCTTGATTGCCTCCAGGAGATTCTCAAGTATAGAACTGACAGCAAACCAATCTTGCTGGCATGAGTCGAAGAGGTGAGCATACGATTTCAGCTGCAGACTTCCAGAACTGGCATTGAATGAAATAACTGTGGAAATATGCCAGCTCAATCCCCTTTTGCCATACCAGTCACATTGCCTTTCTCGATACTTCAACTGTAAAAATTTCATGGCCCAGTCCATAACTATCAATGCCGAACTTGAATCCTCCATTTTCACGACGTCCTGTTTGGCTTCGTCCTGATTGACTGACCGAAGTATATGTGCTTTCCACTGTTGTATATCTGATCGTGCCCGCTCAAAGTCATAAAGAAGATCTTCTCGATGTTCTTGATTATACGGATTCCAAGATGAACTTCGCATTTCTGCCTCCACTTCGTTCAAGACTGCTTTCAAGGTCTGGCACTGGCCACAGCTTTCAATATGCTGATGAGTACACACAGCCTGGAAGTCTGGGTCACAACCATCACTTAGGGCCAGCTTTCTGCAGTGGTCGGCACAAGTTGACTCATCCGGCTTGCAGTGGATAGGATACTCTGTCTTCAGGTATTGCTTTGAGTCTCTCAACCTCATTTTGGCATTGTTACACCACTGCTTGTTTCCTCCTCCTTTCTCTAAGTCGTCAATGATTCTCGCCACAGTCTGAAAACCAGCAGCTCCATCAGCAGCTATGTTGTCAAGCCCTTGAAGAGACTTACGCTGGGAGGCTTCCCGCACTTCTAAGATTTTGAATAAGGTTGATCGGCTCAAGGGTTCGAATTGCTCTTCTTTACAAAATTCAAAATATTGATTGATCATGGTAGACCTTGCTACGGTTCGTACGACATTAGGCATTTGAATCTTCTCGCCACTATCAAGTTTGAGGACTTTATTGCCATATGCGACATCTTGATAAAAATGAGGACGATTAGCAAATTCCACGAAATGGTCCACCTTTTCCATATCAAGGCGTACACGGTGTTTTTTCTCTGACACCGGTACTGTACCAGGGCCATGGATCTTTGCGTGTGAGCGGGCCTGCTTTATTTGCCAGTTTGAAAGTTTTCCATAAGGTGAATGGATCTCCTGAAGGGTTATTGCTGGGTATCGAAAAGCATATAGGCTGAGAATTTGTTTCTTTAAGTTCTTTGATGTAGCATTTTTATACGCCGTCATTAATATCATCAGATCATCACGGGCTGGGCGATCGATTCTTTCTTCCTTCGAAAATTCTAGAGATTCGAATAGTTTGTCGCCGCTCCCAGGCGCGATTGCGTTACATACAAGGAGGCAATCTTCGCTCGCTTTTTCTATGATCTTCTTTTTGTCGGCCTCCCTTGCTTCATCCCAGGGGGTCTTAAACTGAAAAGGAAGAGGCTCCCGTGAAACTCCTGGCGTAAGGAGGGCAATTTCATTAATCGCTGCGTTATAGGTATCAATTACATTGGAGTTTTCTGATGTGCTCAAGGGAGTCTCTGGAATCCAAGGAGATTCGCCTTGACTGCACAGTGGTGTTGATGTTTCTCGGAATGGCGTGGACGCTAATACTTGATTGATCGTTGTCATGGCAGTACGCTTACACAACCTGTAAGGAAAGTTAAACCAAATCACGATTCATACTGAGGTATCTAATTAGCTTCATAATTTCAGTTGATTTGAAAACAAACCTCTCGGACTCCGTTTCTTGTACGGAAGCAGGCTCAGGCTGGGTTTCTTTCCCTGGCCGCATCCACTTTGCCTCGCTAGTCACTCGTTCGTTGTGTTTCTTACGGCACGTGGTACAAATAGCTGAATAAAATAACGAAAACAATGTAAAATAAATTATGCAAATTGTGTGCATAACGTTAACTTCTGGCGATCTGTTAAGGCTTCTTCCGGGCATCCAAATCAAAACTACCCAAATCAACATATAATCTGCAAAACGGTTTTTCAAAACGAACTATAGATGAAAAAGACGCCGGAAAAGTCTACATTTTCAAAAATACTGTAGCCAGGGGGGATTACCATGGAAACGCTGTTTTAAATTACTTTGCAGGAAGACGTCAAAAGTGTTAATCCGACTATTTAAAAAAGTTATGAAAAATGGCCAGGTTTCAAATTCTCAATCTCTTTGCATCTGTTTTACTTTGCAAGGTCATGGTATCCCCCATCATAAGAACATTTGAATTGAAAAGAGGGCAATCTGGGCATAGCTAGAGCTTTATTTGACCCCCGAAAGATACCACTCTTAGGCCCCGTTTATATGGAGAAAGTTGTCCCGGGTAAGAGGGTCACCCTCCCAGCCGAGTCAACTTTAGCGAGCGTTTATATGAGACAAAATTGACCCTTTTGCCCGAGCCAGCAGCACTCGCGCATGCTCTGATTGTCTCACCTTGACCCGAGTTGACCCGGCTAGGCGAGCCAAAGTGTTTATATGAAGAAAAGTTGGCTCGGCTAGGCGAGCCAAAGTGTTTATATGGAGAAAAGTTGGCTCGGCTAGGAGGGTGACCCTACCATCGAAAGAGGGTGACCCGGCTAGGAGGGTCACCCTTCTAGCCGAGCCAACTTTTTGTTTCTCATGTAAACGGTTCGCCAAGTTTTGTAAGGAAATGTAGGAAAAGTTGGCTCGCCCAGGGTAGCTCGGGTAGGCGGGTGACCCTTCTACCCGGGACAACTTTTCTCCATATAAACGGGGCCTTAGGCTCAGTTCAAACGTCGAACTTCACGTGTGCCGAATCTAATGCAAACGAGAAAAATCTATTGTTTTCGCTCATTTGCATTAGATTCGGAACATGTGAAGTTCGACGTTTGAACCGGGCCTAAAATGAACATGATAGCATTTCTTCTAAAATTAGTGGCGTTTTCTCCTGAAAACGCTAAAGGGAGATTTACTCCCGGAGCATCCCAGAGCTTTTCAAATGGGAGTCCCCCTTCCCCCTGATATATTCGCGGGACCAAATAAGCAATTTTTTAAAATTATTACCTGGAAGGGGAACGAAAGGGGTGATGAAGCTTCGACTGGCTGTATCCTCTTTTTAAAGAGCAGCTATAGCATTGAAACTATATTTTGTACTTACGAGATCCTACAGCTGCGTTTTCACCAAACAAACTGAAGATTTCCCTTGACAGTTTTAAACCGATGACATGCCTTCCTCCCACGGCAGTAGATTTTCCCTTATGATCAGGGTACTGACATGATCTTGGTGGTCGCCAAAACTTCCCCAAAGAATGCCTATGTCTTGGACAAATAGACATCATTCCTATCTGAGATTCGGTAACCGAGAATAGACCGGCCCTCGCTAAGATAAGACCCGTTTCGGACAGACTTTCCGTAGACAAATGACAGTTGACGAGGTGCCCTCCAATATCGTCATTACAGTCTCTCAAAAGAAACAGCGTCTCAAGGCCTCGACTTGCCCCACAATCACCTTTAACGATAGCGTGGAAAGAACACAATCTCGACGACATTTTGATAACGCGAAAACAACACAGGAAGTTTTTAATAAACACGCTAATTTGATTATGGTAACTTTGTTAACCTACAGAAAATGCTAAAAAAAGGAGACAGAAATACACAATTCGTTGAATTAAATTCTTATCTTGTTTGGCATCACGTCATGGAGGTCTTAAAATATAATTCACAACTTATTAAAAAAAAAACTGCCGTCTATAATATCTAAAACTTATTTTAAAATACCGTAAATTACTATTTACGTTGGACATGCAAGATACACCAGGAGAGAAAACATCATTTTAAGTCCGATAAACTCAATTTTCAATCAGCTTTGAAATATCCTTTCAACAGCAATTTCTAAATATTTTTGATTGTGTGAATCTCTGTTTTTAGTGAAACGGAATTCACGAATAAATGTTGTCGACAGTGAGGACAGTAATGCTCGCTTCGGCAATGTCTAATGCGGCATCTCTTTAATCAAGAAAATTGTTGGAAAAAACAAAAGCAAACGAGGAAAATAAAAAGAAAAGATATTATTTTTAAAATGCCGCCTTTATATCAAGAGAAAGCAATATTTTTTCAGTATTCAAATAGTTCGTAATTTAGAAATTACTGTTTCCTTCAACCAGGAACGCGTGGTGCGTAGTGGGTGATGCGTGATGCGTGACCGCAAACATGACGAATGATCAGTGCTAGAAATCAAAAGCAAGGCAAAGTTCCGACGATTTCTCGATTTTTTGGTGTAAAATAAGTCTCGCTGAGTTCTCCAAACGTTGAAACTCAATAAATCTAATCAGATAACATCAAACTATTCGCTGACAAAAATTAAAACTTATTTCAGTTAAGTCACGAGATTCGTCATTTTTACACAAAACGTTAAATTTTCAGCTACTTGCTCGAATTTTTTGCGCTTCAAACTTACGAGTGCCCACAACTTTTAATACAGATATTTGTAGCTTAGCCTTAGTACATTGAGCTGATAACAGTCGTCATTCATGTAGAGGTCCCACTTTTGAAAAAAATCTGTTTCTTTGGAGGCTATGTTGGCAAAAATGCTAAAGACGTTTTTAAGATGGTTCGGGAAAAAAATCATAACTTTCCTTGTGTTTAAGATAAACGCGTATTTTTAATTCTGTGGAAAGAAGAAAGAATTATCTAGTGATTCTGAAAAAAATTAGGTTGTTTTGTTAAATATGCGAGTTTTTAGCATGCATTGCGTAACGACCAAAATTAGGTGTTTCAATTTCCGGTTTTGTGCGGTTTTCGACTCGCCTATAAAAAAAATTCGTCAAAAAATAAAGGAAGCGAATCTGGCGAAATAAAGGCCATTTTCGTTCATTGCATATGTTGCTTGACTTGTGTAGAAAAAATGAGGGCAATCCATTTTCCACCAAAATTTGAGTGGTCGGTTCTTACACGGACACGCTCTTAATTGCCCGAAAATGTTCGGGAACAAAATCTTCGTTTGAGAAAATGCAAGCTGAAATGAACCTTCCACGAACTTTCTAGGGAACTATTTTCTTTCCGAAAATGCTAGCTGACGTTTTTGAATGCCAAAAACAGCAATTACGGCCTTTCCGACAACCTCAGGGGCTATGATTTCCCAATTTCGAATCTTTTAGGCCACGTTTTTGTTACGAAAATCCGAGTGCACTCTTTAATCGACGCCGAAAGCGCAAGGCGAATTACCCTCCACCGAACAGATATCTACCGAAACTTGTCGTTGGGTGCCCCTGTTTCTTTCCCGTCCTCTGCAAAACAACAACATGAAATGACCAAACTTTAGGTTTTCTCGAGAACGGGAGCGTGTGACTGTAAAGTTTTCTTTCTTTTTCCTTACTTGAACGCCGTTCATAACAGTTTAGTCCCTGAATAGTTCGCCAGTATTTTCCAAGTTAAACAAATTGGAATAATAGCGAAAGCGTTACAAAAACGAGAAGTTATATTTTGAAGTGACGTTTTCATTGCCGTCGCCGTCGTCGTTGCTAAAGCTCCCTAATCAAATTATTACGTTAAAAGCCGCGTTTTAACTCGTACTTGGATGTAAATGTCAATAGAAGCTTTCTGAATTTCTGCCTTAATGATGCCTGAATATTGAAAGGCCGCTCGCCGACCTCTAGCCTCACAAGGAGACGTTCTTTTGGGTCGTCGTGCAAACCGGGGAGGAAAGATTGCGTGACGAGCCAAAAAGAACGTCTGCGTAGAGAACGGTGCGAGTTTGCCGTTAATAATTAACTCAAGGAGCCCCACTAGCACTACCGTATATGGACTGGCGTTGATCTTGTTCAGGCAAGTGAGGAATGAAGAGTCGAGGGGCGGCTCTTCGTCCTGTACATATTCCTGTTTGCCAGAGCTAAAGCTTGAAATGGCCCCAACATCATCCATGGTGATGAACAGAATTGGTTTTTAACTGTCTGATGATGACAGAGGGTCTGTTTTAGATGCAAATTATGATGAGTTTAAGGTCAGTGACGTCGAAGAAATGTAAGCTTACATGTACGTAAGTACTTATTAATTTATATACAATTTGTAACAACTTTAGCGGGTTTTACGCCGATAAAAGCGTACATGGTCATTAGAGAACTAAAGAAAAACGACTACAAACCTTTTGGACTACTAAAAATCTTTCATGCGCGAAAACACGAGCTAAGCGCTATCGTGATCGAAGACAGCGAGCGACACGGCAGTTTACACAGTCCAGTGAGTTAAATATTGACCATGCGCTGGCAATTAGATAAGCTTAAGCTTATTAAAAAGCGTAAATTTATCAAAAACAAGTTCCTCCTTAGTTTTATTTTGTACATCTTTCGTTAGTCTTGGGAAAGATTTCCGCACAGCCCCATACGTTAATTTATACATGCCTGGGCCGTAGCCAGACGAAATTATTTGGGAGTCCACTCTGAGTGGCCTCGTGTGGCATCAACACTAACAGAACTAACGACTAGCAGTCTCATCTTCAAGTTTTGCAGGGCTCACCAACTCATGATTCCACTTTACGACAGGGATTTTATGCATGAATAAATCGTGTGGCAAATCTCCAACACTGAAATGATCTGGCAAATAGGGCGACCTCCTGGACTAGTGTAGACAAACTTCGCTTTGTGCTTTCTCTTCTCTTTTTTTCGCACACACAATAAGGAAAAATACCATTAAGTTAACATTAATTTTTTACCAAGGCAATTGGCTCGGTTCTCATACTAGCTACATGCCATATGTCCTCAAATAAGTGTCCAGGTGCTTATTTAAACTGTTGCTCAAAAGAGGAGGTGCTTATTCGAAGGAGGGCGCTTAATCAAGGGGGCGTTACTAAGTTTTCTGAAAATGAACTGTAACTCCACTTTGGCTAATGCAAATAAGATACACAAAGAGATAGAAATAACTGGAAAGGGGCTTACGGAAAATACACTGTTCTCCTACATTAGTGATGCTGATGTAATTGAAGCTTAAGAGATTGCATTTATAAAGTGACAATGTAAACAGGTCTTCCTTGTATCCCTACTTTTTAAGAAAGTGAGGGGGAGGGGAGGGCGCTTATTCGAGGGGGGCGCTTATTTTCTATTTTGGCTGAGGGGGTAGGTGCTTATTTGAGGGTGGGCGCTAATTCGAGGAAATTCCGTCAATACATACATACATACACATTTATACATGGTTGCCAGTAGTGGAGCTTATGTAGTAACCTCTGATGGGGGACACTATCGAAAGCTTTTGCAAAATCTAGCAGAAGAACATCACTTATTATACACTTGTTCAGAGAGGATAATGTCCAGAGAGGATAACCAGTTGTCCAGAATGGTTATCAATTGGGTTAAGGTCAAAAAAGCCTTTGCAAAATCCATGTTGATGGGGTGTTATGATGTCGTTATCAGCTATGGCCCTGCATGTATCACTGTCATATTAACCCATTCCGAAAACAAACAGAGTTTGAGTCACAAAATACATGCATATATATGAGTTCAACTTGACTGTTTCACAATACTGTTCCAAGTATTTTGGGGCTACAAACTGAGAAGCTCAGTTAAACAGTGCTCAACACATTGTATCCTTCAGGTGTAAGAAGAAGTGATAAACTCTGCTCAAGAAAATTGTCAGGGAATCAGCTGTCAACCAGTGAAAACTGGTGAGTGCTGTAACATAACTGGTTTCTTTTTATTCTTTACGGTTCTCCAGAACATTGACATGAACTTCTCATTCAAGATGGCGGGAACACACACAAAAGTCCCATCATGTCTTTGGGGTTAAATAGGACTTCGTGTACTAGTCATGTAATGTGACATCTCCCTCTCTTGCAAACAACAACAGAAAAAGGAACAAGAGAAAGGAAGAAAAGGAGAAGCAAGGGGATTATTGCATGAGTATTGCAAAATAATGTTAATGTTTCTAAATGAGCTCGTTCTCACAAGTTCAGTTTTTGTGGGGGTATCACGATCCTCCCTGATTTAGTGACATAATTTTCGCCACTGTTTGGCGCTGCAATCACGCTATAAGAACCCAACCTGGTGGCCGCGTTGCCTTCCTGTGGGATCATTTTGGGCTCCTGGGCTTCCCCACTTGTAACTGCTTGTTGCGATGAATCTGGCCCCTGGCTGTGTACTGTGGTTTCTGCATGTTGAGGGTATGAGCTGTTTTCAGAAGCTGGAGCAGGTCTGAGATGGAAACGTGTCCGTCGATAAGTGGCACCAGTGTTGTTCGATCTGACGATGTAAGACCTTGGCTCTTGAGCTGGTTTTACGACTGTGCCGGGTTGCCAGGTTTGTGAATGGCAGTCATACACACGGACAGGCTTGTTAGTTTGTAATGGCCTTTTGGGTGGCCTGAGTTCTGGTTGTAGTAGTGGGCTTGTTTGTCCTGCCTCTTCATTAACTGTGTTCTAGTAGTTTCACAACCTGGTTTACCAAGAAGGGCCCTCTGAGACATAGGTAGTCTTGTCCTGAATTTTCTTCCGGTCAACAGTTCTGCCGCGGACATCAATTCGTGGTCTAGGGGTGTGGCCCTATAGGATAGGAGGGCAATGTATGGGTCCTCCTTGTTTTCCTCGCATTTCTTAAGAATGTTTTCGACAGTTTGTACCATCCTTTCTGCAAAACCGTTTGATTGGGGGTACAATGGAGAGCTGGTAGTGTGTTCTATCTGATATTCGCTGACAAAATGCTTGAATTCCGCCGAGCTGTACTGAGGTCCATTATCGGTTGCTAGCTGTGAGGGGATCCCGTATTCAGCAAAGATGCTCTTCATGTGGTTAATGATTGCTGCTGAAGTGGTACTTGTTAGTTTTCTGATTACAGGAAATCTGCTGTATTGGTCTGCTAACAGCAAATATTGCTGGCCCTTGTATTCAAAAAGATCTGAGCTGAGCCTTTCCCACGGCCGGTGTGGGACCTCTGGCTGTAGTATCGGTTCTTTCTGGGCCTCCCTCCGGTATTTCTGACAGGGCACACACTGGTCAACTTGATTGATGATGTCTCTTGTTATTCCTGGCCAGAAGACAGAGGTCCGGGCACGTAGAAGACATTTTTTCTTGCCCTAGATGACCTTGGTGTATGATCTCTAACATTTCGGCTCTGAGCGGGGGTGGTATCAGGATGCGTTCTCCTTTCAATAGTAACCCATCTTCGATGGTCAATTCTTCTCTGAAATTCCAGTATTCATGGAGCACTTTGGGGCATTGCTCTCTTCCTTGGGCCATCCTTCAAAAATGACCTCTCTCAGCAAGGACAATGTAGGATCTCTTGTTGTCTCATCTCGGATCTGTTGAAGTCTTGTTGGAGATGCAGGGAGGTTTTGTGTGACATGGTGCACACATATTTCTGGAATTTGGTCGCTCTCAGGAAGCTGTTGCGGGCTGACTCTGGAGAGGGCATCAGCTATGGGCACATCACTACCTTTAACATACGGTACTTCACAGATATGTCGTACTTGAGGGCTCTTAGCAGGAATCTCTGGAGCCTAGGTGGGCAGCTGTACAGTTGCTTCTTGAAAATGGATTCCAATGGTTTGTGGTCAGTATGTACTGTGCAATGCTTGCCATAAATGAAGTAGTTAAACCTCTCCAGGCCCCATACAACAGCAAGCATTTCTCTTTCACTGTTACTGTAATTCTTTTCTGTATCCGAAAGTGCCTTTGATGCATAGCAAACGGGGTGCCCTTGTTGGAGTAAGACAGCTCCAAGTCCTTTTTGGGAAGCATCAGTTTGGATGACGGTTTCAGAGTGTGGGTCAAAATAATGCAGTGTCCCCATGGATGTAATCTCTTGTTTGACTTGGAGGAATGCTTGATCGTGTTCAGGTCCCCATGTGTATGCTATGTCTTTCTTGGTCAGCTCACGCAGTGGTGTGGTGATGCTTGCCAAACGACTGGACTATCTTGTAAGATAATTGACAAGTCCCAAGAAGCTTTGGAGGTCACTGCGGTTTGTAGGAGGGGTCATGTCTTGAATTGCAGATATTTTCTTGTCATCTGGTTTGATCCCATCTGGGGTCCACTTGTGTCCAAAGAAGCTGATTTCTTGACACTTTAGCTGCACTTTGTCCTTGTTGAACTTGACTCCTTTCTCCAAAGCTCTGTTCATCAGGTTAGACAAGTTGTTGTCATGCTCTTCTTCTGTAGACCCATACACTAGAATGTCGTCAGCAATGCCTGTGATCCCTTTTAGACCATCAAGAGCAGAATCCAAGTGTCTTTGGAACACATCTTGTGAGACTACGAGGCCAAAAGGGAGTCGATTGATGCGAAACCTTCCAAAGGGGGTGTTGAAGGTAGTTAAGTAAGAGCTGGGTTTGTCTAAGGGTACATGCCAGTATCCCTTTTTCGCATCCACTACACTCAGAAATTTGGCATTGTGGAGCTGTGTGACTACTTCGTCAATCGTTTTGGTGTAGTAGTGTTCGCGCTTGATTGCCTTATTCAGGTCACGCGGGTCAAGGCAAATTCTGATCTTTGTAACTTCTCCCTTGTCATTGGTTGTTTCAGAGAGGACAATACTGTTGACCCAATCGGTTGGTTCAGTTACTGGTGTGAATACACCAAGTTCTACTAGACTGTCAAGTTCCTTTTTGTTCATGTCTTGTAGGTGGACTGGCACAGTACGAGGTGCGTGGATGACAGGCTCGGCATCAGGGTCCAGTGTGATGTGGTAGGGCTTCATGTTGAAGCTGCCTAGGCCTTCAAAGCAGTCGCTGAAATCTCTGAGGAGGCTTTCCTTGTCTAGTGGGGTCCCTGCTGGAGGTTCTTGGGGATTATTCCTCTTGAAATCGTCTTCTTGTTGAAATCGGGAAGGTGTTTGCATTTGGTGGCAGGATGCCTTGTCTTGTTTGAGGGTTTCCAAGCTGCAGTTGAACTTAACCAGGCCAAGTTCCTCACACGCTCTACAGTCGAGCATTGCCGGTCCTTGCACTTCAGTGACGTTGAAAACTACTTCTTTAATGCCTCCATGTTGATGGACATACAATGGGCAGGTGCCAAGGTTCTTTATATTATGACCGCCATATGCAGTTATCTTGAATTTTGCAG
Organism: Pachyseris speciosa; assembly: GCA_016490735.1. NCBI lineage: Eukaryota > Metazoa > Cnidaria > Anthozoa > Scleractinia > Pachyseridae > Pachyseris > Pachyseris speciosa. The sequence continues at coordinate 692,205 of JAEMWC010000083.1, read as the reverse complement.
GGCTGAGGTGTATCTTGTAGGGACTGGGGACTAATCTGTGAAGGTCTTGTTTGGAGATGACATTAACCTCAGCGCCAGTGTCAATTTTGCAGGTGAGTGGCATGGTCTGTGTATGGGAAGGGCTCACTGAGACTCGGATTTCAGTCATCACCTTGGTTCGGTTATCTTCTCCTTCGATTGTGGCGATGTGGGAGGTGTTGGGTATGTATATTGTGGGTGGGCCTTGTTGGGCTTCCAGTGTTCCTAGAAAGATGGTATCACCCTCGCCACTTTCAGACTGATCTTTTTGTATTTCCATGACATTCGACCTATCTCTTGATTTGCATACTTTACTGAAGTGGCCTCGTTTGTGGCAGTTGTGGCATTCCACTCCACTTCCTGGGCACTTTTGTCCTCTGGGGTGGGGGGTATCTCCGCATCTGAAACACTGTCTTAGATTGCTGTCAAATTTTTTGTAGGCTTTGCCACCATAGCCTCCAGGGTTGGCAGAACTTCCTGTTTTGTTCTGCTGCCTTATTGCATCAACTTGGTTCTCTGCTTGGCTGGGGTTTGGAGGATTATTCATTGCTTTCAGTTGCATGCGAGTGGCTTCGTCCGTGCGGGCAATTTCCTGTGCTTTTGTGAGGGTTAGTTCGTTGCCTTTTGCGATGCACTTTCTTCTTACTTCCTCTGAGTCGATTCCAAAGACCAGTGTATCACGCATTAGCTCGTCGTGCAGGTTTTCAGGGTAACCAGAACTCTGTATGAGTAGCTTTGCCTCTGTTAAGAAGGCATCAAGGGAACGATTATTCTGTTTCAGACTTCGCAGATAGTATCTGTTTAAGATGTGGTTTGCTTGAGGTCTGACATGATTCTCAAATCTGGTCCAGTACTCTTTCAGGTCTTTCCGCTGGTCATCTGTTAGCGCCCACGTGTTGAACAGGTCCAGGCCGTAATCACCCGACCATAGTAACACATACTTGCATTTTTGGTCTTCATCTCGTCGTTTGAGTGGGCCCTCAAACAGCAGCTCGCATTTCTGGCGAAAACGCTTGAATCTTCTGAGCAGATCTGGGCCGGGGGTCCAATCCATTTTAGGGACTTCGAATCCAATTAGGTCACTCATCCTGCCACGATGTTTACAGTAAACGGGTGAGTTGAATTTGATCGCTCGGTGAAGCAGCGAAACGTTTAGGTCAACACTGTTAATCGTGTATACCAGTCTTCCGGTCTTCTAAATTTGCTGGAGAAGATCCCAGTTCTGACATCCATGTAACATAACTGGTTTCTTTTTATTCTTTACGGTTCTCCAGAACATTGACATGAACTTCTCATTCAAGATGGCGGGAACACACACAAAAGTCCCATCATGTCTTTGGGGTTAAATAGGACTTCGTGTACTAGTCATGTAATGTGACAAGTGCATCATGAAAGGTTTGATGTAGGTCTCATCAGTCGTTTCCAAATAAAGTAGAGTCTTACCCAAGCACAAATGAACAGGCAATTAATCAACAGTATATTTATCTACATAACTATGAAAAACAGCCTGGAAACAGAGAGATGCAAATTTCATAGAGTAATGTATCATCCTTACTTTCACTGTTTACAAAGAAACATGTCTCTCAGGCAGTAGGCCAGGCAAGTTTTTAATTTCTTTACCTGGGGCAAAAACAGATTTGCCAAGTAAGCAAATTAAAGAAGAAGAAAAAAGGAGGTTTCAAAATTTCACCTGTAAACAATTACTTCATCTTTATTTTTAATTGCACAGTTTATTGGAAACATTTGTCTGTTATTGGATATACTGGTATATTGATCATTTGGAAAAAATTGGCAAGTCGGAGGGTAAGATGATGTTACATTAATTCATACTTTTGTGGCTGTGAATGAAACATGTAAATTCCTCATGAATGTTTAATTGATAAGAATGAGAATAAATATTTTTCTCCTTGCTGGGAATAGGTGCAGTTTAATGGCAAACGAAAAATAGAAATGCTACACTTACTGTGAATAGGTCTTGACGCATTGTTGAGAGATTGGTCTGGTAGGCACAGTGAAAATGGGTCCAGTTGACTCGCTGAGAATAGGTCTTGTTTATTTTTAATTGGGCCTTGACTTGCTGAGGATTCTGGACTCTGACTCTCTGAGGTTACTGGGCTTGTTGTTAAAAAAGTATTTGGAAGACCTATTTGTTGCATATTGAGGATTATGGAAGTAAAAGGTATTGTAAAGATCCATGTGTTTTCAGTTGAAAATGTTCAGAATTCCAGTGTAAGACATATTCATCATTTACACTCTGGTTTTGTTGCTCAAATGGCTTGAGTTACATCGACTTTGTCTAAACGTTGTAACGATGTTCCTTATCAAGAAAACCAAAAGTGAAGAAAAGAGTAAGAAATGAAAGATGAAAATTTTAATTAAACATTCATGAAAAGAAAGATAGCAAGATGTCACATGCATTTCTAGTTTAGGCAAGATGTCTTGTATTTCTCATTTTCCCCAGATTGGGCCAGATTGGATTGCCAGGGATAGGCCCAGTGGGCTCGCTGAGAATAGGTCCAGTTGGCTCGCTGAGAATAGGTCTAGTTGGCTCGCTGAGAATAGGTCCAGTTGGCTCGCTGAGAATAGGCACAGTTGCCTCGCTGAGAACAGGTCTGGTTGACTCGCTGAGAAGAGGTCCATGGGCCTTGACTCGCTGAGGATTCTAGGTCTTGACTCGCTGAGGATTCTGGGCTTTGACTCGCTGAGGATTCTTGACTTTGACTCGCTGAGGATGCTGGACTTTGACTTGCTGAGGATGCTGGACTTTGACTCGCTGAGGATTCTGGATTTTGACTCGCTGAGGATACTTGGCTTATACTGGCTGAGAACACTTCCAGTTGGCTCGCTGAGAATGAGTCTGGTTGGCTCGCTGAGAACAAGTCTGGTTGGCTCGCTGAGAATGGGTCTAGTTGGCTCGCTGAGAATAGGTCCAGGTGACTTGCTGAGAACGAGTCTGATTAATTTACCAGATTTTGACTTGCTGAGAATCCTGGACTTTGACTCGCTGAGGATTCTGGACTTTGACTCGCTGAGGATTCTGGAGTTTGACTCGCTGAGGATTCTGGACTTTGACTCGCTGAGGATGCTGGACTTGTACTCTCAAGAGATTATTTGCTTCCTTAGGAAAATACAGAACATCATGCAAAAAATGTCTGGGTATACATCAAATAAATTGAACAGAGGTCTCAAGGAATGCATGAGATGTTCACAAGTAATAAAATATTGCATCCAATTGGTTTGGTAATGCCTTTCATGGGCACTTGCTGTGGGTAAGGGTGGAAGTATGTCTTCTTGAGAAAGAGGTACTTCCACTCCTTTTGTTTCTGTTTCAGGTGTGTACATTGATGTTTGAGTGAGCTGTATTTCCAAAGAGGTAGGTTAATGAAAGTTTTGTTGTGTTTTGGCACATAGCTTTATTCATTTCCTACCAAATTTCATAGATCTCTAAAAATATTGAAAGAAATTAAATTTGATTCGGTAAGAATTATTTATATTGTAGTCATTTGTTTGTGTTCAAGCAAAATCAGGAATTCTTTATTGAACAATGACTAAGGCATTTTTTATCTCTTTGTAGGCAAGGATGTGAAAGCAGAACAGAGATAACATGAAGAACATAAAGGACAAATATTGATGTTCATGTATTAAAGAAATGTTCACGTGTTATTAAAAGCTGATTTTACATCATGGACTAGAATTCTATTAGTGATAGCATGGGGCCGAGTAACATTAATGATTAATAATAATGTCAGAAAACAAGTGATAATTAATCTATAACTTTACTGGAAACCATGCTAATTGGGGAATCGTGCACGCGATTTATTCATTTCTGGGAAGTTTGTTTAATGCAAGTACAATTTTCAATAAAATTTAAAGGGCCAGTGCCACGTACTTTGAGTGTAAACCAAGTCATGTGTTGCAACAGTGCAGCATTAAAAACAAATTGGCAGTGTTCACTTAATAATATGTCCATTGAAACTATTTGTGGTTGTCTATGGCCATGGATGATGAGGTTTAAAAGGGTTACAACCTGAAAAATGTAGGTAAAGTTTTTTCAAGTTTTTGCATTATGTCTAGGAAAAATCGCCATAAAAAATACTAGTTGCTTTTCCAATTAAGAAATTATTTGAAAATTACCTCTTCATGTAACACGGGCCATTCATGTAAATAAGAAAAGTACCTCCTCCGTTAAGCAATCAAGATCTTTCATACGTGTTAATCACCTCAATTTTTTTCTCCAATTTTGATGTTTAATGGAGCAGGGTTTTTTTTTCTATAAACAAAATTTTTTTTCGGCGTTTGTTCTAAGAGCACATAGTGCTCAATAGTGCTCATCAAGAGAGCTACCACTGTTTAAGGAGCAGTGTTAAAGGAGAAAATAAGCATTAAGGTTTGTACCAATTGAGTTATTCTCTTCTTACTTTTCCTTTGTGAGAAGATTGACGGAAAGAAGACTTGAAAACCAAAAAATGTCAACTTGTAATCTAGTCCTATCCTGACTACTGAATTTAATGCCTAAAACCAACCTTCATGATTTATACACATTGACATAGGTGTCGGGTGTCAAGTAGCTAAGCACATCCTAAAAACCCTACTTTTACATAATTGCTAATGTCCCTTGTTCACTTCCTCTTAGTAGTAATCAGCCATATGATTTTGTCCCCAAGACAAAATGTAGTGAACGAGATTT